>JAPMXV010000006.1:0-388071 GCA_026936335.1 Mantamonas sphyraenae
CCTAACCCTAACCCTACCCTAACCCTAACCCTAACCCTAACCCTAACCCTAACCCTAACCCTAACCCTAACCCTAACCCTAACCCTAACCCTAACCCTAACCCTAACCCTAACCCTAACCCTAACCCTAACCCTAACCCTAACCCTAACCCTACCCTAACCCTAACCATAACTCATTTGACAGAATTGATCGTCGATCATGTGAGTCCGGTCTATGTCGTGTGAGTTGTGCTTGTGAGTGCTAGGCTGAGGTGGCTGAGTTGGGAGATGACATGGCGCAGTAGGCAATGGGTGGGAGTGGAAATGTTGCTTGTGAGTGGTCGTCGTCCTGCAACGCCGCGCAGTCAGCACTGCCCATCCGCCTTCAACCAAAATATCACCAACACCCACAACACCCTCCACCAGTCCAACACAATCCACATACACTCCAGTACCACCACCGCCATGGACAAAGACTACTCAAGCACTCCGAAACATCAACACACACCCCACACCTACCCAGTGTGCGTTCTGCCTTCCACTCCCTTTTCTGACTGCCCGCTTCTCCCGCTTCCTTGCCTCCTCCATGCCTCCTTTGCTTCCCTGCACTCCTCCCCTGCATCTGCACCTCCCCATCACCACCGTTGCTGCCTTCTCCGCTCTTCTCCGATCCGCTCTCCCCTGTCACTGCCCTCCCCTTTGCCAGTTTCCCGGTCTGCCAATCTCCTCCGTTTTTACCTCTCTGCTCGTTGCAGCCTCCCTTCACCCCGCTTCTATCCTGACGGCGTCCATTCCGCCTTCCGCTCACCGTTACCACCCCACCTTTCCCCTACCATCTCCCCACAGCTACGCGTACATGGTTCCTCCCATGGCTGCCCAGCCGTTTCCGAACATGCTGCCCGTCTCTGGCGTACAAAACCCCTACCAGCACCCACAACCACCCATCATCTGGGTTCCTGTCAACACCCACCCGCAGCAGCACCCCGCATATGCTCATCAGGGCCATCCATACTACGCCTACCCTCCTCCGCCGCCTCCGCAGCCGCGACAAACCGCCCGGGTGCACTTCGCTCAGCCTCCGTTGCACCCTCCGCCTGCTCAACCCACCACAAACCACAACCGCGTTCCCAAACGCATCAGCCCTGCCTTTGTAGGCATCACACGGACCCCATCCACCACCTTATCGTCGTCCTCCTCCCACCAGGCCACACGGCAGACTGGTGACAGCGACGACAACGACGCAGACCAGGACACACCCACACATGACACCGGCGACGTGGAGGACCTGATGTTCCTGAACTTTGGCCACCGTGTACCACGGTCAATGTCCAGCAACACAGAGTGGATGACCAGCTCACGGATGGAGGTGTACGAAGAAGACGGCGAGGCAAACGACGCAACCCTGCAGCCCGTGGATGACGAGTTGGACACTCAGGGCCCACTCTTAATTGCAGAGACTGGTGATGCCATGGATGAGGAATACATGCCGCAAGACGACAGTGACGACGACACGGACGGCATGGAGCAGGAGGGCACGGACGAATGGCAGCCGAGACGCACAATTCGAAGTCATAGGCGACGCAGAGGCCACACCAGCCGACGTACTGGTCCTCAAAAGATGAAAGGCAGCGGACAGCGCAGGCTCAGGGTCACGGCTGGCAGTGGCACAGAGACAGGAACGTCGAGCACACGGGCAAGGAGGGCCAAGAACGGAGACAACGGCGCACGGAAGAAATCAAGCGGAGACCAGACGAATGAGTTGCCGAATGGTGTTGTGCGGAAAGGATGGACAAAGGGACACAGCGACGAGCGCAGCCACAGCAACAAGAAGGAGCACACGGCACTGCTGAAGCACATGCACACCCTGGCCAACGAGCATCCCATCGACGACATCCCCGACCTCATGACCCTGCAGGCGCGTGTTGTGGTCTGCCATGGCACCCTGTTGACGCTGATCCGACAGATTCAGCTCTCTCTGGGCAACATTCCCCTCTCCCAGAGCGACATGGCCTTCTGCCTCACCCTTCTCGGCCGTGATGTGGATCGACATGCATGCAGCAATGCCATCCTCTGCGCTGGTCTGGCCATGGGTGTGACAGAGTCTGGGTTGAAGGTGTGCTGGCTGGAGGAGCCACACGACCACGGCGACCCCAACTACGCCCTCCTCCACCTGCTCATGACAGAGATGGACACTCTTGGTGACAGGCCCCATCCCAGCACCTGGGAGGAGCACAAGCAGACCCAACTGTGGCTGCAGAAAGCACGACGCCCAGCTGACAATAACAGCGATCCACACTGGACACAATGCGACTACGACCACCACCTCATCACCACCAACGTGGACAAGTGGCATCCCGAGTCTGTACGCAGTGGCTGGAGCAAGACCGGCGACGAGCGTGGCAGCTGCACGGCGCGGGAGTTCCAGACGCTGCTGGCACACATGAAGGCACGTGCAGCCAAGCACCCTCGCCATCAGCATGCACACGAGCTCCATGCACTGCGTGAGCTCATCAACACTGGCAGCAATCTGTCCCTGGTGCGAAACACCATCCTTGCGCTGGGCAACGTTGGCGTGCCCCCTGTCGACCTGGCCTTCTTTGTCCGCCTCCTCAGGCCACAACTCACCTGCCTGCAGGTTCAAGGTGCCATCACCAATACCCTCACCCGCGGCGTCACCACCCTCTCCCTCAAGATCGCCTGGGTCGACAAACCCCAACCCAACGACGCCACACTGCACACCCTCCTCCACACCCTCATCGACCGCATCACACCCCACATCACGAACCGTCCAACCACCTTCGACGCCGTCAACTTCCTCCGCATTCCCGAGCTTGTTCTGCCCGAGCCCACAGACGAGGAGAAGATGATGGCCGTGGACGATGGACTGCCAGATGGCGTTGCGCGCAGTGGCTGGTCAACATGGCGCAAGAGCGAGCGCAGCCACAGCAAAAAACAGGAGCACACGGCACTGCTCAACCACATGCACGCTCTGGCCATCGAGCATCCCATCGACGACATTCCCGACCTCATGACCCTGCAGGCGCGTGTTGTGGTCTGCCATGGCACCACGACCACGCTTGTCCGACAGATTCAGCTCGCCCTTGGCAACACTCCCCTTTCCCAGGGTGACATGGCCTTCTGCCTCACCCTTCTCGGGCGTGACATGGATCAAATGGCGTGCAGCCGTGCCATCCACGACGCTGGTCTGGCCGTAGGTGTGACAAAGGCTGGGCTGAAGGTGTGCTGGCTGGAGGAGCCACACGACCACGGCGACCCCAACTACGCCCTCCTCCACCTGCTCATGACTGAGATGGACACTTTCGGCAACAGGTCCCATCCCACCACCTGGAAGGAGCACCGGCAGACCCAGCTGCGGCTGCAGAAAGCACGACGCCCTGCTGACAACGACAGCGACCCACACTGGACACAATGTGACTACGACTACCACATCCGCACCACCGAGGTGGACAAGTGGCATCCTGAGTCTGTGCGCAGTGGCTGGAGCACACACCCGCACAACGACGAGCGTGGCAGCTGCACGGCGCGGGAGTTCCAGACGCTGCTGGCACACATGAAGGCACGCGCAGACAAGCACCCTCGCCATCAGCACGCACATGAGCACCAGGCACTGCGTGAGCTGATCAACAACGGCAACCTGCTGTCCCTGGTGCGACACATCATCCTTGCGCTGGGCAACGTTGGCGTGCCGCCTGTCGACCTGGCCTTCTTTGTCCGCCTCCTCAGGCCACGCCTCACCTACAAGCTGGTGCAAGGTGCCATCAGCGCCACCCTCACTCGCGGCGTCACCTCCCTCTCCCTCAAGATCGCCTGGCTTGACAAACCCAAACCCAGCGACGCCACACTGCACACCCTCCTCCACACCCTCATCGACCGCATCACACCGCACATCAAAACTCGCCCAACCACCATCGCACTCGTCAACGCCTACCCCATCCCCTCGTTCACCCTACCCAAGCGCAAAGACCCTTCCTCCTCTTCCTCCTCCTCCTCCTCCTCCTCCTCCAAACGCCAACGCCTCGAATGAACCACCCTTTCATTCCCACACCTCCCCACCCACCCCTTCCCACCCTCCACCCACCACCCACTCCACCACCATCATCCAGCAGTGTCACCCACCCGTCCCACCCTTCCCTCCCCACACCTCCCCATCCCACCACACTCAAACATCGCCTCCTTCTCCTCCCCACACCTCTCCATCCATCCACTCTCCAAAATCACCTCTCTCTCCTCCCCACTCCACCACAACCTGCTCAAAACCGCGACCCCTCCCCCCGCCACAGCCATCCTTTCCCGAGCTCCACAGCTTCGCCATGCAAGCGCAGTCGCAGCGGCATATCCAGCGCCTGCCGGCGTGGCAGAGACTCGGTGTCCAGCTCGATCTCGCTCTACACCGCACGTTCCACTCCCTGGCGTTGTCGATTGCAAAGCGTCCAAGAACCTTCCTCTGGACGATCGCGCTCGTCTGCTTCTGCCTCTCTGCGGGCTTTGCCGGATTCCGTGTCACCGAACCCACAGCAGACACGATTTCTCCGTCCAACAACGGACCCACCAAGGCTGCCGCTGCATTGCAGAGCTACTTTTCCCTGAGAAGCGACTCGATCCTTATTGTCGCATCCGACGGTGGGCCGCAGTTCCTTTCTGAGCTCACCAAATTCCTCAACGACTGGACACACCCAACCGTCACCATTGACGGCCGCCCAGCCACATTTCGCCACATGTGCTCGCCAAGCAACGTCACGCGCACCCGCGTTTTTTTCCGGCCCAAAAGCCCCTTTTTCTCCAGCAAGATTGCCGCGTCCTTTCCTATGCTTCCGGTTCCCAGGCACAGTTCCAACTCAGCAGCAACGTCACCACCCGTGCGGACGTTGTACCGGGCCAGACGATCACAAATCTTTTCGGTGCTGGCCTCTTGGCCGATGACGTCGTCAAGCAGCTTCCGACGGCGACTCCCGTGCGTGTGATTCTTCCTCTTCAGCCCGTCCGCCTTGCAGACACTGCCCGAAACGCCGCCCTCGTCCTCCAGGCCGACTTGGAGCGCGATATCAACTCCCACACCTGGTCATCCACCCAACAGCCAGTCGTGGCCAGCCAATCGGCCTTTTACGGCGTCGACGCAAACGCCCTCACCGCTTTCGTCATCTACATGGGTCTCGTCTTTGTGTACGCCTACGCCTCCACCCTCAGGGATGCCAATGGCCGCTTCCGCCTCTGGTTCGCTGCCATGGCCTTCACCTCGTCCGCCCTAGCCATCCTCGCCACATGGGGCATTGCACAGCTCCTTGGCTGGCGCTTTGTCATTGCGACCACCTTTTCCATGGTCATCTGCATGGGCATTGGCCTCGACGACGCCTACCTCATCCTCAACATGGTCCAGAGTGCTCGTGGCTCTCCTCGCCAGCGCCTTGCCCACGGCCTCGCCCACGCCGCTCCGGCCCTTCTCATGACCTCTCTCACCGACGCCGTCGTCTTTGCCATCGGCGCAAACAGCTCCGTTCCCTACATCCAGCAGATCTGTACCATCACCTGCGCCACCGTCATTGTCGACGCCGTTGTCCAGGTCACCTTTTTCCCTGCTGCCCTCTACCTCGACCTCCTCTCCGACGCCGCCGCAGGCTCGATGCACCGTTCCTGCTCGTCTGTTATGCCCGTCTCCTGCGTCGCCTGCTCCCGTGTCTGCTGCCGCCCAGGGTACGTCGAGACCGTCGAGGCACGCGCCGCTGCTGTCCTCGATTCTCCCCATTCCAAGTCACCCGAACTGCACCAAATGGCAACCCTCAGTACCACCAGCACAGACGAGCAAAGCGAACGCACTCCCCGCCGCGTGAAGCTCGCCTTTTCCACATCCCCGTCGTCAATACGCCGCCTGCACTGGATCGCGCGAATCCATGCCACAACCCTGGGCCGCAATCTGGCCATCGTCTTTGCCATTGTCATTGTCGGCGTCCTCGCCTACACTCTCCCGTCCTTCCAGCCGGGACTTCTCTCCCTCCGCGACCAGACCTTCCCAGGAGAAGCCGCCCACGACTACGACACCCTTGCTTCCCGCTTGTTTACCCGCAACGAAGACATCACCGCCATCCGCATCTTCAATGACAACGTGCATCCCTTTCAGCCGGACTTCCACAAGCGCTGGCGTGCCCTGTTTTCCACCGTCCTTTCACAACGCGCCTACGGCCCTCTCGCCGTCCGAGGCAGGCGCTACGCGGACGACTGGCTCACAGACATGTACGCGTGGATGAACGGCTCGCTTCCCACCACTGCTGACGCCTTTGGCCAGGCCCTCGACGCCTTTCTCGCAGATCCACGCTTTGCCACACATGTCCAGAGCCTGGTTCTCGCCTCGCCTGCCGACCGCGCCAAGGGCCTTGTCGTACACGCCTGCATGTTTCGTGTCTCCATCTCCCAAGTGCGCACGACTCCCCAGACCCTCGATGCCGCGCGCCTCTTCTTCGATGACCTCGCTCGCTCCCTCGCCGCTGCCGGCGATCCGGCCATCCTCATGTCCTCGCCCCAGTGGCTCGAACTCGACTCCACCTCCGCCATCTTTTCCAAGATTGCCTTGGACCTCCTCCTCTCCACCGTGGCCCTCTTCCTCATCTTCTCCGTCTTTCTCTACAACGCGCTCGTATCCCTCGTCCTCGTCCTCACCCTCTGGGTCCTGGCCCTGTTCTCCGTCTGCGTCACCTACCTCATCGGCTTCTCCTTTGACACCCAAACCTCCCTCTCTCTTCTCCTCTCTTTCGGCTCCATCGTCGACTACAGCGCTCACGTCGCCCACCAGCACATGATCGCCGTCCGTTCCAACCCCAAGCGCCGCCTCCTCTCAGGCCTCAACCGCATGGGACCCGTTCTTGTCGGCGCCTTTTTCTCCACCGCCCTTGCCACATCCTTCTGCATCTTCATCTCCGGACCCATCCGCGGCTTCTTCATCCTCTACGGCGTTGCCGTCATCTCCGCCTTTGTCTTTGCTGCCGTTCTGCTCCCGCAGCTCCTCCTCCTCCTCAACCCCCCTGCCGTCCGCGTCCTCCTCATGCGCTCCATCGAGGAGCAAGGCATGAACCCCACCGACACCCTGCCCGACGCCTATACCGTCGAGCTCGGCCACGAGCGCTCTCTCCAGGAGGCCCGCTCCACCACCGTCCAGCACCCTTGATGCAGCCCCTCTCCCACCTGTGACATCACACACAAAGCACAATGCACACTTATTCACTTCCTCGCCCACCCCGCCCCGCCCAACCTCCTCCACCACAACAACCCCCCAAAAATAACTTCCCTCACACTCAACCCACTCCACACACACCTCCCAACCACCTCCCTCCTCCTCTTCCTCCTCCTCCTCCTCCTTCCCCTCCCCGCCCCGACGTGCGCTCAACCCGCCCCGCCACCATCCACCACCACCACCACCACTCTCCACTCCTTCCCGTCCTCGTCCAGCTCCGACGACGACATCTCTCCCCATCCCCACGAGCACCCTGCACACCTTTCCTTCACCACCATCCACCAGCTGGCTGCAGACGACAAACATCTACCTGTCGAACTCAAGTTTTCCGTCGCAGACAACTTCCAGCTCCTGCGCACTGTCCACCGCAACCAGCTGTGGCTGCGAAGCCGCCTAGCCCATGTCGACTCCCTCACCCAACGCCTCCAACTCCTCGAGACCAAGCTCGCCGCCTGCTCGCCGCCTTCCACCTCCCGCCCCAACCCCGCTCCTGCCTCTCCTTCCTTTGACTGGGCTGCCTTTGAAGCCGCCCAGCCTCTCTGGTTCAACGCATCCATCCATGCCGCCCACCAGCTCGCCACACAGCCCGCACGCTTCATTCTCGCCAGCCTGCCAGACTCGCTCCGCGACGCCCTCGCCTTCCTCGCAGACCTTCACCTCAAACCCTGGGACACTCTGCGTCCTCTCATCCCGCCTGACGTCTTCCAACCGCCACCCTCCGACACCTCTCGCGACTGGCAGACCATCTGGGATGCTGCCCCGGCCTGGGTTCAGCGTACCCTCTCCGACGCCCGCCGCTGGTTTCACGACCCTCACTCTGCCACCTATCGCCACCTTCCCCAACACATACGCCTTCTCGACGAAGCCACTCAGGAACCCACCGGTCTTTGGCGCTGGCTCAAGCCCCAGCTTCCCACTTGGTTCCGCCACCTCATGCCTCGCCTCCGTTCCCTCTTTCAGCTCCCCTCCAACCACCAAGACGACTCCGACGAGGAGCTCCAAGACCTACCTGCCTTTGATCTCGATCACGAATGGTTCCGTCCCCTCCTCCCGCTCTCTGTCCGCCAGCAGCTCCGCTTCGTTCAGCGCCTCGCCAAACAGCCCGTCAAGCTCCTCACACGCCACAGCCAGGCCCTCTCTCAGCTCGTAGACTTTGCAAAGGACCCCCACCTTCTCGCCGTCCACCTCCTCGACCGTATCGAGCCTGCCGACCTCTGGGAACGCGTGCGCGTCCCGGCCCTCAAGCAAACCCACGCCGCCCTCAAGACACACTGCATTACTCATCTTCAAAAGTTTGACAAGAGGCTATCCACCTTTTCATCCCTCCGCGACAGGCTCATAGCTGCCCTTGACAAAGTTTCTCCCTCTCCCTCTCCACCTGCTCCCTCATAGCTTCCCCAAATCAACAACACCTACATTGACTCCTTCTTTCCCTCCTTCTCTTGCTGATGCTGCGCGAAAAAGTATTGCTCAATCGAGTTGCGCCGACGCAACATGCTCGGCCGCGTCTCATCGTCCTCCGACTCGTCCTCCGAAAACACCTCCTCCTCCAGCCACTGCTCGTACCCGACCACAAACTGCTCTTGCAGCTCCGTGTCGTGATACAGCTGCTCCACTTTGGCCACTTCGATGTCGTCTTCCACCTCCAGCGTCTTTTCTTCCGCCCACTTGCGCTCACTGCTCCCTCCCGCGCCAGCGCCCTCACGCCGCCGCTCCACGCGCGGTCCCAAGTAGTTTTCTTGGTTGAATGCGTTCACCTGTGCACGCAGTTCCGCGTCCTGCAACTTGTACTTCTCCACGTCGTCCTCTCCAATCTCCCCGTACGTCAGCCAGTCGTCCTGCAGGTCCGGCCGCACCACGTTGTAGATTGCGCTGATGATCCGCATGTTGTTGCTCCTCCACTTTCGCCCCAGGTGTTTCGTCTGGCTCTTCAGCAGCTTCAGCGCATACAGCTGCAGAAGAGGGTGTTCGATCTTCAGCAGCCGTTTGATGATAATCGTCCCCTTGAACTGCATCAGGGTCTTGATGTACAGCGGCTTCCGTTTCGTCAGCTTCTGCAGCACACGCAGCAGGTTTGCGCTCGCGAAAAAGTTCCGCCAGCTGTGCTCTCCTCCCTCTGCCGCCGCCCCGCCCTCCGACTCGCTTGCCGCGCACATCACGTCCAGACCCCGCACGTCTCCGTCCCCGCTCAGGTATGTGTTCAAATCCTGGTTGAAAAACTTTAGGATCAGAAGGATGCAGTTGGAGTCCACCATGTGCTGACACAGACATTCAAACTGCAGTTCGTGGTTCGCCCGCGTGTGCTTCAGCAGCAGCAGCAGCACCGCAGAGATGCTTTTCACAATCACCTCCTTGTGCCGGTTCACATCTGCCGCCCGATGCCCCTTGTCCATCTCCGTCCCTCCGTCCCCACTCTCCCCGCCCACCTCCGCCAACAGGTTCAGCGTGCTTGTGTAGTTCCCGGCCGTTGGCGACGCCGCAAGCAGGATCTTCAGCAAGATGATCACATGGCGGCTCAGGTTAGGCAGCAGCGCGTTGTAAAGCGCCTCCACAGGGTGCACGTCGATCATCATGTTGCCCCTCAGCGACTGCACGTCCGACGCCGCCTGGCCCAGTTCTGCCTCCAGCTCCCTCAGACGCTTTTGTTCCTTCACCTTCCACACAGGCGTGTGCATGTACGCCTGCACAATGGCTCGCCCTTCCAACAGCGGCGTTCTCTTGTGCCGCAGATGCACGTCCACGCCTGGTCCAGTCTCCAGGGTCGGCTCCCACTCAAACGACGACTCCAGCGTTCGCATGTCATCTTCTCGCGTCTTGGTATCCATACTAGACGTTCGGCTGCCACTGCCGCCGCTACCACTGCTGCTGCTGCTGCTGCTGCTGCTGCTTCCTCCGCTCTCCCCCGCCTGCCTCCATTCCTCCAGCAGCGCCCTCTTCTCCTCACGCAGCTCTTCCGTTCCTCCCAACGAGTACAGCAGAGTCTTCCACAGCAGCACAAGCAGCTTCTTCACAGGATACTGCGCCCCTTCCGCCGTGTTTACCTCCGCCAACAAGTCGCACAGCACCACAGCCAGCGGGCGCCCTTGGCTCACCGGGTTGCTCAGCTCCTGCCGAAACGCCCCGTCCTTCCCGTTGAACTGCACAAGCACAAACAGCAGATTCAGATACAGCCGCAGCTCACGATGGTCTTCTGCCGCTTTCGACCCCAACGCACGCTGCCCTGCCGCACACACCATCGTCACAAACACCGTGTACGCACCCTGCTGCAACATACACTCGCAGAACCTCTGTGCAAACTCCACCTGCAGCACCATCCCCTCTGCCTGTGGCGCTTCATCCGCGAACCCTGTCCGCCCCCGCCCTCTTGTGTCAGCAACCACCCCCCCCACGTTCACCTCTCTTCCCTCTACCCGCACACACTCACCCAATGCGGGATACAGCAACGACAGCCCGGCCTGCATACGCTTCTCCTGCTGCGCACTTTCCAACATCTCCAACTGCGTCTGCACGTACAGCCCCTGATCTTCCTCGTCATTCTCCTCCAACCACTGTTGCACATCCGCCCCGTCATTTTCCTCCTCAAAAGCCTCTCGGCTCGCCTCCACAACCTCCACACGCTCCCAGTACGAGAAAAACTCGCTTACTTCCCGCTCCACCCAGTCCTCGTCCCGGTATTCAAACGTGTACTCCTTGCCCTGCATCACCGGACGCGTTCCCTCCTTCATTTCTCGCGCAGACGCTCGCTTGGCCATCTCCCGCACCTGCACATCGTACCTGCTCTCACCCATTCTCGTGTCAGCTGCCCGCCCCCAAATTCCCCTCCCGCCCTCCCCGTCCAACTCTCTTCACGGCTCTCCCCACTCTTCCCAGCCACGCTTTCCTCCGTCCCCACCCGCAGCCCAACTCCACACAGATCCCTTCCTACGCCACATTCTCCCACGCAACGTACAAGCTCTCCATCCTGCAAGAAAGTTCTTGGAAGCCTTGCCTCTCTCCTCGCACTCCCCAGCCCATCCCAAACCCATGTCCATCCCTCCCAAAACCTTCCCAGGAGGCCTCTCTTCTGACAACCAACACGCCATAGACTGGGGTCACAACAACCTCGTCGCATACGGCTGCCAGTCTCTCATCCCCATCGTCGACCCCTCTGTGCCCCAGGTCCTCACTACCCTCGACGGCCACCCGTCCACCGTCGTCGTCCTTCGCTGGAGTCCCCACAACCTCCTCGCTGCAAAGTCCCCCACCCTCTATCTCGCCTCAGGCGACCTCACGGGCAACCTTCTGCTCTGGGACGTCGCCCTCGGCCGCATCGACCAGCGCCTCACTGAATCTGGCACAAAGCAGCCCATACGCGACATCCAATGGCTCCCTGCACACCCTTCTCTCCTGCTTGCTCTCCACGCCCCGTCCTCCCTCATCCTTTGGGACCTCACCACCGGCGAGTCCGTGTGGCGCATCAACAGCTTTTCCAACGACCCCATGTGCTCCGTCCACCTCGACCCCTTTGATCCCTCCCACCTCACCATGCACTCCGCCTCTGGCTGGGTCTACCGCATCCGTGACTTTTCCAGAAAGTCCACCCCTCGCTCTGTCGAGAAAAAGTACCGCATCAGCTCAAACAACTCCTCCTCCTCCTCCTCCTCCTCTTCCTCCTCCTCTGCTCTCCGCCGCAAGTCATCCGCCGCTGCCGCTGCCGCCTCCTCCTCCTCAAACCTCATCCAGATGGCCATGAGCCCCACAGAGCCAAACGTCATCTACTTCCTCCTCCCGCGTGAGCTCATGGTCTTTGACCTTTCCGTCGACCAAGTCCTTGCCTCCGTCGTCCTCGACCGCACACGCCCCTCCTTCTCCCGCCTCATCACCTCCCGCAACCATCCGGGTCTCCTCTTTGCCCTCCACGACGACAGCTCTGCCAGTGTCTGGCTCCAGCCACACAACCGCTTCAACTTTGAGCTCGCCGCCGTCACAGACATCCTCCGCTCCTCCTCCAAAATACGCAGCCGCCACGTCTCCGTCACCGCCCTCGCAAACAGCCCCCTGGCAGAGACCCGCCTTGCTGCCGTCGGTTCCAACGGCAAGTTCCTCGTCTGGCATTTTATGCCTCAGCTCAGCAGTCCCCTCCACCACACCCCGCTCCCGCCCTTTGACCACACCCTTCTCTCCGCCACTCCTGCCTCCGCCTCCCTGCGTCCCTCCCTACACAGCGCATACTCGGGCTACCGCATGTACCTCTGCTCCTTCATGGAGGGTCTCACCAGCCCTGCTGCCGCAATCGCCGTCTGCCCCTTCAAGCACACCCTCGCCCGCAAGCTTGCTGCCATCGGCACCCTCCACGGCACCCTCCAGCTCCTCGATCTTCTCACAGGCCGCGTCCTGCGTGAGTTCCACCTCGCCAATGCCCCGCTCAGGGGTCTCACCTGGCTCTCCGCACGCACTCTCGTCGCCTTCTCCTTCTCCGAGCTCTCACCGGGCCAATTCCGCAACTCCCTTCTCCGCGTCGACATCACCACGGGCAAGTCTCGCGAAATGCGCCAAAACGCAGAGCAGCTCTCAGACTCCTTCATACGCGCCCTCCACCTCAGCCCGTCTCGCCGCCATCTCGCCGTCCTTCTCAAGGACAAGCCTTTTGAGCTCTGGGATCTCCACACGGACTCCATGCTCACCACCCTCTCCAAGTATGCCCAGGTAACCAGCTTCCAGTGGAGCCCCTATCTCCTCGAAAACGTCAAATCCCCGTCCCCTCAGGCTGCTCCCGCCGAACAGTTTGTCTTTACCGTGCCCGACGGCACCCTAAACTATTTCATCGTCGACAACGGCGTCATCACCGCAGTGAAAAAGACCCAGCCTGACCTCGGCATGGGCATCATCAGCTACATGGCCTGGAGCTCGTCCTTCCTCGTCTCCGGCGACACCGTCGGCACCATGCACAGCTGGGACTTCAAGAAGCGCAAGTCTCGCACCTTTATCACAGGCCGAGGCCTAGTCCGTCGCATCCTGTACGCCCCTGGCTCACGCTCTTCCCTTGCCCTCGTCCTCTTTGCCGAGGGCGACTTTGGTATTTGGGACCTCGCCTCGGGAAAGCAGATCGCCATCACAAACGTGCCCACGCGCTCCTCCTCCTCCTCTTCTTCCTCTTCCTCCTCCTCCTCTTCCTCTTCCTCCTCTTCCTCTTCCTCCGGCTCCTCCTCCTCATCTTCCGCCTCCTCTGCCGGTGCCTCCACCACAAACACGGCCTCCGACTCCTCCGCATCCAACGGCACTCTCAAAGCCGTCAACGTCGACTGGGTCACCGACCAGCACCCTGTCGTTGCTTGCGCAGACGGCACCGTGCGCATCTTCAACCTCGACCTCCGCACCTGCTCCGCACCCATCACCCACCGCAGCCTCGTCGCACCCCTTTCAACCCCTTCCCTCTTGCCCTTCAACACGGCAAGCTACCTCCGTGCAATGCTCCAGCACGGTCACACAGACCTTGCCAATCTCGACCGCCTCCTCGACGACGACGACGACTCGTACACAACCTACGCTTCTGCAGAGGTCAAAGACTTTTCATCAGACTCCCCTTCCCCCTCCTCCTCCTCCACCACCTCAGCATCTTCCTCCTCCTATGGCAACGACATTCAAGACGCCATTGCCACACACCTCCACCACATGGATCCCTCCCTCCTCGACACCATCGCCACAGCCAAGACTCCCGTCTCGCGCCGCTGCCTCCTCACCGCCCAGTACTTTGGCCAGCAGCAGGACATCGACTTTTGGACTCTTGCCTCCTTCTACCTCGACATGTACGCCTCGCGCGGCACCGCCCTCCTCGACGACGACGACGACGACGAACGCGAAGAAACGCGCCCGCCACCACCGCCACCACCACCACCACCACAACAACATCCTCCCAGTCATCATCCGACCCTTCCCCTTCCTCCCCCTCCTCCTCCTCCTCCCCCGGCTCCCCCGGCTCCCAATCCTCCATCCTCCCGTCCTATTTTCATTACCTCGGCACCTCCAAAGACCAAACCCAGGCCGAACTCGACCGTTTGCACACCTACGAGAAGCGCATGGCTGGCAACCAGCCTCTCATCCAGCACACAGCCAACCAAAACGTCCTCCTCGGCCAGCAGCGCAGCGCCATCGACCAGCTCCTGGACACCCCGTCCGACAGCCCTGACTTTTACCCCAATGCCCTCCGCGCCTGCGTCGTCGCCGCATCCCTCTCCAAGAAAGAGTACACCGACACTGTCAATCTGGTTGCCACAACACTCATCGCAAACGCGCGCCTTGACGAGGGCATCCAGATGCTCTGCCTTATCAACCGTTCCTACGATGCCTGCCGCTATCTCCAGACCTACGATCGATGGGAAGAGGCTGCCCGTCTCGCAAAGGTCACCCTCAGCCCGCGCAAGTGTGCCGTCATCTACAAGCGCTGGAGCGAGTTTCTCACCGCCTCCCGCCAATATGACCGCGCCATCCACGTCCTTCTTTCCCTCGCCGAGTTTGCCGACGTCGTCTACCTCCTCCTCGAGAGCAGGCGCTGGGACACAGCCGCCCTTTTCACTGACGCTTGCCTCGACGCCGGCGTCCTCACTCTCGCCCGTGCCAAGCAACTCCACGTCCGCCTCTCCACCATGAATAGTCTCGAGCGCCAGCAAATAACCCTTCACTCGCTTCTACCCCGTGTCTACCTCGAATACGGCGTCTACCTCCAGTCCATCGGCTGCCGACCCCTCTCCCGCTTCCGCTGTGCCCAGGCCAAGCAGCTTTCTCTCGACACCACCGCGGACAATGTCAAAGACGATGACAAGCAAGTGTCAGCCACCACCTCTGTCGACACACAAGTGTCATCAAGCGAGCAAATCCCGCCCGCCGAACAATCCGCCGCCTCCCAATGAATCCAAGTCGTCGAGCCAACCCTGTTTCAGCCCGCCCTCCCACCAGCCCACTCCCTTTCCGCACACACATTCAACCCCCACTCCCTCTCGCCCAACCAATCCTCATCAATGTCGCTCTTGATGTCGAGCGTGGGCGCCACCCACGCATACGACACCGAAGCCACAGAGCTGGGTGACAGCTACCGCGTGCCACAACGCAAACGAAGCACACGGCGGCGCACACGACGCACAGAGGAGAACGGCAACACTAGCCCCAGGAGGGCTAGCAAGGCTCGGATTCAACATTCACAATCTCCTGCCGACCAGTCCAACACACACAGTGGCACGCCGTCCCCGATCGAGGCTCGCTCATCCAGCGGCCGAGTCGATTCGGGCAGTGGTGCCATTGAGCGAAGGCATTCTGCCGAAGAGGTGTTGGACAACGAGCAAAAGGGAAGGGCTCGCGGACGCAGCCGCTGGAGACCTCGCGGACGCAAACGCTCCAGTGGCGGCAGGAACCGATTCAACGACCCCATCGCCCGAAGCACACACCAAGGTCTCGCTTTGCCCCACAGCAGCTCGCGCGAGAACGACAAAGGCAGATCCAGCCCTGCCCACACAGACGGAGACGTTTCACCCGGACTCCGCAACTTTGCCGCTATCGAGGGCGCCACCTGGGTCGAGGACGAAGAGGTGCTCGTCGATCCGGGCGAGATGCAACGCTACTTCAACGCAGACGACATCACAGAGCCCAGCCACTCCTCAGGCTCCATCCGCCGCACCTACAGCTCCGGCGCAACCGAATTGAGACGTTTGGCCTCGGGCAACTCCTTTCGCGGCGCCATGCGCGCCGCTGCACGCTCCGACGCTTCTTCCGACCCGCGACGCGGTAGCAACACCACCATAGACCGCCGTGCCTCCAACTCTGCTTCCGTCTCCTCTGCACACGACGACACCGAGCACACAAACGTCTCCTCCCACAGCACACACAACCGCAGCAACAACGGCCTCATCGGCTCCATCCCCAACCTCGCCAATGACCGGCCCTCCATGCGTACAAACCATCTCGACGACGACAGTGTCGTGCGCACCTCTGTTGAGCCTGCCCTCCACGCTCCCAAGCTCCTTGTCGACGGCAAGATCCACCCGGAAGACCACACTGCAGACGAGCAAGAAACCACAAAGATGAAGCGCCAGCCCAGCATCCTATCCTACAGCTACCCGGTCACAGAGTCTCACGACAACCTCCGCAGGCAGATCACAACCTTTGTCGACACCTACAAGTCCCAGGAACCAAGGTCCGTTCTTGCCCCGTTTACACGCATTCCCCGATTTCCCCTCTCCTCCAGCCTTCTCCACTCCTCACCATCCCCACTGTACTGTCCACCCCATTGCCCATCCCCTTCTCACACACCTACCCTCTCACCTACAGTCCGGGCAACCTCCTCGCCGACAAGCTACTGCGTACAAACACCCTCGAAGATCAGGTACGCCTCACACGCGCCCAAACCCTTTCATTCCACACACGCCGCTCTCACCCACGCCTCCACCCGCTCTCACTACGTCTCCCCACCGCCCCAATCTCCCACGCTGACTCTCCCTACCTACCCTTTCCACCACACCTCGTTTCCAGTCTCTGCGTTCCATCACTCGAATGACTGCCTTTGCCTTCCTCGGCATGCTCTTTATGATCATCGAGAACGAGCTTTCCTGGCACAACAAAGACTGGCCCGTCGATGCCATGCCCCTCCTCGGACTGCGTGCCCTTGTCACCCTCACCACAGTGCTCCTGCGTACGTCCCTCCAGACACCTCCCCACAGCCCCGCCCCACGCATCCAGGAGCCCTCCTCACCCCTGAAGCCCCTCTCACACCACACCCTCCTGTCCCTCCGCGCAGTCATCGAGATCACTCACTACTACAAGGTCCTGTGGACACTGCTTCGCGTACGCAACGTCCTCCTCCACGACGAACACTACTGGAGTGTCGAGCACACTCTCCGTTTCGCCCTTGAGCTCCTCATCTGCGCTGTCCACAGTCCACCCATGCTCCATTTTCGCTTCGAACACTGGGCTGTCCTCTCCGTAACGCGTTTCGACGACCAGCGCCTGGACATGATCATGTTCATCCGCCTCTACCTCCTCATCCGCTACCTCAAGGCCCAAACAGACCTCCGAGGTTCAGCTGCTCGCTTCATTGGCGCTCTCAACAACGTCCGCTTCAGCACAGCCTTTGCCCTCAAGATCCAGATGACTCAGCGGCCCTTCACCATGCTCTTCTTCCTCCTTGCCACACTCATCCTCAGCACCAGCTATGTCGTCCGAATCTGTGAGCGAGACATCCAACCCGCCTTTGAGTATTGGCCAAACAGCATCTGGCTCCTTGTCGTCACCGTCACCACCGTCGGCTACGGTGACGTCGCTCCAATCAGCACCTGTGCTCGCGTCGCCTCGATGACCTGCGCATGGGCTGGCGTCTTTTTCACCACCTCCATGATTGCCATCCTCCAAAAGAACCTCGACTTTTCAAAGCCCGAGTCCCGTGTCTACCACTTCCTCTCCAAGGCCCGCCTCCGCCGAAACATCATCAACCTCGCCGCCTCTGTCATCCAGACATCCTATCGTACATACGCCTATCGCAGGCGCCACAACACCTCCGCTGCCCCCTACTTTCTGCGTCAGCGCTCCCTCAGCACTCTCCTCAAGTGGACCAAACTTCGTCGGTACGCTCCTCGCTTCCTCTGCCCCCTGAATCCCTCACACCCCACACCCCGAAGCCAGGCACACTAACCCATCCATCCGCGCCACTCATCCCGTCCCACAGCAAGGTGAAAGCCACCACAGACACCGAAAACATGACGCCCGTCCTCATCGAGTCCATTTGGTTTGAAATCAACGACCTCGGCCAAACCGTCATGGACACCTACGACGCCCTGGATGACTTTATGCTCCAGTACGAGGACGACCAAGAGGCCTTGGCCAGAAACGGCGTGTATGGCCTGCCCAGTGACAGCCACACCCAATCCGACGACCGCGGCACCCAGCAAAATGCAAACGACCACGCAGAATCAAACCCGGCAGAGCCATCCTCCGACCCGCCTGCAGGCGACGATGAACACATAGACAACACACCGCACGCCACAGACACACCTGCACGCAAGGAAAGCACAGACAGCGACGAGTCCACTCCGTCTGCCGAGGAGGCTGCTCCCTCCCAATCTGCCACAACAACCACAACAACATCATCCACAGCTGCTGCAGCCACCGCTCCCCTGCGCTACCAGCGCACAGGCACAGGAGGCAGTCTCGACCATGTCCGTGTGCGCAAGCAACGCTCCCTGGCAGACGGACTCTCCGGCACCGCCAGCGATGGCGGCGCTCCCATACGCAGACGCCAACGCAGCGCAACCCTCACTGGCCGCTCTGCCACAACTTTGCGCAAGTCTCTTCACGATCCACTCGACATTAAGCACCTTCAGGAAGAAAATAGCGAACGCCGCTCCGGCCTTCGCACCGGCACCAGCCCTGCCACACACACTTCCGGCCCAGCCTCCAACACTGGCAACATGCGCACCCGCATGGACCACATGGAGGATCGCATCGATCACCTCACCACCATGCTCGAACTCCTGCTGCGCGCAAACGACATCGACGTGCCCGAGTCACACCACCGCGTCCGTTCCTCCCTCTCTGTCTCACCAGAGCCTACATCGGCAGACTCCAATTGAGACCACATGTACATTACAGTATTGTGTCACCTTGCTTTCCCTGCCCACATCTCACTCAACACATCCAGCCCCTGTTCCCTGCTCACCCGTGCCATCTGCCCTGCAAGTCGCCTCTCCACCTCTGCATCTTGATTCAGCTCAATGGCACGCAGCAGAAACTGCGACGCCACTGCCCACCCCCCACGCTCCACCATCTTTTCCCCCGCCGCGGACAATGCTTCCACCAGCTGCCGCTCCTCCTCATTCACATCCCGCGCCATCGCCCCAATCTCCTCTTCAACAAGCTCACGTCCCTCCTCGCCACCTACACAAAGCGCCAGTTGCATGCATGCTGTCCTGCGCAGCGCCTCCCCCACCTCCAAGCTCAGAGCTCGCCGCAACAACGCAGCGCACTCTTTTGCTTTGCCCTGCCGCTCCTTCAGGTTGGCCAAGTTCACCAGCGTGCTCCCGATATCGTCTCCGCTTGCTTTGTTCTGCACCTTGTACTGCAGCACTTGCAGCAGCGACTCTTCCGTCTCCGCGTCAGCTTTGCCGTTCTGCACCGCCTCCTCCTCGTTCACCAGCATCGACAGCTGCTCCTGCGCCTCCGTTTCCCCACTCGATGCCTGTACAACCTGTCTCAACAGCCTCTCTGCTTCCTTTCGCTCACCGTCCCGCAAGCACAGCTTCACCAGCAGCTTCTGCGTGTCCACCACCACACGGTGGTGCACTCCGTGCAATTGCACCACGTCTTTCAACAGCAACGACACTTCGTTCGCCGTCACCGTCCCTCCACTCTCCCACTCCAGTGTGTACAGTCGCAAACGTGCATCCAGCACACGTTGGTGTGCCTTCCCAAACGATCGCTCCAGCTGTACAACGCCACGACGGCAAGCATTGGCCGCCTCTCGCCAACGTGTCTCCCCTTCTCGACATAGAACCTCCACCAACTGCATCAAAAGCAGGCCAACACGTGGATGGTCGTTTCCATGGCCCTCGGCGCACTCTTCCACCGCTTGTTCGCAGAATTTTTCCGCTTGCCGCAACTCACCCATCTGCATACACACCTGTGCCAGTTCCTCCAGAATATCCACCAGCCCAGCGCCATCACACATCTCCAGCTGCTTCTCCAGTGTCTCCCGCAGCAGGCCCAGCTCACCACGCGCCCGCGCACTATCCCCAATCCATTCCAACACCCGCAGCCGGTCGTCTCGCCGATCTTTCAGCAGACCGCTTGCACGCTGAAGCAAAATGCACCCCCGCTCCGGCTTGCCGCACTCCAACGCCGCGCGTCCGTACTCCACCATGACCAGCGCCGTCTCTGCGTGCTCCTCGCCCAACACGCGTCCAAGGATGCCCAGCGCTCCTTCAAACGCATGGGCTGCGTTTTCAAATTCCCCTCGGCAACCGTACAGTTTCCCAAGGTCCGCCCGTGTGTGCGCCACCTCTCGGTGCTCTTTGCCAAGTCGATGTTGCAGTTGGCCCAACGCCGCCGAGAGCGCCTCGCTGGCCTCCTTGTATCCGCCTTGCTGCAGCCAGCAGCGTCCCACCTCACGCAACACCAACGCACGCACAAGCTCAGCCTTTTCGCTCTCTTCCTGCTGCAGCAATCGCATCGCTTTGGTCAGCAAATGTTTCGCCTCGCCCGCATTCCCTGCCGCTGCCAGGCACCTCGCCCCCAGCAACATCGCAGACGCAATCTCACTCATGCTCACTTCCTCGCTCCCTCTTTCCTCCTCCAGCTCCAACAGCAGCTCTACTGACTGCCGCAGCAGAGCGCTCGCTTCCGTGTACGATTCCGACTTGTACAGCGCCTCCCCAAGCACCTGCAGACACTCCACCTCGACACCAGTCGACCATCCGTGCGTTTCTACCATGCGCAACGCAAACCGCGCGTGTCTACTCGCCTGTTCCTCCTCTGCTTCGTTCAGAAGCGCCTTGGCAAGCTGCAGGTGTGCCTCACACACCAGCTTCGCTTCCTCCTCCTTCTCCTCCTCCACAGACTCCCGCTCACCCTCCAGCAGCTCCAGCACTCGAATGCGCAGCTGACTCTCGATCCCCAGCGTCGGATGCACACGGCAAAGCGATGCCATCTCCCGCAGCGTGTCAAGGCGCGCCGGGTCCCGCAACCCTTCTTGGATGGTCAGCGCACGCTCTAGTGCACGATGTGCCTTGGACGCCTCTCCCATGTTGTTGTACACAACAGACAAGTCCAGCAGCGCGCGTGCACTCAGTGGGTGCGTGTCGCCTAGGTCTTGCGAGTACGACACAATGCACTGGCGAAGCAGCCGCTCTGCCTCCTCATACTCCTTCACATCGTTGTGCACCAACGCCAATCGATGCCAAAGTGTCGCTTTGTCCGCATAGCCTTCCTTCAGAGCTTGCGTGTACGCCAGCTGCGCCTTCAGAGGCCGTCCCGTGTGTCTGTATGCATCTCCCAACAATCGGTGGCTCTCTGCCTGCCCCTGCGCCATTTTTGACACAATCAGTGCATATTGCTCCACGCAATCCCACTCATCGTGCTCTGCGTGCACCTGGGCCAGCACTTTGGCTGCTTGGATGATCTGCTCCGGCGAAGCACGCTTGTGCTCCACCACAGTCCGCCCGTGCCGCAGCACACCCTCTTCCACCCCCATGCTGTGGTACAGCTCGGTCAACTGAAGGTGCGTCTGCACCGCCGCCGGATCGTGCCTGTTCTCGCCCTCCAGTGTGCCCAGCAGCTGCGCAACAGATCCTTCCAGATCTCCGTGTTGTTGCGTCAGCTCCGCAATCACATTGCGGTTTTCTGCCACCGCTCGAGGATGGTGCTTGTCTTTGAACAACCTGAAGCTCAGCGCATGTTGCGCCCACGCAATCGCCTCCTCCAGCTGCCCTTCCTTTGCATACCTCGCGCTCTCGTCGTCGCACGCCAGCGCATAGCTCACAGGCAGGTTGCTTTTGCTACGACAGCCCACTTTCGTCACCTTGAGTGCTCCCGTGCCCAGCACGTGTGCCCGTTTCGCTTCACCAGCCTCCACTCTGAGCGCATGCCCGCCGGACATCTCCAATTGCGCAAGAGTCATGCAGCGCTGCAACAAAGCATGTAGCCACTCGGTCGCGTCTCCGTGCATCAGGTGCAACACCGAAGGCGGTGGCAGCCGTGTAAAGGAGCCGGGAAACTTGGCCATAAGCGCCACCGGCAGTTCCTGCTCCAGCGCAGCGGCATCAAAGAAGGATCGGACAAACACAGTGGCACACGCGCAGGAGTTGCTTTGGTTCTGCCCACGAGCTTGGCAAAGGTATGCATACAGGCCAGTGCGGAACGTGCGGGCGCACATCTCCAGCAACAGCAGGTCTCGTGTCTCTGCACGGCTGCTCTTGTGCCAAAGAACACCCATGAAACGCAAGTTGACGCCGTGTACCATCATGCAGCGGCATAGCACGTCGGCGTCGTCAACACGGTGCACCTCAAGCTGCTGCACAATAGCCGGGAGTAGGTCCCGTAGCAAGTGCACCGTCGCCTCACTTGCACTTTCCTCCCCTTTGTGTTTAAACTCTGCGCGAAAGCGCTGCGTGTTTTCGCTGGCATGCATCCGTTCGATGAGCTGCAACCCGTGCGCGGCAAAGCGCATCGGCGGCTGCCGCTGTTCGGTGAATTGGACGCTGTAGTGTCCGTGTGCATCTGTGTACACATGCACACCCTGCGCAAGGGTGTGCTTGTCCAGATGAGTCTGCAGCATGCTCTCGAGCCATTGCGGAAGATGTTTTGCCCGCGCGCATGACGCTGCGTCCAGGTCCAGCGACTGCACCAGAACACGCTGGCCATCCACATCCACGAGCACCATGATAGGCGTCAATAGCTGCGAGTGCCACGACGAAAGCGACTCCAGCGCAAAGCGAGCTGCCTGCAGCTTGTTCTTGGCTTGCTTGGCCGCGGCCCCGTCACTTGCAAACTCGTGGTCGCGCGTGTCTTGAATAAGGTAGTAGAGAGCGCCCCGGAAGAGGTAAGTGGGTGATTTGGCCAGCATGGCGTTGTGCTGGCCGAGATGAGCAAAAGGCCACGCCAGCGGGTTCGTCTCGTCCAACGGCTCCAAGTCGTCAAGCTGCCGGCGCACCAGCCTGATTGCTACAGGGGTCACATGCTGGCAAAACGCACGCACAGTTGCAGTGATGTGTGCTTGCCGTTGACGCTGGGCCTCCAGCGAGTCCTGCTCCATGGCCAGGGCGTTTGCAAAGCGAGCCGACCAATTTGGCCGCGCATTGGTTTCGGCGGGCATACTCAGACCCAGCTGTGCAAGGTGTGCGGGATCAGGGGCATGTGTGTACATGGCCTTTGTAGGCAGTAGCGCTCGTATAAACATCGGTTCGGCGTCCACGTGTGCCTGCTGCGCATATCGAGCCAGTGCGGCAGGTTGACTTGCGTGCGCGTCGTTCAGCCACGGCTGAGCATACCATGCCAGATCAAACGTGGCATTCGGTTCGTCGTGTGCTTGTTGCCACCCACGTATGCTCTTTCGCACATAGTGCATTGCTGCCGTGCTCACCAGAGGGGCAAAACTCAGCGGAACCAGCAGCGCTCGCCACACTCCCAAATGATCGATAACCAAACAGGAGACAGGCCACACAATGCGATGTACTGTGGCCAGCAGTCCCAACCCGTGATATGGGTACAAAGGCAGCGACACGACCGCGGCAGCTGCCAAACCTAGTGACACGCTTCCGACCACGAGCCACAGCAGCACCTGAGTGACGTTCAGCGGGACCAGCCACAGTAGAGCATTGACGAGAAGTACACTTGCAAACTGACTCAGCGAAATGCGCATGGACTGCGTTGTTGGTTCGTTGCCCGCTCCCGCGCCCTTCTGCCCGTCTCCACTCGGTGCGCCAAACACCACACCGTGCCTTGCCATGTGCCACGCATCACAGTGTGTCCTCCAGGCCGGTGAAAATCTGCCCGGGATCCATTCAAATACGCGTCTGCGGCCTTGCGCCGACGTGACCAAGAAACGGAGGGAAACCAAGGAAAACAACAACCACAACATGAGCAGTAACGAAGAAACAGTAGCAGGACATCCCGCAGCCGAAAAGGTCGGCGGCAAGCGCGTTGGTGACAAGGCCGAGATCCCGAAGAAGAGCGAAGAGGGGTCCAACGAGACGGTCGCCGAAGACATTGTCAACGTGGACGCAGGCACAGAGGTGCAGAGCTCCAACACCACCGAGAAGGACCTGTCGGGATATGCTGGCACCACCAAGGACATTGAGGCCAAGTACGAGTACCAGCAACAGCTGGAGAAACAACCCAAGAAGGATTTCACCGTGGCCAAGCAGCGTGGCAACAACTTTCACATCCAGCAGCCGCGCTAAGCAATGGGGAGAACCCGCGTCGATGTTTGAATGTGCATAAACAATCTTTTACAGGCGCTCCTCTATCCACACACGTCGTGAGCACCCTCGCTGTACCCGTCTCTCCTCACCCCACCGCGTTTTGACAAGTGATTCCGTTTTCGTCAAACGAGAAAACGGAAACCAGCCGCTCGCCGGCACTCACCCCGTACCAGCCCGTGCAAACGTATAACAGCGCCGCGCAAACGCACGCATGCACGCTAGTGGCCGTTGCGACGTTTGCGCATGCCTGTATGCTAGCAAGAGGCATGTGCACGTGCAACGGTCAAGAAACAAGGCGACGGAGGATTTTGCGGAATTGTGTGTGATCCTTTTCTTCTCTTCAGCCTGTGGGCGGCACGGGCGAGCCTGGACCGGAAGGGCCATCGTCTGTTGGGATCAAACCATCCATGGGGGACGTGTTGCCGTTTCGGGTCCCCCACAGCCACATGATGCCACACAAGAGGCCCACAAACACGGCGACGCACACTATCTCGCCCGTCACCTTCCACCCCACATGCCTATGGAACGCTCGCTGTGTAGCGTAGCAGCATCGCCAGGCAGACCGCCGCTGCCTCTGCAGCTCGTTTTGCCGCGCCTCCCGAAACTCTTGCAGCCGCCCACGCTCCCTCTCATTGGCCCGCTCTTGCAGCACGCGCAGCTTGAACAACTGTGTGTGGATGTGACAGTAAGGAAGCGTGCGTGCCCAACCACCGCCGTGCACATGTGTCAGCAACCTCAACTGCTCCTCTTGCTCCTCCTCTTGCTCCTCATTTTGTTGCTCAGCAACGAACACACACAAGCTGTGCATGGCTCTGCTCCTTCCAGCGCAATCTCACGCTACCCCGTCCACTCTGTCATCACACCCACTCACGTCCTTGCCGCCCCAACATCCATATCGCCGCCGACACAAGGGGCTCCACAACCTGTCGCTCCCGGCAACAATCCTCCACCGTGCGCTCACCGCAGAACATCGAAACAAATCCGTGGCATCCAGAAACCCAAAAACTGTGCACCCAACGTTGTGTCAGCGCGTACCCAACGCCTCCTTCCTGACTTCCGCCACCCAAATCCCCCGCCGGAGATTCTCACGTACTGTACATCAGAACGTCATCGTCCAGCAGGTCAAACCCGCTCGACTCCTCCTGAGTGTCAATGTCACTGTGCAGCGCGCTCTGTGCGCTCTCAATGTCATCCAGCTGCTCCTGTGAGGTCATGAAAACGTGGACCCGACGGCTGCGTCGCCTGGAAAACCGTGATGTCCTCACTTCGGCAATGTTCACACCTCTCCGTGCTCCTTTCTGTCTCGTGTCTCTGCTTCTCTCTGTCTCGGTGACTTGGTTGTCTCGTGTGTGTCCGACACCTCGGGCTCACGTGTCCACCGACTTTTCGCTTGGCTCCGCAGTCGAGGTTCCACATCCAACCACAAGCCCTCTCCCACCATTCCCACCGCCACCCTCGTGTGACTTTCTCCACAATCCCTAGTCCCTACCGCACACTGTGGAGCCCCGTCCTGCCCAACGCAACCAGCCAATGCGGTGCTCCCAACTGACGGTTCTGGCCTGCGTCGCCATTGTCCTCGGTATCAACTTCGCCTACATCCACAATTTCAGTTCCCCCGAAGCTCCAGATATCTACAACCCCTTCCGCTCTCCAATCTCGGACGACTTTGTGCAGACCCGCCATTGCAGGATGTTCCAGCCCATCTCCCTGCTCATTCTCGTACCCAAAGACCACTACGAGCACATGGTGGATGAAGACGTATATAGACTCCATCAGGCCGCCCTCAAGCATCCATGCTTCTCACAGGCCCGTCTTTGGGGTCCTGGATGGCCAGGCTACTCGCCGCGCCTCTCTCTCGTCCAAAACCTTCTTGTCCACCACGACGGATACCGCCCTCACCTCTACTACTCCTACCTTGGCCCTCCAATCGATGTCCACGCCCTGTTTCCCGATCTACCTCGCATGGCTCCGGTGCCAGCCTCCGTCGAGGAACGCTACACGTCCACCGCGCACTTCCAACCGGTCTCGGCCAACTTTTTCACCACCTCATGTTCCGGGAACACTTGCAAGGAAACCTTCCACGACCTGAAACAACCCGCCCTCACACTCAACACCGCCAACTCCTCACGCCTTCCAGACAACGGACTTGTTATTGTCCCTGAGTTTGCCGATCTCATGCATCATCGCGACTCGCCCCCAGGACGCCTTCACCTACATAATCCCATCTGCACCCCCCCTGAATTTCGCAGTCCCACACACACGTTGCACCACTATTCTCGCAGACCCATCGACGTCCTCATTGTCGTGCCCCCCACTGGCGCGCTTTTCCGCCCGCTCTTGCAATGGCTCGACAGCAACCCACATCACGACTCCCTCGCAGGGCTCCATGTCTCATTTTACAATCCACACACCTCGACACACTCCTCCCAATCCAAACAAAGCGCGGATCGAGCGACGCTTTTCCAGTCTGCAAAAATCATTCTCGTACAAACGCCGACTACGGCCACCACCAGTCGCTTCGTGGGCGAGGCTCTCAATGCAGGTGCTGCACTTGCACTTACCAACCTGCCCCCCCAGGACATCAGCCACTACCTCCTCCATACTATCCAGCTGCGCAACCTTGACAAGCCGCAACGACTGCTCTCCACCCTGCGCACCTGGATTCATACGTACCCAACCCACCTCTTCAAAAAGGCCCATGGCGGTTACAAATGGGCCTCCATTGTCTGGAGCTGCCAAGAAAAGGCCTCCCGCATTGCCAACGCCTACCACGCCTACCTCACCGGTGAGCGTGGTCTGAAGATGGGTGCAAACGCAGTCTACGGCTGCCAAATCATAGATCACGCTCTCGCCCGCCGCAGTAGGCAACAGCTCATGAAACTACTCGACAGCCCCTTCTCTGCACAACGAATCGACTTTGGTCGCTATGGCTACACGCGCTTCTGCAACAGACGCAATCTGCCCCGCCTTGACTGATGACAAGAACTGAATGTACATGACCAGCACAAAATGGACCCCACTCAACTTGCATTCTGGATCCCCTCATTCCTCCGTCTCATCCCCCTCATTTTGATTGCAGCGTCACTGCTTAGCGGAAGAAGCAGCGGCGACGGCAAACCGTCCTGCGACGGCGCCTCTTGCATGTGCGGCGGCAGCGCCACTTGCGCACACGACGGCGCTTGACGACGCGACGACGGCGACGGCGACGGCGCACACGGCGACGACGACGGTTCAGGCGACGGCGAGCGCGACGCACGACACGACGCACGCGGCGACGACCACGGAAGCGGCGACGCAGCTTGCGAGCCACACGGCGAGCCTTCTTCACCAGACGGCGACGACGGCGGCGCAGGGTCTTGCGGGCACGGCGCGACAGACGACGACGGCGACGCAGCAGCTTGCGTGCAACCTTGCGGGCCTTCTTCACCAGACGGCGACGACGACGACGCAGCTTGCGTGCAGCCTTGCGGGCCTTCTTCACCAGACGGCGACCACGGCGACCGCGGCGACGCAGCTTGCGGACAACCTTGCGGCGCAGCTTGCGAGCCTTCTTGGCCAAGCGACGGCGGCGCAGCTTCAGCGCACGCTGGCGCTTCAGCCACTTCTTGTACACACCACGCCACTTGCGGCCGTAACGCTTGCGGAAAGCAGCAATGCGCTTACGGAGGGCCTTGCGCGCGCGGCGGATCTTGCGACCCTTGTTCTTGCGGCGCAGGCGAAGCTTCTTCACCCAGCGGCGGTACGCTCCCAGGCGCTTGCGCCACACCTTGCCGATGCGACGCACATACTTCTTACCAAAGCGCTTGCGCCACGAGCGGATGCGCTGCAGCCACACGCGGCGTGCCTTCAGCACATTGCGACGAGCCTTGCGACCCTTGCGACGAGCCTTGCGACCCTTGCGTCCCTTGCGACCCTTGCGGCCCTTGCGTCCCTTGCGTCCCTTGCGACCCTTGCGACCCTTGCGTCCCTTGCGTCCCTTGCGGCCCTTGCGTCCCTTGCGTCCCTTGCGACCCTTGCGTCCCTTGCGTCCCTTGCGGCCACGACGACGGCGACGACGCGTCACACGACGGCGACGACGACGAAGGCGGCGGCGAGCCTTGCGCACACAGCGCTTACGCTTCTGAATGCACTTGCGTCGGATGCTGCGGCTGCCCACCTTGCAGCGCCAGCGGCACACCTTGAATGCCTTGCGGCCCTTGCGTCCCTTGCGGGCCACGACGACGGCGACGACGGCGACCCACCACAGGCTTCTTGTTCGTCGGCTTCCTCGTGCCCAGAACCGTCTTGATCAGGCGCATTGTCGCGCTGATCTTGTTGATGCGGCGGGTCAGAGCCTTGCGCTTGGCAGCGCACTTGCACTTCAGGTTGCCCAGGTGCTTCAGCACAGCCTTGTGGCTGGACACGTGCTTGGCAAAGCGACGCTTCCAACGTGCCATCTCGGCACGGTACGAAGCTGCCGTGCGCCAGTGAGCCTTGGCACGGCTGATCAGCTTGCCGTTGCGAGCAATCAGCGCTGCCTGGCGACGCTTCAGCGATGCCACCTGAGCCTTGGCCTTGGCCAGAGCCTTCTTCAGCGCAGCCACGTTCTTGGCCTTCTTGGCCACCGCAGCCTTAAGCTTGCCCTCCAGCTGGCCAATGCGCACAGCCAGCTTCTGCTGGCTGCGACGCCACACGGCCAGGCGCGAAGCACGACGCCTTGTCACGCGCTTCACCACGCGCGACACACCGCGCACAATGCGGGCCACGGCCGAGCGGGCCTTGATGCAGCGAGCACGCGCAAGGCGCACACGCGCAGCCACACGGCGGCGGCGGCGACGGCGACCGCGGAAGCGGCGCTTCGTCTGACGCATCTTGTGGCACAGGCGGCGACGGCGGCGACGGGCCACGCTGATGCGCATCTGAGAAACCTGGCGGCGGTAAGCCACACCGGCGGCACGACGAGCCTTCAGGCACTTGGCCACCTTGGCCTTCTCTGCTGCAAACTCAGCCTGCAGCTTCTTCATCGTGGAGGCCAGCGTCTTGGGGTTGCTATCAGCCTCGGCGATCTTGCGCATCACCACGTACTTGGCCGTCTGGCCCTTGACCGTGCAGGCCAGGGTGGCGGCGTACTGCTCACGCATCTTCTTGCGCAGAGCATGAGTCTTCTTCTGCTCCTGCAGCTGGAACTTGCGGTTGTTGCACTGCAAGTTCACACGCTGGTACGTGGCACGCAGGTTGGCCACACGCAGGCGGTACGCACGGCTCTTGCGACCCTTGCGGCTCGTCAGGCTTTGCGCACGCTTGATCTGCGCACGGATGTTGGTGCGGCGCTTCACGCACTTGGTCAGCAGCAGCGACAGGCGCTTCAGGAAAGCGGCGCTGTTCTTGTCGTGCGTCTTGCGCACCACAGCGTCCTCCTTCAGGCGGCGGATGTTCAGGGCATCCAGCTTGCGCTCCAGAGACACAGCCTTCTTCTCGGCGGCGGCCTTCTGGGCAGCGAGCTTGGCCTTGGCCGCACCCGTGGCCTTGGCCACAGCACGGATCAGGCTCAGCACGGTGCGCTGGGCCACACGCAGCTGCATGCGCAGGCGGCGAGCCTGCTTGGCACCAATGCGCAGCGCAAACACGCGGCGAGCACGCTCCTCACCAAGGCGCACCTTGATCAGGGCGTTCACAGCCTGCGACAGCGATCGCTTGGCGGCAGCCACACGCTTGTTGGCGCGAGCCACCAGAGCAAACCAGCGACCGGCGCTCAGCTGCTTCTTGCGGCCCTTTGCCTTCTTTGCAGCCTTGACGGCGGCGTTGCGAGCGCGCTTCAGGCGCTGGATCAGTGCCTTCAACGTGGCGGCCGTGTAGAAGCGGAAGCGGTTGCAGCGTGCACAGTTGCGTGCAATCACCACACCGGCGGCCTCAAACAGACGACGCAGAGTGCGCACACGAGCGGCCGCGTTGCGCTTGGCCTTGCCCTTCTTTGTGGCCTCGGCGTGTCGAGCACGAGCCAGCTGGCGAGCCAGCTGGGCACGACGACGACGCGCATTGCGAACCACGCGGTTGCGCAGGCGCATCAGACGACGGGTGCGACCCAGAGTCTTGATGGCAGCACGGCGGTTGGCACGGAACAAGCGCATGGCACGCACCTCACGACGACGCGTGCTACGCAGACCGTTGCGGCAGATCAGATCCCGACGGCGAGCGTTGGCAAGAGCACGCTTGAGCGCAAGCTCCTTGCGACGCAGCTTGTTGCGGTAGCGGCGGCGCGGCGCGACACGGCACGGGCCTTGGCCAGCGCACGGTTGGCCTTGAGCGTGGCCGCACGGGCAATCGCCTTGGCGCGGGCAATCGCACGACGGCTGGCCTTGGCGCGACGCAGAGCAGCAAGAGCACGGCGGGCGCGCAGAGCAGCAGCACGGCGACGAGCGGCAGCCTGACGCACGGCACGAGCCTTGGCGGCGGCGCGCGCAGCCTTGGCACGGCGGGCAGCCAGAGCACGGGCACGCTTCTCACGCAGCAGCTTCTGGCGGTACGAGTGCTGCCACTGGTTGCGGCGGTGCAGGGCACAGCGGTAGTAGCGGAACGCATGCTTGTGGTAACGCTTGCGGCAGTACTGCAGACCAGCCTTGCGCGCACGGCGCGGGATGTGGTTGAACACCAGGCTGGCCAGGCGCAGGTAACGCAGGCGACGGGCACGCACGCGAGCGGCGTGAGCAAGAGCCTGATCCTTGAAACCGACGGCGCTGTCAAACACGCAGTTGTAGTAACGCATGCGGTTGTTCTTGGCGAAGCGACCGCAGGCCTTGGACACAGCCTTGCGCTCGAACGGGTTCAGCTTCTTCAGGATGGCGTTGGCGCGCTGCAGCCACACCACGTTGTTCTTCTGGTTGCCGCGAGCACGGACGCACAGGCCGCTGGCGGCATGGGCAGCCAGCTCGCGCGCGTACACGTACACGTTGTAGTAGCCACGCGTGAAGCGGCCCTGGCCGCGGTTGCCCACGCGGTGGCACGTCATGTACAAACGGATGCGCTGACCATCGTTGGCCGTCAGCCACTGGTTGACACGACGGCTCTTCAGCGCCAGGCGCTTCTCGCCGCTGAACTGGCACAGGTCGTTGTACAGACCGACGCGCTTGCCGCTCTGGTACACCCACACCTGCGAGTTGAGGCCGCGGTTACCCCAGTGGGCGCCGTACTTGACGACGGTCACCACCTTGATGTTGCGGTACGCGAACAGAGTCATCGCGCCCTGCTTGCCGTAGATGTCAAAGCCCTTGGCGTACATGGAACGGTAGTGCGGGTCGCCCGTGGCGTGGCACGACAGCTCGCGGCCGCTGTTCTTGGAGCCAAACTTGCGCGCACGCTTGAGAGCGCGTGCAGAGCACAGCAGCACACGGTACAGGTGCTTGCCGTACTTGCGATGGCAATACTGGGCAGCCGTGCGGCGTGCCTTGACATCCGAGATCTGGCGGTAGTTGTTGGCAATCTGCTTGCGCCACTTGGCGTCGCGCTTGCGGCGAGCAATGATGTGCGCGGCAGCCTGGCGGCCAAAGCCCACCGAGCTGTCGTAGATGCAGTTGAAGTAGCGCTCACGCGTGCGCTGGCCACGGCAGCGGTGCACAGCGATCTGGCGCTGCACGGTGCTCAGCTGGCGCAGGACCTCGTTGGCACGATGCGTCCAGAACGACGAGTTGGACTTGTTGCCCTTGCCGCTCAGGCAGATGCCCGAGCTGCGGTGGGCAGCCAGTTCACGTGCGTACACGTACACGTTGTAGTAGGCACGCGTGTAACGGCCCTGGCCGCGGTTACCGACGCGGTGGCAGTTGAAGCGAACACGGATGTTCTGGCCGTCGTTGGCACGCAGGGTCAGGGACGCGTTGCGTCCGTTGGCCTTGAACTTGCGCTGGCCACCAGCAAACTGACACAGGTCGTTGTACACGGCCACGCGCTTGCCACCCTGGTACAGCCACACCTGCGAGTTCAGGCCGCGGTTGCTCCAGTAGGCACCGTACTTGACCACGGTGATCACCTTGGCGCCCTTGTAGTTAAACAGGGTCAGGGCACCCTGGCGCGAGTAGATGTCAAAGCCACGGCCGTACATGGAACGGTAGTGAGGGTCACCCGTGGCGTGGCAGCCGAGCTCGCGGCCAGCGCTGACCTTGATGTTGCGCTGCTGGATGGCAGCAGACAGGCTCTTGCGCACGCACTGCAAATAACGCTCGGCGTGGTTGCCGTAGCGCTTGTGGCACACCTGCTGCACAGAGGCACGGTACTTGGGGGCCACCTTGGCCAGGATCTTTGCGGCTTGCTGGCGGAAGCGCAGTTCACGGCACGACGGGCCACAATGTGGTGCACCGCCTCGCGGGTGAAGCCATGGGCGGCGTCGTACACGCAGTTGTAGTAGCGCACACGCAGACGCTGGCCGGCGCAGCGCTGGCGGGCCAGAGAACGCTGGGGCGGTGCCAGCTTGGCCAGGACCGCGTTGGCGCGGCGAGTCCACACAGCGGCGTTGCCGCGGTTGCCACGAGCACTGACGCAGATGCCAGAGCCCTGCAGAGTGGTCAGCTCACGGCCGTACACATAGGCGTTGTAGTAGCCGCGGGTGAAGCGGGCCTGTCCGCGGTTACCCACACGATGGCACGAGGCACGCAGACGCAGCTGCTGGCCATCGTTGGCGGTGAACACAGCGTTGACACTGCGTCCATTCATGCGGTACTGCCTCTGGCCCGAGTACGTGCAGGTGTCCGTGTAGCGGGCCACACGGCGGCCGTTCTTGTACACAAACATCTGCGAGTTGAGACCACGGTTGGCACAGCAGGTGCTGTACTTCACGTGCGTCACAATCTTGATGTTGCGGTACTGCATCAGGGTCATGTTGCCCTGGCGCGAGTAGATGTCGAAGCGGCGGCCAAAGAACGAGCGGTAATGCGGGTCACCGGTGGACGCGCACGACAGCTGGCGACCACCCTGCTTGGCTCCCAGGCGCTTCTTCAGCTTGTACTGGCCGACCTTGGCGCGGGCGCACATCAGGTAGCGTGCGGCGTGCTTCAGGTAGCGCTTGCACTGGCGCATGGCCTGGCTGCGGATGGATCCGGCACGCAGCTGACGGAAGGTTGCTGCTGCCATGCGCAGGTTCTTGGCACGGCGCGCACGGCGTGCGTCAATGTGCTTCGTGGCCTGCTTACCAAAGCCGGCGACGGTGTCGTACACGCAGTTGTAGAAGCGCACACGAGTGCGCTGACCACGGCAGCGCTGCTTGGCAATGCCGCGTTGGTGGGCAGACAGCTTGTTCAGGATGGCGTTGGCGCGGTTGGTCCACGCGCTCGAGTTGACCTGGTTGCCGCGGCCGCTGGCACACAGACCGGCGCCCATGTGGGCAGCCAGCTCACGTGCGTACACGTACACGTTGTAGTAGCCGCGCGTAAAGTGGCCACGGCCCTTGTTGTTCACGCGGTGGCAGCTCATGCGCACACGCACGTGGTGTCCGTCGTCGGTACGGATCTTCAGGTTGGCGCTGCGGCCCTTCATGGCGTACGCAGACTGGCCACTGAACTGGCACAGGTCGTTGTACACACCGACGCGTCGGTTGTTCTTGTACACCCACACCTGCGAGTTGAGGCCGCGGTTGCCCCAGTAGGCACCGTACTTGACCACGGTGACCACCTTGACGTTGCGGTAAGCCAGCAGCGTCAGGGGTCCCTGCTTGCCGTAGACGTTGAAGCCACGGCCGTAGAAGCTGCGGTAGTGCGGGTCACCCGTAGAGTGGCACGACAGCTCCCGGCCGCCCTGCTTGGCACCCAGGGCGTGCATGGTGCGTGCGGCGCCGTTCTTGGCGCGCACGGCACACAGGTAGAAGCGCACGGCGTGGTGGCCGTACTTGGCAGTGCAGTGGCGCTTGGCCGCGGCACGGTAGCGAGCGGGCACACGGTTGAACGTGGCATTTGCCTTGGCGCGGTAAGCGGCCTCGCGCTTGCGACGCGCAGCAATGTGCGCGGCCGCCTGGCGGGCAAAGCCCACAGCCGAGTCGTACACGCAAGCGTAGTACTGAGCCTTGGTACGCTGACCACGGCAACGCTTCTTGATGGCGGCACGGTGGCCACGCGGGGCCTTGGCGAGGACCGCGTTGGCACGGCTGGTCCACACAGACGCGTTGGCGCTGTTGCCACGGTTGCTGGTGCACAGACCGGAAGCCTGGTGTGCAGAAAGCTCGCGTGCGTACACGTACACGTTGTAGTAGGCACGAGTGTAGCGACCCTGGCCGCGGTTGCTCACGCGGTGGCAGGTCATGTAGACGCGCACGCGCTGGCCATCTCGTGCGGTAAGCCACGCAGTGACCCTGTTGCTACGCAGCGGGTTCTTGCCACGGCTCTGGCACAGGTCGTTGTAGCTGCTGATGCGCTTGTTGCCCTGGTACAGCCACACCTGCGAGTTCAGGCCGCGGTTGCCCCAGTGGGCGCCGTACTTGACAAAGGTGGTCACACGCACGTCCTTGTAGCGGAACAGATCCATGGCACCGGTGCGGCCGTAGATGTCAAAGCGGCGGCCGTACATGGAGCGGTAGTGCGGATCGCCCGTGGCGTGGCAGGACAGCTCGCGGCCGTTCTGCTTGGAACCAAACTTGTGCTTCATCTCAGCCTCGTGGTTGAGATCAGCCACAGTCTCGTCGTCAAGGTCCGGGTACTCCACATCGTCCTCGTCCTCGTCCTGCACCTGTCCCGGGCGGGGCAGGCACCAGCGAAGCTTGCCGGCTGCGAAAATGCGCTCGCAGGCCGGGTTGCGGCGCTTGCCAGCACACAGCTTGGGACGGCAGTGGTTCAGCTCCTTGCGGTAGCGGCGTGCGCGAGCAGCAGCACGGCGCAGGCGCAGAGCACGCGCACGAGCGGCACGCTTGGCGGCGGCTGCACGGCGCTTGCGCTTCAGGTATGCATCGCGGCGACGGCGAGCACGAGCTGCTGCAGCCAGCGCACGCTTGCGTGCGGCCTCAGCAGCATCGTGGTTCTTCAGTCGCTTCAGCTGCAGGTACAGCGCACGACGGCGGCGAGCCGACGCGCGTGCGGCAATTGCAGCGACGCGCGCACGAGCTGCAGCCTTGCGCGCAGCCTTGGCGCGGTGGTATGCAGCCACAGCGGCCTTGCGACGCGCAATGCGACGTGCCTTGCGCTGTGGCCATGCAATGCGGTGATGTTGCCAAGTATCACACGAGCGTGTCAGCGAATGTGCCTGTGTGCGCCGCCAAAGAAGCGACGCCGGAAAAAAGGGGGGCGAGCGGAAATGTGTGGGGCTTTTCCCTCCCGGCATGCTGCTCCCCGGCCCTGTGCCGGCCAGCCACACATGTGTGCGCAACAGCTGTCCGTCTACGTGGCAACAAATTGAGTGCGCACGCTGTTTCACCGCATGCATGACCGTCTTGACAGCAGCATGTCGAGGAACGGCTGCGCAGCCTCCGCGGATGGGTGACCAAGGGCTACACGAAAAAAAGGGGCGTTGGCAGAAAACGGGCCGTCCCTCATGCAACGTACGCTACGGGCACACTTGCGCTGGATGACCTTGCGGCTACGACGCAGCTTGAGCCACTGCTTCTTGTAGGTGCGGCTTCTGCGCGTGTACACAGCGGAGAGGCGGCGCGAAGCGGCAATCTGCGACTTGTAGCTGCGTTTGCCCTCATCGTTGTCGTCGACGTTCTCTTCCCCTGCGTCGTCCTCCGCCTCCTCCTCCTCCTCAGTCTCCGACTCCGTCTCATCCTCGGAGTGGATGTCTTCCATCGAGCTCGACTCCTCCACGTCGGTGCTCGCGAGCTCCGCATCAGTGTTTTCCGGAGCAACGTCCGACACTGCCAATGTACTCATGGACAGTGCCAAGATAACCAACAGCAAAAGAACAGACTTTGTCATCTGGGTCTCCACTGTTGAAATGATCGGTGGTTGTGGTGGGTTTTTGGTTGACGACGCCGGCGCTCCGGCACGAACACACGCCAACTTTCCTGCACCTCAATGGTTGCTCCCTCAACACCACGCTTCCCATGCACCCCATGCAACATGCGCACCCATGGCCACCAAAATTTCGCCTTGATGAGTGCCGCCGCACGTTTGCTCTCGGAGCCCAGCCTTTTGGACGATCTGGGGTACATCGGCGTCCTGAGCAACCAGGCGTGTGTGTTGCGCCTTGAGAACGGCAAGGTGCGCAGTGTTGTGGACGTCATAGCTGACGCAACCGCTGATCTGAAGCGAAGCCAGGTTTCCTGCGTGTTTGGTCCCCAGCACGGCTATTGGCAGACCGAACAGGACAACATGAAGGAGACCACCGACAGCTCAATGTGTGTGGGCTCTTCACGCAACGTGGTCCCTCTGTACTCGCTGTACGCGGAAGAGCGTGAGCCAAGCGCTGAGCAGCTGGCAGGTGTCGAAACGGTTGTCATTGATTTGCAGGACATTGGCACGCGCGTGTACACGTACGCATACACCATGGCAGGCATGGTACGCAAGGCAGCGGCCGAAGGCAAGCGCGTGATTGTGCTGGACCGAGTCAACCCGCTCGGCCCAAAGCGTGAGGGCAACTGCCTGCGTGAGCACCTGCGCAGCTTTGTGGGCGAGTACAGCATCCCACTGCGCCATGGTATGACTCTGGGTCAGTTGGCACGCTTGGTGGTCAAGGTGGAGGGTCTGGAAGCATGGGCTGAGGAGCAGCTCCAAGTGGTGGAGCCGCCCAGCGACGTTGTCGACTGGTGGGAAGCATGGCCCATCGTGCCTCCGTCTCCAAACATGCCCTCCCTGCAGAGCGGTCTGCTCTATCCGGCATTTGTCGTGCTGGAGGCATGCAACGTCAGCGAGGGTCGTGGCACAACTACGCCCTTTCAGGTCCTGGGTGCGCCGTGGCTTGACCACGCAGGCTTGCTGGACTGGCTCACACGCCAGCAAGAGGCAAGCTTGGGCCACAGTCACCGCAGCTTGGCCAACGTATCCATGCTGGAAACCCAGTTCCGCCCCACCTTTAACAAGTATGCCGGCGAGCTGTGCTATGGCGTTCGCTTTGAACACGCGCTGCCGGGCCATGCCTCAAGCAACGACATGGAGTGGCCCAACATGTTTGCACTGGGCGTGCTGGTCCTTTTGTGGCTGTCTCGCCACCATGCGGACAACTTTGCCTGGCGGCAACCCAACGAGGGCTACGAGTACGACTTTGAACACATGGCTGTGGATCTCGTCCTGGGTGAGGAGGCGTGGTTGGCTGTGTTTGAGGACGCTCGCAACGAAGCCAAGGATGCGCAGGACGCGGATGGCCAAGGCGAGCCCAGCGACGCCCTGCTCGAGCGTGTCTACGAGATGCTGGAGCAAGCAGACACGCAGGCACAAGAATTTGGAGAGGTGTTGGAGGGTTGATGTGCAGCAAGAATGAAGCGACCGAAATGCGACATGCGACCCACGACAACATGCCAGCCTCGGAAAAGACCCCAATTCTGAGGCCTTTGTCGAAAGGCAGCGTGCAGGATGGAGGACAGGGCACCCAAGCAACGCCCTCGCTACTATCCTTGCACGCCAAGTTGCAAGTCTCGGGCGGCGTGGTCTTCTTGTGTCTTTGCGCGGGCATCACGTACGGCTTCAACGCCCTCAAGACGGTGTACATCAAAGAGGGAGTGTACGCGCACACGTGCCCGCCCGGCACAAAACAGTTTCCCTGCACGACACAGCTGCTGAAGCTCAATTCCATCTTTGAGATTGCTGCAGCAGTTGTCAACTTTGGCGGTCTCCCGCTGGGCCTCATGCTTGACCGCATCGGTCGCCACCGCATGCTCATCATCTGGTCTATCGTTTGGTCACTGTCAACAATGCTCATGGGCTTCGCCAGCCCTACATTTGACGTGTACGTGCTTGGGTACTCGCTCATGTCCCTTTCCGGCGGCGCCATGATGATGAGCTTTGTCTCTCTGGGAGGGGACCACCCTCACCTGCAGGGACTCATTGTTGCCCTCATGACCTCGATGTGGGATGTTTCGTCCATCATCTTTGTGGGCTTTCACGAGATGTACACGGCGTTTGGCATTGCCACCAGCATGCAGTTCCTCGTCTACGGAGCTGTTGTTGGTCTGGCGGTCACGCTGTTCTCTGTGTTCATCATGCGCCCAGAGGACCCGCGCCCTGTAGTGATGCCGGACGACTACGAGCCTGTGGCTGACGACGACGACTCCTCGGAGGGCGAGAACGCGCCGATCAAGCCCACCCGTCGCGCACGGTGGCGCCCTAACGTTTGACTGGAGCATCCTGCGTGAACCTGACATGCTGGCGTGTTTTGCCACAACATGCTGCATGTTTGTGCATATGGTAAGTGGTGTGTGTGTGTGTGTGTGTGTGTGTGTGTGACGTCGCTGACACCACCGCTCCGCAGTATTTCTTCCTTGGCACGGTGTTTGACATGTCCCTCTGGGCTACGGGACAGGACATCGACGCAACGCGCACTCAAACTCGTGTGTTTTCTATTCTGCTGCCTGTGCTGGGCCTGGCCACGTCCTACCCGCTCGGAAAGCTGCTCGACTGGCTCCCGCAACCCGCCTGGTTCCTGTGTCTCGGCCTCAGCGGGCTTCTTTGGGGTGGATTAAGCGCTCTCAGGCTGCATGACGTAGCGTACGCTGTCTATGTGGTGTACATCGTGTGGCGCATCCTCGTCTACGACGTGATCAGCGTTTTCATCCTCGAGAATCACCCCGAGGCGTTTGGACGCCTGCAAGGACTCACTGTCAGCATCGGTGGCATTGCATCCTTCCTTGTCCTTCCCGTCGACTCTTTTGTGGCCATCAACATGCGCGGTGACTTTACGCTTGTCAACATCATTCTCACTGCGTTCAGCGCCGTCAGCGCGCTCCTTTGCGCCTGGATAGTGCACAGGCAAGTTCGCCGACGAGCATCTGGTTTGGACAGCATGAAACAACTCGGAGTGTGAGTGTTTGCTCCGTGCATGCGTGCACACGAATGTGGAAACAAAACACCTTGTGCAATGACGGAGGCCCCTCCCTCCACCAACTCAACCCTTCCTCCCTTCACCAAACCCATCCCACCCGTCCGTACCCGTCTCCAGGCCCAGCATGAGCACTCGGTGGCAGATGGTGCCTCACGTCGGCGAGTGGTGGGAAAAGTGCAAGGATGAACGAGCGCGCGCGTGTGCCGGAGACACAGCCAAGCAAGTGGACCACGTGCACACGGAACAGTTTGTGCGTGCTAATCCCGACGCCGTCTTTTTCTTTGACGCAGCCTCCGGATCCGCTCAGTGGCGTCGTCCTGCCGGTTTCTACGACGCCTTGCCGTCCAACGAACGTCGCCCCATCGATTGGATCACTGTGGCCAATACAACGTGGATGCGTGTCACCACCAACGATGGCTTTGTGTACTACCACGACTCTAGCACCAAGCAGAGCGTGTGGCAGATGCCCGAGGCCCTGCACGGACTCGTGCTCAGCGAATACGACTGGTTCCTCAGTGCGTGGCCGTCCACACATGCCTCCTCGGTGCCATCAGCAAGGAAACGTCCACGGGAGCAGGACACAGACGCAGGAGCAGAATCATCGTCCACCTCAAGCGGCGGAAAACGCCAACGTGTCCAGGACGACGACAGCAGTGACGACAGCAGTGACGACGACAGCGACGACGAGCACAATGCCGCCGTGTTTGCAGAACGCGTGAAGCTTTTTGAATCTCTGCTCTCTGACACGGGCGTCAACCAGTTCAGCAAGTGGGATGCCCATCTGCCCAAGCTCGTGTTTGACGCACGCTTCAAAGCACTCCCCAAACAGAAGCAACGCCAACTGGTGTTTCGGGAGTATGTGGCGCGCTTGGCTGCGGATTCAGACGTACAGCCAACCTCAACGAGCAGCACAGAGGCACAGTCCTCCTCCACCTCCGTTTCCCCTCCCATGCCGCAGGCCGAACTCTTCAAGCGCCGCCGCGCACAACAGCTTGCTCTCATGCAGCGCATCATGGAGGACGCCCGGAAACGCGGATGGCTCGACACAGACCCGTCCAAGCTGACTCTGGCCCGCCTCCGCCGCAAGGTCGAACGGCATCGCTCCCTCCAAGCCTTGTGGGACGAACTGCGCGACTCGGAGCCCGGTTCCAAGGACGACAAGTCCAAAGCGGTCGCTGTTGCTTTTGCACAGCAACTCAAGGTGGAGGTTGACGTGTGGAGGGAGGAGAAGCGCAACTTTGTCGCGCTGGTTCACAGCCGGAGCCGCTCCTGGCCGCGCCATCCTCGCTGGAGCGATGTCAAACACACCTTGGCCGATGACCCGCGCTACAAAGCTGTCCGCAGCGGCGACACACGGCGTGACTGGTTCTACGAGGCGCTGGACCAGAAGAAATGAAAAACACAACAACTGCAGACACACACGCGGGAACCTTGACGATCCATTCCTTCCTCTCACACTCTCAGTGTCCCTGCGAGTACCTTTTCTTTGCCAAAGTGGGGGTCGTATCACTTCCCCGAGCTGCCAGCATGGGCAGTGGTGTTCAACACACAGCTCAGTTGCTGCTGCTGCTGCTGCTGCTGCCGGAAGACGAGCCACCGACATCAACGGCCATGAGGGCACCGATGAAGGTCAGGATCATCTTGGCCTTGCACTCGACAATGTCCTCGGGCAGCAGGAAGATGGTGGCGCCCAGCTTGCGAGCCACCGAGATGGCGTACTTGGCGTTCATCATGGCGTCCTCGTCAGCCACACCGTCGGTGACCAGCTGGAAGTCCACAGAGGAGCTGCGCATGGCGGACAGCAAGTCCAGGAAGAAGCGCGAGTCGCGCAGGCTCGAGTCCTTGAACGATTCCATGGTGGTGTTCTTGCCGGCGCCCGACACACGGGTGTTGGCCCACTCCACCATCTCCTTCTCAGACACGGGCTTGCCGCCATTGATCCTCGAAAGGATGGTGATGACGTGCAGGCGCATCATCTGCCACACGAGAGCCAGCGTCAGCGTCTGCTGGCCGTCCACGATGTCGGCACCCTGGACGCCCACCAGCGAGAACTTGAGCTCCTTGCCCAGCAGCACTGCGTAGTTGCAGTTCTCCACCTTCTTGAACTTGTTCAGCGCGCGGCCGTTCTTGGGCTCGTTCACGCGACGCCAGTCGACGATGCCCGGCACGATCTCGTTCATCACGCGCAGCAGCACCAGGCCGTCGCGGAGGTCCTCAAACAGGTTGAACACAAACGGCTCCACACCCAGAGAGTTGATCCACAGGCAGAAGGCGCGTGCCTCGCGTGTGCCCTCGCTGTTGAACAGCCAGTCCTCCAGCTGCGCAGCCTCCTCCTCGGTCAGCTCCTCCAGCGCCGGGTAGGTGTTGAACAGGTTGGCGGTGAACGCAAGGTTCAGCTTCGGGTTACCCTTGGCCACATCCTTGGGCTTGATGAACTTGCGGCAGCCAATCTTGTCGGCCTCGTTCAGCATGGCGTCGGCACGCTCCACCATGTCGGACTTCTGCATGGGAGCGCTGGTGCACTCGCCGTTGGGGCAGATCTGCTGCAGCAGGATGGTGTAGCACTCGCTGTCCTTCACGTCGCCCGAAAAGTTCTTCACGCGGCGGTCGGTGCCGGCAGCCTTCAGGTGGTAGTTGAACCAACGCAGCAGGATCTGCTCGGGCGACAGCTTCAGCAGGTCGCTCAGCTCCTCGCCATCCTCAAGCAGGCGGTACAGCTCGGGGATGTTGTTGATGGAGATCTTGCTCAGCAGGCCGATCTTCACAATCTGCCACAGCAGACCCAGCAGAAGATGGATCTTGCCCTCCGAGATGTCCTCCGGGCCAACGTTGACCACCGAGCATCCGATGGCCTTGGCGGAGTTGATCACCAGGTTGTTGTTCTCCGTGATCTTGAAGGCGTTCAGCTTCTTGATGTTGATCACACGCTCATCGATGGTGTCCGGCACGGCGTCGTTGATCAGCTTGCACATCATGATGCCGTCCTTGCACTGCTCAAAGATGTCCATCGTCGACGGGTCGATCGGGAAGCGGTCGCCGATGTCGGCGTCGCCCTGCAGAGCGTCGTTGATGTACTCCACAAACGCCTCCTTCTCCTCCTCGGCGAACGAGTGGCTGGTGTTGTCGTCCGAGCCCTGGATCTTGTTGATCTTGGCGTGCTTCTGCACAACCTGGCTGAACACAGAGTCCTTGCCCTGACGCTGGTTGCGCATCAGCTGTGAACCGCGAGTTTGAAGAGGAGAGAGGGCAACCCTGTGTCAGAAAAACCGTGTCTAGCGCTGAAAACTCCGCAGCCTCTCCAGCACGCCTCCTTCCACACGCCATATCGACCCACTTCGCCTCATACACATCCAAGGTCACATATAAACTCGATGTTCGCGCCATGCAGACAACCCGCCGGCCAGGACGGGCGGATAAAAAAAAAAAGGAAGGGGGGGTGGCAGAATTTTTCCCTCCCGGCACGTTCCTTGCAACGGACGAACCCTTCCTCTTGAGTTTTGGGCCGCCGCCGCCGCATACACAGGGGCACAGGAGACACGTACGCACACGGGCCGGGTGGCCGATGCACGACAAGTGCGAATCCGGTGTGCATGTGTCGCATACGGCGTAGGGCACCAAAGCACACGGAAAAAGGAGCGGGGCTGACGTGGGAAATGACGAAAAACAAGGGCAAGCGAAGCAGGAGCCGTGCATGGCCATGTAGCACAGATGGACACATGCAACACACAGGAAACTGGGCACATACACACGTGGACCTCGTTTAGAGGGAGCACGTCGTTCACATACCTGCATAAACTCCACAAACTCGACCTCACCCGAGTTGTCCTTGTCGACCTCGTTGATGAGCTCCTTGAGCTTGTTGCGCGGCACCTCCTCGCCGAGCTGCACCATGATGGCGCCCAGCTCGCGGTCGTTGATCGCTCCGGATCCGTCGCTGTCGAAGGCCTTGAACTGAGCAATGAACTCCTGCACTTCGTCGTGGCTGAACTCGTCAAAGTCGCGGGCAATCGAAAGGTAAAGGCGATCCTGCTCGCCGCTGGTCATAGACATGTTTGCTGCTCAGTCCACCGCGTGGCCACCACCTTCCGTGTCAATCCAATTGTCCGACTCGTCCGCGGGTGTGCCGTCTCATCGCATCCTCTTCTTGCTTACCTGGTTGTCTTTGGGGTTGGAAAGAAAAAAGGTGGCGAAGCCGGCGCTGCGCGCACATCGCAGCAAAGCATCCCCCCCCCCAACAACATGGACGACAAAAGTGCGTCCTCAGGCCGGAGCAGCAGCAGCCACAGTAGCAGCAGCACGGCCACACGCACAAAGCCTCCGCCGCCGCCGTCCCTGGAGCTGCCGAAAGGTGCCAGCAGCAGCACGAGCGACGCCCGTCTTCCGCGCCACAAGCGTCGCCAATGGCAGGTTCTTTTTGAGCAGCTCAACCAGGCCGTCGACTCGCTGTATAGCACATGTCTAAAGGAAAACTCAACCCATCAGGTCGACCTCGTCATCACAGAGGTGGAAAACATCGCCCAAGACTTTCGCGAGGTAGGTCCCGCTCCCGGCCCCACGCTCCCACGCTCCCACAAGCCGGCCCTGCTACCGTGAGCAGTCTCTTTGCTTGTTGTTGTCGCCGCTACGCTGGCACGTCTGCTTCGTGTGCCTCCCGTGGCCCGCCCAACCACGAGTTCCAGCCGGATTCCTGCCGTTCCTGTTCACAGAAACGCACCAACTCACGCCTCCACGTCCGCGCAGCTGCGCAAGAACCTGGATGCCCAGCGCGCGTACGACCAGGGCAAACAGGTGCCCATTGTGTGGGAGGTGCGCAAGAACAGTGTGGGCAGTGCACGTGCCCTAGGAGAAGGCACAGGCTCCCTTCTTGCAAAAGCCCGTACCGCTGCGGCCTCGTCCTCCTCCTCCTCCTCCTCCTCCTCCACTACCTCCTCCACATCCACACAGGACGAACCCAGCAGCAGTGGAGAAGGCAGCCACCACACAGGGAACAGCTCGGCCTCTGTGCCGCAGCCCGCCGCTTCGAAAACAACCAAAGCCAACAAGATCGACGCTGACAGGCCGTGGGCCATGGTTGTTGCAGGCAGCCAGCAAGCAAGCGACCTGCACAGCAAACTGAGTTCGCCCGAGCGCACGCGTCGAAGCCAGGACGAGACACGCAAACGCCTCGAGGCCAAACAGGCCAAGGCCAAGCTCAAGCGCGAGCGCTTGCGCCACGAACAGCAGCACAAGAGACGCAAGCACACCAACAAGCTGCGCCTGGCCAACGAACGTAAAGAACAACAACGTGCACAGCAGATGCACCACATCGACCAGAAAATGGAGGAGGCCGACCAACGACGCGAACAGCACATTGCCAAGATCAAGAGCAAAGCCGAAAACGAGAACAGCAAGGTGGAAGAGCTCGCCTTCATCACAACCCTCAACAAGCAATCCAAGCTCGCGTCGATTGAGCAGAAGCTCAAGGACAGCGAGGCCCGCCGCATGGCTAACATGGACAGCAAGCTCAAGAAGCTCGCCGAAGACACTCAGGTACGCGAACAAAAGGTCGAAATGGCAAAGCGCCGCCACCAGCGCGGCAACAGCGTCGACAGCGACGCCGCTGCCTACGATGACCCTTCCACAGACGCCGGTTCCTCCTCGGCCTCGTCCACAGGCGACAAGGCAAACCGACGTTGGTCCGACATCTCTCCCCTCAAGAACTATTCCAGCTCCAAATCGCCCGGCAGTTCACCCCAAGCCTCGTCCACCACCGCCAGCACCAACACAAACGCAAACACAAACACAACCCACCGCCGATCTCGCACACACTCCTCTCCCATGCTCTCGCCATCGAGCGCAAACGCAAGCAGCCCCGACCGTCCTGCCCACCTCCCCACCTCGCCTGCCTCTGCCAGAAAGCTCGATTTTGGCGCCAACGCGAGTGCACAGGACGCTTCTGACGTCAGCGGCACCATCAGTGTCACCGCCTCCTCCTCCTCCTCCTCCTCCTCCTCCACCACTTCAGGAAAGCGGGCAGGAAAGGGTGGGACCACTCGACGTCGCAGGATACTCACTGACGATTCGGACGCAGACAGCGACGACGACGTGGAACAACAGCAAGAGCAGAGTGTCAGTCTCGTGCTCGATTCCGTGTCTGCAGAAGCAACCGATTCCCGCAGGCCTCCACGTGTCGAGATCCACCACACGCCAAGTCTCGGCCGCCGCGGGTCCACGCCTCGTCGCGAAACGCAGAGCGCAAGCACAAACAAGAAGCTTATGATGCTGTCGCCCACATACACGCTGGAGCATGGCCTGCGACGAATGTGTCTCGTCTGCAACATCGAAGTGCCCATGGACCAAAAAGTCGATGTTCACCTCCAGAGCAAGCGCCACCGCACAGCCGTACGCCGCTGCCGCGAGGAACAGCATCAGTCCTCTTCCTCATTCTCCTCGTTCTCCTCATCATCATCATCCGCTGCAGCGCGTGGGCGAAGCAGCAGCAGCGACAGCGTGAGCTCGATCGGTTCAGCAACGCACGACTCAATCACCCCTGCAGGTGACCTCCTCATGGACCTACACTCCATCGACTGCATCATCACCCTGCCCGTCAGCACCATGACAGTCGACACCCTGCGTGATGGCGGTCACGAACAGCAGCTGGCGTACGAAGAGTACGTGCGCAGCGCACGAAAGCGGGCGAAAAAGATCCGTGCCCGCATGGAAGGCAACAAGGAATGGCACGAGCAGTACGGCAACGAGAGCGAACGCAAACTGGACGCATGGCAGCGACGCATGCGCAAGCTCATCGACGCCACCGTCCAGTCCTCCCACGCCGTCACAGACCTCTTCCAGGTCGAGTCCCTTGTCGACCAGATGCACACTCACCTGGCCAACACGCACGCTTCCACCGACGAGCACACGCGCCATCTTCACTACTTCCGTGCTGTTGGTGGCATCAACGCCATCATGCTTGTGTTTGCCAACCATGACCTTCTGCCCTCCGAACTCGTCAAGCGCATGATCCAGGTCCTCCGCCTCGCTTGCCACCTCCACGACAACGCCCGCTTCCTCCTCATGAACAACATGCTCCATGTTCTCATGGACCTCGCCACCGCACATGTCTGCCTCGACGAAACCTACCTGCCCGACCTCCTCGACCTCCTTAGCCAGTGTCTCGGAGGCGGCCCAGACTCCACCGGAGACTCCCACCATGACGACCGCGCCTACGCCACTATGCTCAACGACGCCTCCATGTACATCCTCTCCCTTGGCGTCGCCGACCGCATTCGCGTCCGCTTCGAGAACAGCGAGGGCATCGACTTTTTCCAGCAACTCGGCGCTCTCCCGTCCCCATCCCCGGGCGTTGTCCGCCTGCCTCTCGCACACACTCTCTCCCTCGACATTGTACAGTCCTGCCTGGGTCTCCTGGACGTCCTGCTTGCCGGTCAGCGCGGACGCGACGCGGGCACAGACACAGCCTTCCACGCCATGGCCCAGTCCAAGCTCGCTGGCATTCCTGTCCTTATGGCCAATGCCGTCCTCATGGCTGGTCCACGTCGACGACGTCCCAAGACAGAAAAGGTCAGCTTCGATCCAGCCGTCGCCAACGTCTGCCTCACCTCCCTTCGCATCCTCGACCAGATGGCCCAGCTCGACCTCGACGTCTTTCAACAATGCATGGCCAGCAACTATGCGTCCGAACTGTACCACGTCGTCTCCCACCTCGTCTGGCACTGTTGCAGCAACGCCGAACAGGAACATAGCCCGGGTCTGCTCCACGCCTGCACTCGCCTCCTCGGCTTCTACTGTCTCGGTGCACGCTTCAACCAGGAGATCATGCAAACTGGCCAGCGCCCCACCCTCCTTCAGATGCTTGCCGGCTTGCCCATCGAATATTTCGTCGATCCCAAACTCGCCGCCGTCATCCTCCCCACCCTCATGGTGGCCTGCCACAACAACCGCCGCAACTGCGACGTCCTGCGTCAGGACATGAGTCTCATCCTACTTCAGCGATACGCTCTCACCGAGCACAAACGACGTCATTCCAGCAGCAACAGCGGTCCTGCGCCTTCGCCAGTCCTTGCGCTCATTGACAACGACACCCTCGCGGACATGATCGAGTTTTTCGCAAAGAAATGAATGGTGGTGTGGTTGTGTGCTTTTTTGGCATTTTTGTTTTGGCAGCTCACCTGCTCGTCAAACTCGCCTCCAATTCAGCGATGCGTGCTTTCAAAAGCTTGTACCGCTTATACTCTGCACTCATGGGCATCTGGTCGTCGAGGAACTTGACTTTGCGACCGTGCTTCTTGAGAAAGTCCTGTTGGAATGCGTGCAGCTTGATCTGCAAGCTCTTTTTCTCCTTGCGCAACATGGCCAACTGGTCGTTGACCGACGCACTGCCTGTGCGTGTGAGCAGAAGGGTGTCTCCCAGATCGTCGGATGACTGGCCCTGTGTGACCGTATTGCTGGACGATGCGTCCTCCGAGTCGTCGGCGTCGCCAGACTCGGACGCAGACACCTCTCTCTGCGCGACATCCAGTGACGTCTTGACAGCACGGTACCATGAGTACACGGGGCGCAGCACTTCCTTGTCTGCCTTGTTGGGCGCTACGCCGTACTCGGATTGGAAAGCCTCGTCAAAGTTGCGCAGCTCGCGCTTCACCACGCTCTTTTCGTTCATCAGCTGTTCTGTGCTCATGTCATCCAGTGACTCTGGTCGGCTGTCCTGCGCTCGGAAATAGTCCAAGCGGGCCCACACGTACTCCAGTGGCTTTTGCAGCAGCATGGCTACGTCCAGCACGTCGTCGTGCAGCTCCAAGGTGTCCGAAGGCGTGCTTGTGCCTGTGTCACTGGAGGCGGTCGCTCCTTCTGTTGTTTCGGTTGTTGATGATGAGGATGATGATGAGGATGATGATGAGGATGCCCCTGCCGCCTCATCCGAGTTGGTGGACGCTGCACCGGCTGCTGGCGTGGCCGTGGTCGCCGCACCACTTTTGCCGCCCTTGCCAAAGAGCATGTTGCCTACGACATCCTTGGTAATGTCTCCGATCACTCGCTTCTCTGTGCTGTCCAGCACGGCGGGCGACGACGGCACACCCGCTGTTCGCAGCGGTGTCTCGGGTGTCGTGGGCTCCTCCAAGGCCTCTGGGCTGAGCCGTGCTGAGGCGTCGTTCTCGTGTTGTGGCGCCTCTTCGCTTTGTACAACATCCGCATTGGCGGCGGCGCCCTGTGTTTCGTTCTCCACGTCCTTCGTGTCGTCGTCCCCCTCCGTGCTGCTGCTGCTGCTGCTGCTGCTGCTGCTCGTGGTTGTGGATGTGGTTGTGGATGTCCCTGCCTCCTCGTCAACCATGTTGGCCTTGGCGGCTTCTTCTTCCCGTTCCCTCTGCTCCAACTCCACCTGCTTGCGGCGTCCGCCACCACGTCCTCCGCGTGCTCCGCGTGACCGCAGCGTGTTGGTTGACGAAAACTGCTCCAGAGTAGCCACGTCAAAGTTGAAATCGCCTGCCATCATCTTTTCCATGATCTCCACCTCCTCCGCCGTCATTTCCACCTTGCGTTTCGAGTACCTGTCACTGCGTCGCTTGCTGTTATACTCGTCGGCCTCGGCCGACCCTGCACCCATCTCCTGGGCGTCCGACTCGCTCTTGGCGTGTTGCAGCAGACCTGAGTTGGCACCTGTGGTGTGCACGTCCTCGTCCTGGTCCTCGTCTTTGTCGTGAGGGTCGCCAGTGTCCCTCTCTGCTTGCCCGTCCTGCACAGGGTTTTTGTCGCCTGTGTCGTTGGCCACGTCCTTGTCACCGTCCTCTTCGCCAAAGTACACCTTGCAGGCGGTCACCTCCTTCTCCACACTTGCGCCAAATACGTATGGGTAGCGCTCGACGAGCAGCTGAACGATGCCGTTCGCGTTGCCGCTGTCCCTGAAGATCTGCCCGATGTCCTGGTCCTGGCCGCGGATGAGTCCCGGCGCAATGCAGGTGCTGATGTTCTGTTGGGTCATCTTGTTGACCTTTTGGTAGAGGCACAGCTGGTAGAGGTAGTGGAAAAGGCGCTGGAGGACGTTCTTGTTATCAGAGGGCAATTCCGCGACCAGCGCGTTCAGCGTGTTGAACCGCTGGATGCCGTCCTCCATGCCTGGGGACAAGGAGACGAGTCAGTGTCAGTGTCTTTTTAGCAGCCCCTCTCCCGCCCAGCACGCACGCCAACCTACGATGCGCATCAATAAACGATTGGTAGGCCGAAAACGGGATGAGCGGGTCGGCCAGCTCGCGAAAGTACAGCTTGAGTGTGCCGGCAACCACAAACACGTCGTACTCTTCGATGTCCGAGATGATTTCTGAGGGCATATATGAGTGCAGGTAGGTCCAGGTACGAGGGTGTGAGCCTGTGTGCATGGCGCTGGCCTCCTGTGCAAAACGCTTGCCGTTTGCGTGTCTCCCCTTTGCCCCTTTTTCGGACTCGGGCGCTCACAATAACGGTCCCCGTTTGCACGCAGCCGCAAACCCGGGCAACCTTGCGCATCGCCTGTGAGTGGCCCGCGCGTCGTGTCGTCTCTGCTTACCTCCTGCGTCATAGCGCGCCTTGAGTGAATCGATGTGTGTCTGGTTGCCAGGAATGCGAAAGACACCCTCGGTTTGCAGCGCTGCGATTGGGTGTTAGCAATGGCTGGATGCCCATGGGACGATCGTGCGCACACACGAAACCCTCATGGCCGCACGTACAGTGTTTGGTGAGCATGTTGAGACAGTCGTACACGACGTCAGGCAGACGTTCTTCCTTGGCTTCCGGTTTGGCTAGCTCGATGCCTCGTTCCAACGTGGCGCCAAACACGCGCAGCTCGTCACTGGCTAAGCTGCGGTTGATCCCACCCGTGGTTGCAAACTTTTTGCCTCCAAAGCGTTTGAACACACTCATGGGCTTGCTGGGCAAGGTTTGTGCGCAAACGCGCGGTGCTCACCATCCCCAACAACACCACACACAGTGCGTTGACCAACCAGCCCAGCCCCCCCCCCTCACCCCCCCCGAGCGCCTGTTGCCTTTTATTCCTCCGCCTCGTTCTCTTTGTTTTGCTGTTGCCCTCGTTGCTTACCCGGCTCAGCGCAGACATGTCCGAGCAGCCCGAGCAGAAGACGTTGACGTACGACGAAGCCAAGGGTGAGTGAAGAGTGCAGTGCAACCATCGTTGCTGGTGGTGGAGGTACACATGCGTGCTGCCTTGGACAGAGACCAACCAGCCCGTTGCGACGTTGCAGCACCGGCCCGCCGGACAGCCGCCGCCGCTGCTTTTTTCCGATCTCGAGCCCAAGCGCTGCTCTTGGCCAAACACGTGCGCGTCGTCGACACCGCCGCTGTCGCCCTGTAACTCGCACACGTTCTCGTGTGAGGCCGCCCATGGCGCATGCGTGTTGCGTAGCAGCCACCGGTGCGCAGAGCTGCTGTTGGAAGCCAAAGGGCCGCTGGAGAGGGAGAGGGGAAACGCTCGCGAAAGGTGCTGACGCGGAAAACGACGTGCACACACGCACACAGAGGCCCTCACAAAGGTCATTGCTGCCTTTGAAGACGAGGAGAACGCCACCAAGATTGCCGAGGCCAAGGCTGAGGCTGGTGACGACATGATGCAGATGATGCAGATCGTACGTGGGCCCTTTGTGTCGCGCGTCGCCCCATGCCGAATCGGTTTCTGACCCACCTTCCCTCCGCATCCCTCCGCCGCCTCTGTCCGCACACACACAGGTGTTTCCCGTGGCTCTGCAGATCCAACAGAGCGTCATCGAGGAGTATGGCTTCGAGGCCTCCCAGCAGGGTGTGCTGGCTTTCACCATGGCCATTCGCGCCCACGAGAGCGACGCCGAGATTGCCCAGATGAGCCAGAGCCTCAAGGCCAAGTTCATGCCCAGCAGCACCTAAACAGCGTTCAACTCATCCCTCCAACCCCAACAGCACTTTGTCTCGTGGCACTGTGCACTGCACACGTCATGGCGCGAGAGGGGCGCAGGGTGAAATGAATTTGATCCGTTCCGCATGACGCTGCCGCTCCTCATCTTGTTGCCGCTTTGCCCGCCTCTCTAGGTGCACCCTGACCAAACTGCATTTGCAGACACTCCACTGCGTGTCCATCTCGATGCACCAGCGCACACAAGCAATGTTCACACGCGGCTCGGTTGTCCAGCGAGCAGGCCCGTCGTCGTCGTCGTCGTCGTTGCTTGTGCACACGCTCACCACCACACATGCCTCTGCCTGCGTCCGTCGTATGGCTACCACCTCAGCAAAGTCCTCCTGGAGTGACTGGCTCTTTGCTCCACAGCAAACCCCGCGCATCATCAACATCCTCTGGCCACTGGCCCTCGGCACACTAGCCCTTCGCAACATGAATCTCTCTGCAGACCTCCAACAAGGCTATGACCAACTCTGGCTCGAGAACCAACGTCTCAAGGCCGAACAACTCGACACGGACAAGGCACCGCCGCTGCAAAACGTCGACGACGACAACAGCGCAGCGAACACCTATACTGACGATACAGGCGACTCCACCACACAATCATATGCGCCACGCGGTGGCAGCGGCGACGACATAAACTTGGAGGATGAGATGGTCGGTTGACGCCTCCCAAGACCCCCGCCAAAATCCTCTGCCTCGAACAGCTTCGCCGAAACTCTCCTCCTCCCCCCCCACGTCCACACGCCACATCCATCTCTTGCTGCCCATTCCAAAACGAGCTCTTCATTTACAGGTTTTCGCTCACGGTGCCGTCATGCGGCGCATAGTTCAGGATCTTCTCGATGAGGTCGACGTGCGTGAGCAGCATGCGTCGGCAGCAATAGCGTTTCAGGTTCAGTGCGTCGAGTGCCTGTCCTTCGTCGTAGTCATCGTTCAGCAATCGCAGGTAGTCTTCATACTTGTTCCCGATCACCTGTGCCGTGTGCGTGTGTGTGTGTGTGTGTGACCGTGTGCGTGCGTGTCCCAACCCGCCGCGCGCACAGAAAACCCCCTCCTGCGTCAGCAGCCTCCCACACGGTCTCCTCGAACCCCCCACCCCCCGCATCAAGACACCCCTTCCAGCGTGTGACCAACACACACGCGCCCATGTGCACACGCACCTTTCCGCAAGAGAAACACCGCACAGGAATGATCATGCCGCCGTTTTTCTGGGCCGCCCTTCGCATTGGTCCAGCTGTCCATTCATCCAATGTCACCCATCAATCAAGCTTGGCGTACTTGCCACGCACACCCACCAGCACCAACAGGTTGTGAATGCCTGCAGAGGGCCCCACCATGAGCACGTGCAGCAACACAAGGTACGCCACCACAGCCACCGCCAACACAAGGTCAAAATACACACTCTTGTCCTGGTAGATGGTCAGAGTGGCTGGCGACGCCTGCCAAAAGTCATACTCGCTTTTCTCCTGAAACAGAAACGTCATGGTGCCCACCTTGGACGTCAGATTCCACAGCGTCGTCTCCATCCCGCGCAGAACAGGCTGGGCCTCTTTGCCCACGGGCTGCATGCGCACCACGCCGCTCAAGCTACGGTGCCACTCCTCTACAAACGGCCTCGACACTCCCAGTTCGCCTGCAAACACCTCCGGCGCCTCCTGCTGCGAGCTCGGGCGGTACCCGTACACGTGTGCCACCACACTCTCCGCCACGAAGCGAATGTTGCGCACAAGCACATCCATGTCCACCTCTGTGTCAAACATGTTTGGTCGTGCAAACGCTTCGTCCACCGCCTCCGCTCGCGAGGACAGCGTTGCCGCAAGCAGTTTCTTCATCGCAAAGTGCTCGTGCTGCCACGCCTTCACCGGGTTGCCCACGTTGATCTTCTTGCGCACCACCTGGAACGGAATCTGCATCCTTTCCGCGGTCGCCTCAAACGCCCCGTACACGTCCTTGACCAGCTGCGACTTGCGCGGCTTCGACACGTGCAGGTACAGCTTATCCCCATGGCCCAACGAGTCCAAGCACAGCACAAACTCCACCGACGGCTGTACCACACAACACCCCATCGTCACCGTGTCAGCATCCTTCACAAACATGCTTCATCTCTCCTGCACCCGACCCAAACACAAACTGACCAGCAGCCCAGAGCTCTTTTCCAGCCACGCCTGCGCTCCCAGGTAGTTGTGCTGTCCAGCTGCCGTCAGCAGAAACAGCATTCCGTACTCGCCACGGCTCTCTGCATACAGCTTTGAAAACAGCCTCGCCAGCTCCAGCACCGCCGTCGCTCCGCTCGCACTGTCGTCTGCTCCGTATGCCATCGTCTGCTCATTGCCATGTGCACAGAAGCATCCACATGTGTCAGCATCCCACCTCCACACCCACCCAGCCTCCCTCATTCTTCTCCTATCAGCGGCGGCCTGGGTCTTGCACACAACGCTCCCACGCGCAACTTACCGGAACCGCGCTCAAAGCATCGTAGTGGGCCACAAAGGCCATGCTGCGCGCAGGCTGTGCACTCCCAGCTGTACCGCTGCCAGCCAGCCATCCCTGTGTGCCAGAACATCCCCCACTGCTGTGTAAGCGTCACGCATTGCCCAGTGCATGCGCCACGTCCTCGCTCTCTTTCCCTTGGCAGTGCGGCCCATCCCACCCACTTCCTTTGCCTCACTCACCTGGTAGTTGGCCACAGGCTCTCCCTGAACCTTGCTCGGGCTGCTGCCTGCAATCACAACCTGGTACGAGTCGCCCGACGAGCTGCCGTCTTCCTGCCCCACACGTGCCAGCGAATCCCGCAGCGACTCGCTCTCTGTGATAAAATACACCGGAATCTGGCCAAAGTTGGCCTTGAACAATGCTGCCTCGACGCCCGCCCACGTGCTTGCTTCAGGCGCCGTCGTCGGCATGGTGATCACCACAGCGCGAACTCCCGTTCCGTTGTACAGTTGTTCCAGCTTGTCTGCATACGATGCGAGCTGTTCCAGCGTCACAAACAGCACACGGTTGTGCGTTGCTTTCACATCCCTGCTCGCCTCGCCCGCAACGCCTGCTCCTGCGCTTCCAAACGCTTCGCCGCTCGCCACCTTGGCGTACTGCACCAGCCGGTGTGCCTCTCCCGTTGCCTGTCCACACACCAGGCTGCTGCACAGTGCCACCGCAACCAGGGCAACCAACAGTGTCTTTGTCTGCATCGGAAGTTTCTTTTGTTTGGAACGCGCTTCCATCTCTCTCGCTCTTCCCACTTTACTGTCGTTTGCAAAACAGCGCGCGCAAGGCCACAGTGGGCACCAGTGGTCAAAGTCATGTGTGAAGGCGAATGTGTGTCAGTGAACCGCTGGTAGCGTTCCTCCTCCGGTTGGGAACGAGGCTGAAAGAATCCACGTACACGGTTTCGTTCTTTTTTCGCGTGCCCGCCGCTAGCCGCGTCCACGACATGAGCTATTCACCTGGGGTGATCTGCTTGTTCGTTCCTTTGTGTGCGAACCAAGTCCAGAGTCTCCACTTGCATGCCCACCTCCGTCTTGCCGTCCCTCATGTCCACCTCCGGCTCCTCTTCCTCCATCATGTCATTCAGATTGACCTCCTCCTCCCCAAGTACGTCCATGCTGCCCTCCTCCTCACTTTCGCTGTCCACGGGCAGCAGGGAGCTGTCGTCCATGCTGCCCTCCTCCTCACTTTCGCTGTCCGCGGGCATCAGGGAGCTGTTGTCCTTGGTGATTTCCTTGATCAGCTCAACCAACCAAACCAGCCGCCACCAATTGATCCCAAGGATGTTTCCTGTGGATTGCAAGTCACGATCCATGATTGCACCACAATTTGGACACTTGAACGTCCTGGAACCTCCAACTACAGTCACAGAATGGCAGCCGGAGCACGACATGGTGCTGTATCGTTCAGTTGCCCCTGGGGCCAGGAAGCATCCGTAGCGTGCTGCGAGCTGCTCAAGGCGTGCGTAGAACCCGGAGTGGTTGCAGTCCAGCAACCGCTTCACTGCGGTGCGGTTCAACACCCGATTGGCGCCCGATGCTTTTCGTTTTGCCACCATCTGGGCTGTGTGAAGCCGTGGGGCAATGAGGGCAGACGTTTGGTGCACAAGGTAGAAACCAACAAAGTGGTGGAGGGCGCGCTGGACTCCTTTGCGCCGTCGGCGAACTTGTTGGAGCTGCATCTGCAGCTTGCGCTTTTCCGTCTCGTCGTCTTCGCCAACCGCGGCCAGTTTGGCCTGGATGCGGGATATCCGGTGGCGCAAGGGTTCCAGCTGCTGATGCGGGTTACTCCCAAGCAGACCCACCTCACCGCGCGTGTACAACGCCGCTGCAAACCGCTTCGCACCCAAGTCAGCGATGGCGATGTTGTCCAAGTCCAGAGGGCGTTGGGGCTTCCTGTGCACATCCCCGACAAGTGATACGAAGAACCGCTTTGCCGTGGCGTCAAAGTGCAATCGAACGCCGTGTTTTGGATGCACCTGCGTGTCACACAGCTCGAAAAATCCGGGTCGCCATGCAGCCGCTTGCCTTCGATTGAGCTGCAAGTTGTCGACGAGGCCTGTTGCCTTGAATAGGGAGATGGAATGGACTCGAGTGTACGACTCGTTGCCCTGTGGCTCACCCAGAAATAGCTCGACGTTGAGGGCAGGGAGGACAAAGCTCTGCGCGGGTGTGTTCCGATTTCGCGTATGCAATGGTTGGCGGGCGTTTTTTTGGCCTCTGTGTCTGGCCTCACGCGCAGCCTTGCAGGCGTTGTGGTACTCCTCACACGCCGCCGAGCATGGAGTGAATGGTAGCTCAACCATCCATCCAGGACGGTGCTCACGGACGAGCTCCGCCAGCGTCTTCTGCGCCGATTTCCCATCGTCCGTCACCATCGTCCCATCGTCGCTAAAAAAGTCGCCGCCGTCTTCGTCGTTGTGATTGCGTTGCCTCTGCTCGCGGATACGCATAGCAGACAGGATTAGGTTGTCATTGCCCTGTGGCACGTCCGTCCCAGCCTCGTCACATTCCTTCTGTTGACGCTTCAGAAGTTTCTCCAAATTGCGTCGAGTCCATGAGCTCATCACCAACAGATTCCACGCCCACCTCCAGGCCGCGAACACGCCTTCCAGGAAGCCTCGTTGGGTCCATCGATCAGGGTACTCATCGTCGACGCGGAACCCTTCCGTGTTTGCCTGGACAGTGTTGTTTGGGTAGATCTCAACCTTGCGCGACACCATGTCCGCATCCAGACGGGTCGGGTGCTCGCCCTTCAGCAACAGTTCCACTGCATCTTTGTACCTCCTGCCGTACTTCTTCTTCAAGCCAGCCAGCAGCTCTTTGGTGCGTTCCCGCGCTCGTTCTTGTTGTTCTTGGGGTGCTTCCGTGAGCGAACGGAGCTCGATTTTCGGTGCTTGGAAAGTCGCTCGGTGAACGGCCCTCCAGCCGGAAGGATCACGTTTGCGTTGTGGTACGCGCAGCCTGAACGCATTCCGGTGGAGCGAGGACACACCCTCTCCAAAGATCCTGAGATCAGATGTGCGCACGCCCGTGTTCAGTTTTTCTGGATTGCGCTGATAGAACAACTGCAGGGCATGCCGTGCAGCGTCACTGGCTGTGCTCAATGATTCAAGTTGGTCGAGTAGCTCCTGCCTTTTGTCCCTGGATGCAGCATTGTCTGCGAGCACACGTGTGAGCGACCCCCCCCCCCCACACACACACAGACACAGACACACACACACACACACACGAAACCACTTTGCGGTACCCACCTAACTTCTTCACCCATGCCTGGCTATCTTCTTTGATGGCACTGTCGTCTTCCTCGTCCGCAGCGCTGTTGTCGTCTTCCTCGTCCGCAGCGCTGTTGTCGTCGATGACGACAACGTCGATCCGTTGTTGGTGTTGTTGGTCAGTGTTGTGTTGCACTTCATGCACCAGTCGAGGGTCCTCTATCGTTTCAATGTTGGCGAGCACCTCGAATGCATTGTGACATGCAGTTGAGGAAGACGAGGAAGACGAGGAGGAGGAGGAGGAGGAGGACGACGACGACGACGACGCCACACGCTTCCTCCTCCTGCGCCTGTGTTCCCGAACGCCTTGCCTCCTCTCACGCTCTACACGCTCCATGTGCTTGCCACGACGCCGACTCCTTTGTCCTTCAGGACTAGATCCTGCCCCTGTTCGCCGGTTGGCCCGGTCTCCCTTCGCACGTTTCTTGCCTTTGATGCACACAAAAGAAAGTCCCCGATGGAAGTTTTTTGCTGTGTCAGCTCCTCCTTCACCCTCGGCATCTGTTCACGCAACGGTGTACCTATCTCTCGCTCCCCACAAAAGTTCCACGCACAACCTACCTTGCCCGGCATCCATGGACCCCGTACTCAGCTGTTTGCCGTGACCCGGCACGTCGACGAGCCTGTTTCTGCGGTAACGCTTCCGCTTGCGTCTCCTCCTAGCCAGCTGTCTCGAGAGGATGGCTTCCCGTGTCTCGTTGCTCAGATTTTGACGATCCCACTCGTCCTTGCGGTTCTTTTCTCTCGCCCTCCTCCTTCGGGGAGCGTGCGAGAACCGTGTGAGCATGGCAGAATCCACGGCTTAAAAACGCAAGGAACTTCCAAGGCGATAGCATACCCTCTCACTACGGCAGGAGGGCGTCCAAAACCCAGTGGGGTGCGCCCAGATTCATTCTCTTCTGCGTCTCGGTAGAGCGTTTGCTGTTGTCCCCGTTGATCAGCCAAGCTCTTGACTTCAGCTTCGGTTCGCTCTCTCTTGGCAAACTGCCACTCGTGGCCTCTGCGCAAAGACAGGTACTGGCCTGGGTCAATGTCTACTGGACCCGAGCTGCGAGTTTTCCTCCGCGAAATGCCGTCACGAGTGCTCATCGTTTGTGGCTTGGAACAGGCGGCGCAGGCAGACCACTCAACTGAGCCGCCCCACCGGCCCATGGGCGAAGACCTTCGCCGCTACAAACACCACGTACGAACAAGAAGTGGTTCATGGATGGCGGAGGTGCAGATAGATGACACAGACGCTTTTCATCATGGTGCCCGTCGTCGTGTCTCCGCAAAACGAGGTACTGGCCTGCAAAAAGAAACCCAATCAAGATGAGCGACTTGAATCAGGATTTCGCATGCACAGTATGGGTCACTGACACAAAAGAAATTCCATGGGGATGGGGATACAGGATTGATTCATTGATCACCGGAGAAAATGGCCTTCTTGTGAATCTCCTTGCAAAAAGCCGCCGTTGCAACGAACCAGTTCGCTCAAATGAAAACCCCTGTAGCTCTCTCCCTCTCCATCAGCCGCCACCCCAATGTGCGTCCCCCTCCCTCTGCCAATTCAGTTTTCAAAGTCCACCGCGATCAGGTCCGTGCGGTTCGGCCGCAGAAATTGCTCCACCACATCGACGTGGCGTTTGTCAGTTGCGTACGCCTCCAGCGCTTCCTTGCTCTCCAACTGGATGCTTAGACCCCAATCAAACCCTTGTGCACGGCCAGGATTGTACCCCTGGCCGCATTTGACGTCCAGCACGCCCGGAATCTCTGCCAACGTCATCACCGCCGCGTTGATTTCTTCCACCGTCTCGTCACTCGTGCCCTCCTTCAGCTTGATGATGACAATGTGTGTCACGCTCTTGCTCGTTTGCTTGCTCTCGCTTTCGCTCATGGGGTGTGTCTGCTTCAGTTGCAGGCGACCGCGACCCTCGTCCCAAACCAAACACACACGCACAGAGGCACACTCCAAATGTCCCAATTCCACACGCGTGCACGCACCATGACGGTGTCGCTTGCGCTTGTGCTGTACATTCTCGCCGTGTCTCTGTCCACAGCCCCGCTGGCTGGTCATGCAATGGTTGCCGCGCAGTCCTGCGCGGCAAACTGCACCACAGGCCAGTTCTTTGATTCGGGAGCAAACACTTGCGCTCCCTGTCCCGCAGGATACTAGTACGTTCTATTCCCTTCGCTGCCCGTGGCCTCCCGCTTGCCATCACCTCCAAACCCGCCTCCCCGCTTCCCACTCGCGTTTCACCGGCCGATTTTTCGCGCCACTCTCCGTCGCCCGCCTCCATGACCTGCATGCCCCTTCACCTGCTTCTCTCTCCCTGCTGCAAAGCTGTCGGTCATGTAGCCGCCGCTCGTGCCTCTGCCGTGTCTCGTCTCGTCCCCTTTGGCGCTCAACGCGCCTCCCTCGTGACGTCCCTCGTTACGCGCAGCAGCGGTCGCCTGCTCCCCAGCTCTTATCGGCTCCTGTCGCTTCGTCCGCATTGCTTCCCAGCCCAGCCTATCCGCTCCACACATGTCCCACTCGCCCTGCTGGCCACTCGTGCCTTGTGCCTCTGCATTGCATGCGCTGTCGGCCCCATATAGCCGCCAACGCTCTCAGCCGTTTTTCCGCTTCACCCGCAATCAGGGCCATGTCCGTTTTTTCTTTCAACGCCCTCGCACACCCACCCAGCCAACCCCCACCTCCTCTCTCACACCCCGCCCTGCATCTATCTTGCCCGTGTGCACCCTCTCCGACCATCCGCCCTCTCCCACACACAGCTGCAACGACACAACTGGCGCTGCCGTCCCATGCCCTCCGGGCTCCGCGTCGGCCGCCATCGGCGCCACGGCAAGCTCCACTTGCACGCCGTGTGCCTCGGGCTATTACGCCGCAACCAGCGGCAATGCTGCTTGCAACATCTGCCCTGCAGGCAAGGCCTGTGCCTCCGCTTCCGCCGTCCCTGTCGACTGCGTCGCGCCTCAGTACGCGCTTGCCGGATCCACCGCCTGCTCGTCCTGTCCCACAGGCTACTATCACACCGCCGTCACAAACAACTGCACCGTCTGCCCTGCTGGCAGCTCTTGTGCAAACCCAGCCTCCGCACCCACCACGTGCGCTCCGGGTTCCTACTCCGACGGCGGCCAAACTTCCTGTACACAATGCGCGGCCGGTCAGGCTTGCCCTAACCGCTTCTCCAGCGCAGCCATCACCGTGTGCTCGGCGGGCACCTACTCCACAGGAGGCCAGACCTCCTGCACAAACTGCCCTCTGGCAAACTATTGCCCGTCCACAACCACTGCCACCGTGATCCCCTGCCCCGCAGGCAACTACTCCACAGGCAACCAAGCCATCTGCACCGCCTGTCAACCAGGCTTTGCATGTGACCTCAGCGGCATCACCATCGTTGCATGCTCCCCGGGTACCTATTCCACCGGCAGGCAGACCTCCTGCACAACCTGCCCTGCAGGCAGCCAGTGCCCCTCCGTCTCCTCCGGCCCCGTCGCATGCAACCCGGGCACCTACTCTACGGGCGGCCAGACCTCCTGCACGTCGTGCCCCGCAGGCTCGCAGTGTCTCGACACAACCCAGAGCCCTACCGCTTGCCCGGACGGATCCTACTCTCTCGGCGCTCAGAACTGCACCCTCTGCCCAGCCGGCTCTCAGTGCTTTTCCAAGACCGCAAACCCGGTCCCTTGCTCCTCAGGCTACTACGCCCTCGCTGGCCAGACCTCGTGCACTGCATGCAACAACGGTCTCTACTGCCCGAGCCCCACCGTCAGTCCGCTTTCCTGCCTTCCGGGCACATACACACCCAACACAGGCAACCACGCATCGTGCACCGCCTGTTCCGACGGCCTCTACCAGCCCTCTGCAGCACAGTCTTCCTGCATCAACTGCGACGCAGGTCACAGCTGCCTCAACAAGAGCGCTCCGGCCGTCCAGTGCCCTGCTGGAACTTACTCTGCCGCAGGACAGATCGGCTGCGCACAGTGCCCTTCGGGCACCTACTCCACCGCAGGCTCTCCCACGTGCTCCTCATGCCCCGCAGGCAACCAGTGCCTGGATCCCGCAGCCGCTCCCTCCGCCTGCCCCGATGGCACCTACTCCATTTCGGGCTCTGCCGGAAACTGCACGGCCTGCCCCATCGGCACCTACTCGTCCCCGCTCAAGGACACTTGCCTCTCCTGCCCGGCCGGCTTCTACTGCCCCGATCCGGCCACCGGCCCGATTGCTTGTCCCGCTGGCTTCTGGTCCCGCAACGGCACCCAGAGCTCCTGCTACGTGTGTCCCGTCGGCCATCAGTGTCCCACCACCTACGACTTGCCCATCCCCTGCACAGCTGGCACCTACTCGCCCCTCGGCGCCACAAACTGCACGGTCTGCCCCGCAGGTTTCTCCTGCAGCTCGCCAACGCAGTTTCCCGTCGCATGCAACCAGGGCTCCTTTTCTCTGGCCAGTGACCTCATTTGCTACAGCTGCTACCCGGGCTTCTCCTGCGTGACAACCACCGAGGCTCCCACCGCCTGCCCTGTCGGCTCCTACTCCCTCGGAGGCACTGCAAACTGCACCCTCTGCCCCGCCGGCTATGCTTGCCCGTCCACCACCACTGCGCCCGTCGCATGTGGTGTCGGCCAGTACGCTGTCGCAGGCTCGCTCAATTGCACAAACTGCCCCGCCGGACACGCATGCCCCAGCACGGGACTCGCTCCCATTGCTTGCACCCCAGGTCGCTACGCCATCGCCTCGCAGACTTCATGCACAAACTGCCCCGCTGGCTCCTACTGTAACCCGGCCGACCAGCTGCCCGTCAGCTGCCAGGCTGGCTACTTTAGCGAGCCCGGCGCCACAAACTGCACTGCTTGCCCCGCCGGACACGCTTGTCCGCTCACCACCACATCGGCCCTCAACGCATGCCCGGCAGGCACCTTTTCCGTCGGCGGCCAGACGTCCTGCACGCCCTGTCCCGCAGGCAAGGCTTGCCCTTACACAGACCAGAACTACCAGGTCGACTGCACCAACGGCACCTACTCCCTCGGCTCCGCTGCAAACTGCACAACCTGTCTCGCAGGCTTTGCTTGCCCCTCTACACAGGGCAACCAGATACTCGAGTGTGCCGCAGGCCAGTACGCAGCCGCAGGCTCCACCGCCTGCTCCGACTGCCCCGTGGGCAGCTACTGCCCCACTGCACGCACCCCTGCGCCCATCCCGTGTCCCACAGGCTACGTTGCCATCAACACCGCCGCCACAAACTGCACTCTTTGTCCCGCCGGTTCCTTCTGCCCCAACGGATTCACGCAGAGCTCGTGCGTCGGCGGCTACTACAGCACAGGCGGCGCCTTCAACTGCACTGCCTGCCCCGTCGGCTACGCCTGCCCGTCCACCTCGTCCTCCAACCAGCTGCTCTGCACCGCAGGCACCTACTCCACGGGCGTCCAGCAGACCTGCCAGAACTGCCCCGCCGGTTTCTATTGCCCGGACACGACCTCCGAGCCTAGGCCCTGCTCGCCTGGGTTCTACTCGCTCGGCGGCGCCACAAACTGCTCCGTCTGCCCCGCAGGCTATCAATGCGCCTTTGCCAACGCCCAGCCGCAGCCCTGCCTCACTGGCTTTTACAGCGACCCACAGGCCGTCGTGTGCCAGCCCTGCTCGCCGGGCTACCTCTGCTCCGGCGCCAGCAACACACCCACGCCAAGCACCCTGTGCCCGCGTGGCGGCTACTGCTCCTTCGCCTCGCAGTTTACCCAATGCCCTGCAGGCACCTACGGCAACGTCACAGGAGGCACCTCGGAGAGCCAGGCCTGCACAGCGTGCCCAGCAGGCTACTTTTGCCCGCCCGGCACCGCAGACTATCTCACCAACCCGTGCCCGCCGGGTTTCTACTGCCCAGCACAGACGCAGGCTTCCAACGCCTTCCCCTGCGCAGAGGGCACGTACAGCTCCGCCTATAGCATCAGCTCGCAGAGCCAGTGCACAACCTGCCCGCCCGGACGCTACTGCCCGGCTGCGAGCACAAACGCAAACGCCCTCTGCCCGGCTGGTCACTTTTGCTACGCCTCCACAGGCGACTACCGCCAGACTCCTTGCCCGCCGGGTCTCTACACGGGCAACGTAGCAGGCCTTCAGTCGCAGGACGGCTGTCTGCCATGCCCTCCCGGTGCCTACTGCACCCAGGGCAGCGTCGACCCCACCTTGTGTAATCCGGGCACCTACAACCCGGATTTCAACAGCTCACTCAGCGGCAACTGCCTCAGCTGCATTCCGGGCTACGCATGCCCCTATCCGGGCATGACCAACGTCAACACCACCTGCGCCGAGGGCCACTACTGCCCCGGCGGCACCGTGTTTGCTACCCAGTACCCGTGCCCTCCTCGCACATACACAAACGCCACCAACCTCGTCTCATCCGCTCAGTGCACCTTTTGCCCCGAGCGCTTCGCGTGTGGCTTCGGTACAGGCGGCCAGACAAACCCGCCCGCCCCGTGTGCACCGGGTTACTACTGCCCCAACGGCACGTCGTACACAACAGAGTACCCGTGCCCGCCGGGCACCTACTCGGCAAACTCCATGCTGGCTAGCGCGAGCGAGTGCGACATCTGCCCCGGCGGTTCCTACTGCCTCGGCGGCGGCTCCAACATCACAGGTCCCTGCGCTGCAGGACACGCCTGTCCGCCGCAGACGCTCTCGCCCACTCAGTACCCGTGCCCTGGTGGCACGTACAGCAACGCCACAAACCTGGTCAGCACCTCTCAGTGCACAGCCTGCCCCGAGGGCTTTTTCTGCCCCGCAGGCAGTTCCTCGCCCACCCCGTGCCCCAGCGGTACCTTTGCAAACACCACCGGCGTCGGCAACAACACACAGTGCAGCACATGCACGGCGGGCGACTTTTGTGCTCAGGGCTCCATCGTGCCCCAGCCATGTGGAAAGGGCAAGTACACAGTGGCCGGCGACGCCACATGCCGCGACTGCAAGCCTGGCTTCTATTGCCCCTTTGACCGCACCTCGGAAGCCCTCATGCTGGCACACCCGTGCATTGCAGGCACGTTCTGCCCAGGCAACATGACCACCCAGCCCGATCTGCTGAACAACGCATGCTCCGCTGGCGCGTACTGTGTCAACGCAACCACGTCCGAGGTGCCCTGCCCTGCAGGCTCGTACAACCCGCTCACAGGCGGCACCTCCCTGCAGTCCTGTCTCACCTGCCCCGCAGGCTACTACTGTATCCAGGGCGCCATCAACGCCACCGGCGAGTGTCAGCCAGGCTACTACTGCCCCGCAGGCTCCATTGGCCCCACTCAGGTCGCCTGTCCTGCACGCACGTACCGCACGCAGACGCGCGGCACAAACGAAACAGGCTGCTCCGTGTGCCCTGCAGGCAGCTACTGTCCGCTCGCCAGTGTCAACCCGACCACCTGCCCGCGTGGCTTCTACTGTATCACCGGCACAGATGCACCCGAGCCCTGCGGCCTCGGCACATACGGCAACTCCACCGGACTGCGCTCCGCAGAAGATTGCACTTTTTGCCCGGGTGGCTACTACTGTGATGGTCTCGGCCTCACCACGCCCCGCGGCCAGTGCGATCCCGGTTTCTACTGCATCCAAAAGGCGTACACCTCGGCACCGCCCGACGGACCCACTGGTGGTCTCTGCCCGCGCGGCGGCTACTGTACCGTCGGCTCTGCCACGTCCACGCCGTGTCCCCAGGGCACGTACAGCAACGTCACGGGTGCAAAGAACCCAGAGTCTTGCTTCGCGTGTGACCCTGGCTTCTACTGCGGTGGCTCGCAGAACCCGTTCCCCACGGGCCCGTGTGACCCGGGCTATTTCTGTTCGGGCGGCGCCTTCAAGTCCACCCAGGAGGTCACGCCTGCAGGCACATACACCACGTCTGGCTCCCCGGCGCCCATTCCGTGCAACCCAGGCACATATCAGCCGTCCTCTGGACAAGGATCCTGCCTGCCCTGCCTCGCGGGCTACTACTGCCCCGACCAGCGCTCGGTCAACCTCACCGCCTGCCCCGTGGGTAACTACTGCCCAGCTGGCACCTTTACCCCGCAGCGCTGCCCCGCAGGAACCTACAGCAACACGCCCTTCCTTTCTTCACAGAGCGATTGCTTGCAGTGTCCGCCAGGCGAATACTGCCCCACAAACGGCCTCACCAGCAGCTTTGGCCAGTGCGATGCAGGTTTCTACTGCTTCAACGGCTCCTCGTCGCGCCAGCCGGTTGGACAATCCTACGGCGACCGCTGCCCGGCAGGCAGCTACTGTCCGCAGGGCACATCCGTGCCCAAGCGCTGCCCAGTGGGCACCTTTTCAGGCGCAGTGGGCAACACAAACATCACCGACTGCCTCGACTGCCCGCCAGGCAAGCACTGCAACGACACCGGTCTTGCTGCAGCGGCCGGCGACTGTGCCGCAGGCTTCTACTGCTCGGGTCGAGCCAAGACGCCCGCCATCACGCCAGACGACTCCACCGGAGGCATCTGTCCGCTGGGCCACTATTGCCCCGCAGGTTCGCCCACCCCCCTTACATGCAGCGCAGGCACCTACGCCAACGTCACAGGCCTCAGCGCCTGCCTGCAGTGCCCCGGCGGCTACCAGTGCACCTCGCCCTTTATCAACCCCGTTCTGTGTGGACCGGGCCTGCACTGCGCCCCTGGCACAGGCAACACCCCTGGTCAGTGCAACCCGGGCACGTACAGCTCCCGCTCGGGCCTTTCGTCCCAGCTGGAATGCGAAAACTGCCCTGGCGGCAAGGCATGCACTGTGCCGGGCCTGACTGCGCCCGACCGCAACTGCTCTGCAGGCTACTATTGCACCCAGGGCCAGAGCTCGCCCACGCCGGCAATCGCAAACGCAAACGGTGGACCTTGCCCTGCGGGTCGCTACTGCCCCGAGGGCACCAGCATCGGCCAAACGTGCCCGCAAGGCACCTACCTCGGCTCCACAGGCAACACGCAAGAGTCTGACTGTGTCGCTTGTGACGGAGGCTACTACTGCAACAGCACCGGCCTGGCTGCGCCCGTGGGCAAGTGTGCGCCCGGCTACTACTGTCTGTCGCGTGCCGTCTCGCGCACGCCCCCCAACGACGCCACAGGCGCCATTTGCCCTGCAGGCTCTGCCTGTCCCGAGGGCAGCGCCCAGCCCCAGTCCTGCGCCGCAGGCACGTTCTCCAACGTGCAGGGCCGTGCCGAGTGTGCCGTGTGTCCCTCGGGCTACTACTGTCTGGCCAACTCGACCACGTTCACCGGCAACCCGTGTCCGGCTGGCTTTTACTGTCCCAACGGCACTCGCTTTGCCAACGAGTACCCGTGTCCACTGGGCACATTCTCCAACCAGGCCCAGCGCCAGGACGTCTCGTCCTGCCTCGACTGCACACCGGGCTCCTACTGCGCCACTGTGGGCATCACCAAGCCGACAAACACGTGTGCCCCGGGCTGGTACTGCTTGGGCAAGGCATCCACGCCTACCCCGCCGGGCGACAGCACAGGTGGCCGTTGCCAGGCGGGCTCCTACTGTCCCGCTGGCTCGCCCGCTGCCTACACCTGCCCCGGTGGGCAGTACTGTGAAACCATTGGTCTGTCCGAGCCCACCGGCTCGTGTCTGCCGGGATACTACTGCCCGCCGGGCTCCTCGTCCAAGGTGCAGGTCTCGTGCCCCCAGGGCCACTACTGCCCGGCCAACAGCAGCGCCCAGGTGCCTTGTCCCAAGGGCACCTTTTCGTCGGCGACAAACAACCAGAACATCAGCGATTGCATGGCCTGTACTCCTGGCCAGTACTGCCCCAACGCAGGTTCCACCGCGCCCTTTGGCCCCTGTAACGCCACGTTCTACTGCCCCGCTGGCCAGTTTGAGCCGTCGCCCAGCGCGTACATCTGCCCGGCCGGCTCTTTCTGCGAGACCGGGTCTTCTTCGCCGCGCCAGTGCTTCCCGGGCACCTATCAGGACCAACAGGGACGCAGCTCCTGCCTGGATTGCCCCGAAGGCTACTACTGCGGCGTGTCCAACTCCGATCAGTTGCTCGAGTGTCCCAAGGGCTTCTACTGCCCTGCAAAGACAAACGCCAGCAACCAGTACCCGTGCCCTGCAGGCACATACAACAACAAGACGCGCCAGATCGACTCGGGCGCCTGTCTGCAGTGCACTCCGGGCAAGTTCTGCTCGGGCACGGGCAACCCGCTGCCCGACGGCGACTGCACGGCAGGCTTCTTCTGCACGGCCGGTTCGCAGTTCTCCACGCCGCTGGCAGGTACCGGAGGCGAGTGTCCCGCAGGCAGCTACTGTCCTGTCGGCTCTACCACGCCGCAAGCCTGCCCCGCGGGCACTTACTCGCTCACTGCTCGCGGCACCTCGCTCGGCGACTGTCTGAGCTGCGCCCAGGGCCGCTACTGCCCGACAACCGGCACAGACAACCTGAACAACATCTGCGCAGGCGGCTACGTGTGCACAGGCTCGTCCATCACGGCTACGCCCAACAACAGCTCCCAGGGTGGCTTCCCGTGCCCGGCAGGCACGCACTGTCCGGCAGGCACCACTCAGGTGCTGGGCTGCCCGCCAGGCACCTACTCGCCCACCGAGGCTTTGGCTTCCTGTCTCGCATGCCCGCCGGGCTACTACTGCGACCAGTGGAACATGACCTCGTTCCGCGACTGCCCTGCCACCAAGTACTGCCCGCTCAACACCAGCGTGCCCATCAACTGCCCCGCAGGCACATACAGCAACGTTACCCTGCGCAAGGCAGACACAGAGTGCACGCCCTGTGACACGGGCTACTACTGCAACACCACAGGTCTCGCCGCACCCACTGCACAGTGTGCCGCCGGCTTCTACTGTGCCTCCGGCGCTGCCTCGCCCACCCCAGCTGGCGCTTTCCCGTCCAACGGACCCTGTCCTCGCGGCCATTGGTGTGCCACAGGCACCCTGGCGCCCACGGCATGCTCAGCCGGCTCGTATCTGCCCTCGCTGCAGAACGACGCCCCCGCAGACTGTCTTGACTGCGCGCCGGGCTCCTACTGCGCCACCGCAGGTCTGCCTGCGCCCACTGGTCCCTGTGCAGCTGGCTTCTACTGTCCTTCCGGCATTGCCCAGACGGTGTCCCAGCCCTCGTCGTATGTGTGTCCCATCGGCCACTACTGCCCGCAGGGCTCTTCGCAGCCCCTCGGCTGCGTGGACGGCTACTTCCAGGACACCATGCAACAGAGCAGCTGCAAGCCGTGCCCCGGCGGATTCCAGTGCAACAACAATGCCACGGCGCCCGTGGAGTGCCCCGTGTCCACGTACTGTCCCGTCGCCACAGGCTATGCCATCCTCTGTCCCAACGGCACATTTGGCCAGCGCAGCCAGCTCAACAGCTCCGAGCAGTGCACGCCGTGTCCCCCGGGCCAATTCTGCCAGGCTGGCATCGTTCAGGGCTTCTGCACCGCCGGCTACTACTGCTCTGGCGGCGCCTCTGTGCCCCGACCCGTCGACGGAGTCACGGGCAACATTTGCCCAGCAGGTTACTTCTGCCCCAACGCCTCCTCGTCGCCCATTGTCTGTGCCAACCAGACCTACTCGCCCTCCACGGGTTCCATCGCCTCTTCCAACTGCTTGCCCTGTCCCGCGGGCTTCCGTTGCGTCGTCGGCGACCCCGTGCCAAAGGCTTGTGTGGCCGGCGAGTACTGCCCCTACGGCGAAGGCCGCTCGTTGTGCCCTGTCGGCACCTATTCGACCACGCAAAAGGCAACCAACGCCAGCGCGTGTCTCACCTGCCCCGCCGGCTATCTGTGCGACTCGGCAGGCACCGGTGACTTCAACACCGTGCCCTGTCCTGCGGGAGGCTGGTGCGAAGCAGGCACGGGCGTTTTTGCCACCTGCCCCGGCGGCACGTACAACCCCAACCTGCGCGGCACCACCAGCGCCGTTTGTGTGCAGTGTCCGGCTGGAAGGTACTGCCCCGTGGGCACAGGTACCCCCATTGTGTGCCCGCCCGGCGCCTACTGCACGGCTGGCTCTGCCAACCAGACCGAGTGTCCGTCGGGCACGTTCTGCCCCTCGGGCTCCTCCACGTTCAGCCAGTGCCCTGCCGGTTTCTACTGCCCGTCGGGAACCAACAACCCGGTGCCCTGTCCTCAGGGTCACTACTGCCCGACCGGCAGCCGCTTCGCCCTGCTTTGCCCCATCGGCACCTACTCACCCAACGACACGGTGGCTCGCCACAATGTGACCAGCACCTGTGTGGCCTGCCCGCGTGGTACCTACAGCAACTGGGACCGCTTGCGCTGCCTCACCTGCGATGCAGGCTACGTTTGCGCAGGGTCGGCCCACAACCCTCGCCCTGCCAACCTCACCGAAGGCGGCTACCCGTGCCCCAAGGGCCACTACTGCCCGGCCGGCATCACTTTGGAACAGCCCTGCTCGCCAGGCGAGTATCTGCCCACCACAAAGGCCTCTTCCAAGGACGAGTGTATCCCCTGCGCCGCTGGCTCGTACAACCAGCTCAGCGGCCAACCGGCATGCTTCAAGTGCGGCCGCTCCTCGTTCTCCCTCCCCGGCGCTCTCACGTGCTCGTGCAACGGCACAAACCGCGCCTTCCAGACCTCGGATGGCGCTTGCTTGTGTGAGCCGGGCTTCGAGTCTTTCAACATCGATGGTGTGCGCGAGCCGGGTGACTCTACAGTTGCCTGCCAGCCCATCGTCCAGCCTCGCTGCGCCGTGGGCGTGCCGCGCAACGCCACGGGCGCCTGCGTCCAAGTCGGCTCTCCCTGCGACGACCAGTGTGTCAACGGCCAGGGCCAGTACGACAACGATGGCCTCTGCGTGTGTGACACCCTCCAGGATCCGGAGGGCGTCTGCGACTCCAAGTGTCGCCGCGACCAGAGCTACCTGGCCCTGGACTCGACTGCGCCGGGCTTTGCGCGTCTGTACGTCCCCACAACCAACGCTACCAAGCTCGTGCCGCTGGACACCAACCCGGGTTTTGTCGGTTCGGTCGAGTGCACCGGCGACACTGTCACCTGCACCTTCCAGGTCATGACCATGAGCGGCCTGGGCTTCCGCGGCGTGTACAACCCGTCCAACGACTACCTCGCCGGCTTGTTTGGCTTCCTTTCGGCAGCCAATCTGACCAGCGACAAGCCGTTGTCTGTTGTCGGCGGCGGCCAAGCGGGCGACCCGCCCGTCGTGCTCATGGGCAAGGAGAGCGATGCGCGCCAGCGCTTTGGCTCGACCACCAGTGCAGGGCGACGCCTGCTCCAGAGTGGCTCGACCACGGTGCAGACGGGCGTCGATCAGCCCCTCGTCTGCCTCGAACAGAACGAGGGCATGTTCTTTGAGGTCAGCGCCGACCGCCAGCACTACCCGGTGTACGAGAAGGACTCGCTGTTCAACAGCAACCCCAACTTTGACTATGGCGAGTTCCGTCGCCTGGACACGCGCATGAAGAGCAACCTCACCATCACCACGTTTGGGTACACCTTTACCCAGGCGGGCACCTATGTGTTCAGCGACGCCGGCAACCCCAGCCTGCGCACCGTCATTGTCGTCCTGGCCACAGGACTGCAGTGCCCTGGCACCGCGCGTATCCAACCGATGACCGCCGCCAACCTGGTCAACTACGGCGTCCGCAACTCGAGCAACATCATGCAGGCCCCCGACTGGGTGCTGGTCGGCCTCATCCTGGCTGCGTTGGCCCTTGTGGTCGTGTCTGTCATTGTGGGCATGCACTACTTCCGCAAGCGCAGCTGGGGATCGGTGGACGCCAAGGTGCCCAAGTACCGCGCCCTCGGCCAGAAGGCCATGATGACCGAGTTCTCCAGCAAGGGCTCGCAGCTCAAGAAGATGCTCAAGTACAAGAAGACGCTCGAGTCGGGCAAGACGGTGGTGGACATGGAAGCGTTCGAGTCGGACATCTGGGACTACGAGAACCAGATCGATCTGGAAAACTTCAACGTCAAGACGCTGTACTCCAAGCTGGACGACTACATCGACCGCGTGTCGGCCATGATGCACAAGGCCAACGATGGCGTGCAGAAGTTCTACGACCGTGTGACCGAGGAGACGGAGCAGCTGAAGAACATGGTCAACGCAAAGATTGACATTTTGACCGCGCGCGACAAGCCGTCGGCCGAGGCCCTTGAGCAGGCTGCACAGCGCCTGGCAGACACGGAATCCGAAATGGAGCGTCGTGGCATGCTTGCTGTGGAGATCGATGACGTGCAGAATGCACAGAGCGAACTGCTGAAGGGCGAGGTGGCCAAGCGCACGGCGTACGTTTTGTCGAGCAGCAAGCTGCTTGCGGGTGCACGTCGCCTGCAGGCACGCGTGGTGAAGAACATCAACGAGGTGTTGGACCTGGATCGCACCATGGAGACCTCCGAGTCCCAGGCGCTCCTGGACAACCTCGAGCTGGTGACCAAGTTTATGCGCCAGTATGCAGACATGGTGCTGCGCGAGGCTGCACGTCGCAACGTCTACCTGAACGGTGCGAGCAACGGCGACGGCGACTCTGGTGCCGGCACAGGCAGCGCTGCGCTGGAAGGCGCGAGCGAGGCCCAGCTGGGCGGCCAGCTGCTGGACCCGGACACGGACAAGCCCGTGTCTCTGGAGCGCCTGACAGACGAAAAGGGCAACCTGTGGGAGGTGGAAGGCATCATCCACGAGGATCGCAACCTGCGTCTGTTTGTGCCTACGCGCGGCGTGAAGATGGTGACTGCGTCGGGCGAAGTGATGCGTGTGCCGGATGACTACTTTGTGCACCCGGCCACGGGCCGTGTGTTGCCGATTGCAGGCAACCTGATGGTGGATGTGACGCGTGGCAAGCTGGTGTACCCGGGTGCCAAGACCAACGGCAAGGTTGCACCCACCGTTGTGCCGTACGTGTCTGCACCCGTGGACAACGACACGGGCGCGCCGATGTTGTCCGACGAGCTGCGTGCCATGCGTGCGCAGATGACTCTGGTGCAGGATGGCGAAGCGCAGGTGATTGACGACGACACCGGCATGCGCGTGCCTGTGATTGCCGCCACCATGGACTTTGAAACGCACCAGGTTGTGCCTCTGGGTGGCACGCACAAGGACATCATCACGGGCTTGCCTGTGCCCATTGAGATTGGTGAAATGATGAAGGACGAGCAGTCGCGCGTGGTGCCCATCACGGGCATTCGCATCGACCGCACCTCGGGCAAGCTCAAGGCTGTGGGCGGCGTGGACACACGTTCGGGCAACGTCATCATGGAGGGTGACACCATGCGCGACCCGCTGAGTGGCCTGGAGGTGTATGTCTCGGGTGCCACAGCCAACGCCGACACGGGCGAGCCCGTGGCTGTGAGCGGCGGCGTGCTGGGCATTGTGGACCCTCTGGAACTTGGCAACGACCTGCGCCAGTTTGATGCACTGATCAACACGCAGCGTGCGGCTCGCGACGCGATCGACCGCACGGCCAAGTTGTTGGACGAGGACCTGGACAGCCGCGACAAGGTGACCAAGATGCGCACCGAATTCTTGAGCATCAAGAGCGACCTGAGCAGCACGTTGAACACGTTCGACACGGAAATCCAGTCGCTGCACGCCACGGCGGAGAACGCGCGCGAAAGCGCCATCACGTACTTTGTGCGCCGGCAGTACCGTGCCAAGGTGCGCAAGCTGGCCAACGAGCTGCTGAAGAAGACCAAGGGCAAGGAGGGCATGATGATCGACCCGGTGTCGGGCGACCAGGTGCCGATCCTTGTGGGCGGCAGCATGCTGGACCGCTCGTCTCACCTGGTGTGTCCCATCCTGGGTGTGTGCGAGGACCCGAACACGGGCAAGATTGTGCCGCTGGGCGGCTCGATGACCGATCCGTTTGGCGGCCAGACGATCCCGATCCTGATTGGTGGCCGCATCCGCGACCCGCAGAGCGGCGCGATCCTGTCGATCAGCGGCGCGGCGTTGGATTCGCTCACGAGCAAGGTCATTCCGATTTCGCACAAGAGCAACTACATGAGCAGCGGCCTGATCACGTCGTACGACAGCAAGACACTGTCGAACGAAGCTGAATCCCAGATCAAGGACGAGCTGAGTGCACGCAACGTGTATGTGCGCACGCAGAAGCGCCTGTTGGACGCAGAACGCGGCGACAGCCTGTTGGGTCTGCAGAACAAGCTGCTGGGCATGCTGGAGTCGATCACGCGCATGGACTTTGACGAGGACAGCGCCGACCTGGTGGCCAGCATGGTTGTGGAAACGTGCCTGTGAAGCAGATGAACGAGACGCTGAAGAAGATGTCGGATGCGTTGGAAAAGGTGAAGGAGCGTGCGGACAAGGAGCGCGAGCGTCGCAGCAAGGTGGCCGACAAGCTGGAGGACACCATTGGCCGCGTGCGTGCGCAAGAGTTCAAGGAAGCTGCAGATTTGCAGGTTGCCATTGAGGACCGCTTTGTACAGCTGTCGTCCAAGATCCGTGACCCGCTGCGTGCGGCTGTGGAGTCGATTGCCAGCACGGTGGAGACTGTGCAGCGCGAGCTGGAAGAGGCCGAGGAAGACGACGAGAGCGCGGGCATGAGCATGGACAAGGCGGAGGACTACGTGCGCATGGTTGTGCAGGAGGCCACACGTGCCATCCAGTCGTTCCGCCAGCAACAGCGCCGATCGGGCAACGACGGCGACGCCGGCTCGTCGTCCAGCGCACAGGTGCGCGTCGAGGCCAGCTGGGAGCAGCAACAGCAAGAGGCGCTTGTGGAGCTGCAGCATCTGCAGCTGCGTGGTGCTGTGCGCCGTCTGCATGTCAAGGTTTCGTTTGACGAGGAGCGCGGTGGCCGCCTGCAGGTGCAGGAGGAGACCAACGCGCCCGGTTCCAACGCAGCTGGTGTGTTGCCGAACGACCTGATGAACATGATGGCCGGCTTGGCGCAGTTGATGATGTCGCAGCAGCCCGGAGCAGCTGGAGCAGCTGGGGCTATGGGCCCTCAGGGCGAACCCGGTGCAAACGGAGCCAACGCGATGGCATCGTTGTTTGCCAACCTGGCAGCGCAGCAAAAGGGCGCAGCGGGCGGCCAAGCACCGCCTGCACCGGGCATGTTCTTGCCCGGTGGCATGGGTGGCTCGTCGTCCGCAGGCTTTGGCGCGCCGGGTAGCCTTGTGGGCGGCACAGGTCTGCCGTCGGCTCAGCCCGCTTCGGCCAACTACACGCCGGGTGCCGAGGGTGGCATTTCGCAGCCGGGCGGCATCATCGGCGGAGCGACGGGTGCCGTGGGCAACGCGCGTGCCGTGAGCGGCCAGTCTGGCTCGTCGATGGCCGGCGGAGGCTACATGCCTGGCCAGGGATCCCTGGGCGGCATTGGCGGAGGCTTCAGTGCGCCTGCAGGCACGTCTGGTCACGATGGCATTGGCGGCGGTACGTCGTCGTCCATTGAGCTCAAGGGCGGCATGGCCGGCCTTGTGGGCGGAGCGTCGCAGGCGCCCAGCCTGGGCCAGTTCTCAGACCCGTCGCTGTTCCCCGAGGGCAACGACGGCGCGGCGCGTGCCAACATGGACGCGCAAGCGCGTGCGGAGGAAGTGCTGCGCAAGAACCGCGAGTACATGGACCAGATGCGAAAGGCCAAGGACAACGCGCGCGCACGCGCGGAGCAGGATCTGCAGGCACGCCTGCAGGAACGCCAACGCCGCCGCGAGGAACACAACGCCAAGAAGCAGTCTGGAGCTGTGGAGGACAACGCCGAGGCAGACGAGGAGTTTGAGGCGCAACTGAACGACGAGGTGCCCCTTCCGGAGGACCTGAACGATACGCTGGAGGAAGAGGCAGAGGAGCTGAAGGCAACGCTGCCCGAGAGCCAGAACATCCAGCTGCCCGAAGGCGGCGACGAGGGAGGCGAAGATCTGTCGTCGGAGGCGGCAGCGCTGATGGAACAGGGTGCGGATGCGGTGCGCAAGCAGCAGCAGCTGAAGAACAAGGCGCGTGCACAAGCCGAAGCACGTCTGGCAGAGCGTCTGGCGAAACGCCAGGAGCTGCGCGAGGCGTCCAAGAAGCAGAGCGAGTCGGAGACGGGCGTGGCGGAGGTGAACGTGGCGACGCTGGACGAGCTGGACACGGAGCTGCCGCTGCCGGACATCGACGTGATCACAAACGTGCAGGTGCCGGAAGACGAGCTGCCGGAGCCTGTGGACGACTCGCTGGACGACCTTGCCGCGGAGCTTGAGCGCGACGACAACGAAGAGGCGCAGCGTCTGGTGATGGCCAGCACGCAGCATGCACTGGCTGCACAGAGGCAGCAAGCTGAGATGCGTGCTCGCTCGGACGAGGCACTGAAGCAGCAACTGGCAGAGAAGCGCAAGAAGCGGGAGGAGGAGAAGAAGCGCAAGCTCGCGGCTCTGCAGGCGAAGCAACTGGCCGAGGCCAAGAAGGCCGAGGAGGAAGACGAGGCGGAGCTGCGCGAGCTGGAAGAGAAGCTGGAGCGCCAGGCGGAGGAACGCCGCCAAAAGCTGGAGGCCCGCAAGAAGCAGATCATCGAGGCGAAGAAGGAGGAGGTGCGTGCACAGAGCGGCGCGGAACCCGACGAAGATCAGCTGAAGCGCATCATGGAGGAGGCACGCGAGGCCGAAAGCGCGCTGCAGGAGCAGCAGGAGCAGGAGCGCATCCAACAGAAGGCGCTGATGAAGGAAAAGGTGATGAAGAAGAAGCGGGAGCGCGAACGCCGCCGCCGTGCCGAGGCAGAGAAGACCAAGGCGGAGGAGGTTGCTCGTCTGCGCGACGAAGATCGCGCCGCACGCGAAGAAGAGGCAGCAGCCATCCGAGCCGCTGTTGAGGAACAAGAGAGGCAGGCGGCCGCCGAGAAGGAAAGGCAGCTGCAGATCCAGCTTGCTCAAAAGGAAGCACAGGAGCAGGCCAAGATCGAGGCGGAGACGCAAGCCAACCTTGCGGCTGTGCAATCGCAACGCCAGGCGGCCGAGTCGAAGGGCGACTCTGCGGGAGTGCAACGGTCGGAGCAAGAGGCGATGAAGCTGATGCAGGAGAAGCAAGAGCGCCAACGCAAGCTGCAAGAGCAAACTGCTGTGAGCCGCATCAAGGCGCAGCAGGAGCTGGAGGAGCGTATCCGCAAGAAGAAGGAAAAGAGGCTGCAGGCTGTGGAGGCACAGCTGGCGAACGAAGACGACGAGCCGCTGGAGTTGCCGGACGCAGAAGAGGTGGACGATCTGGAGCTGAACGAGATTGTGGAGGAGTTTGCGGCGGACGTGGAGGCAGTGGCGGCTTCGGAGGAAGAGCGTGAGGAGAGGCAGCAGCAGGCGGCGGCGTTGAAGGAGAAGGAGGAGGAGAACAAGGAGAAACTGAAGAAGGAGATGGAGGAGATGGAGGCAGAAGCCGCGGCTGAGGAAGCGCGCCTGGCGGAGGAGTTTGAGAAGGAACAGGCAGCACTGGAGGCGAAGCAGCAGGCGGAACTGGAGGCAGCGCAACAGGCAGACGGAGAGATGGCAGCTGAGATTGCGGCGCAGTACCAGGAGAACAAGGAGCGTGCCGCACAGGCGCTGAACGACGAGCGTCAGCGGGCTCTGGAGAGGCAACGTCGCCTGGTGGAGGAGAAGAAGCGCAAGAAGCGCGAGGAGGCGAAGCGCAAGATGCAGCTGGAGAAGAACCGCGAGCTGCTGGACCAGAAGAAGAACAACGCGGAGCAGCGCGAGTCGCAGAAGGAGCGTGAGCGCGAGCGTCTGGAGGCCATGATCGAGAATGTGGCGGAGGATGCACGCGTGGACTTTATCGAAAACTTTGTGCAGGTGCGCTTCCAGACGGAGATGAACGATCTGCTGGAGCGTCTGCAGAAGGAGTCGCAGCTAGCTGTGCGTGAGGCGTTGGAGGACCAGCGCGTACGACAGGACGACGAAATCTACGAGGTCCGCAAGGAGATGGAGAACAAGCTGACGGAGATTGCCAAGGCGATGGTGGGCAAGGACCCTCTGGAGGTGGACGAGGCCAAGAGCAAGGTGCGCACGGAGTACACGGAGCGCATCGACGCGATGAAGGCGGAGAACACAAAGGAGAACTACAAGGTGGAGTCTGAGACGCTTGCGGCGAGCGCGGCGACGGTGAAGAGCGAGCGCGAAGCGCTTGTGAGCCGACAGTCGAAGGAGCTGAAACAGTACCTGCAAGAGTTTGGCCCGCCGGACGCGGTTGCGGAGCTCGAAGAGGCGAAGGAGAAGGCGAAGCGAGAGAAGGAGGAGGCGCTGCTGAAGCTGAAGCAAGAGCAGGAGGAGATCCTGGAGGCGCAGAAGCGACAGCTGCAGGAGATGCAGGAGCAGAAACTGCGCATGGAGCGGGAGATGAAGGAGAAGCTGGAGAAGGAGATGAAGGAGATGGAGAAGCAGTTCAAGGAGGAGGAAGAGCGCGAACGTGCGCAAGCGGCAGACAGGGAGGCGCAGTTGGAGCGTACGCGTCTGCGCATGGCAGAGGAGGCGGAACGTCGCCGCAAGGAGCAGGAGGAAAAGATGGGCGACGTGACGGAGGAGCAGCGACGCGAGCTGATGGAGCGCTTCAACCAGGAGATGGAGGAGGCGATGAACCAGGCGCAGACGGAAAAGACACGTCAGCAACTGGAGATTCAGCGTCGCGTTGCAGAGCGCCGTGCACGCAAGCGCAAGAAGAAGGAGCGGGAGCTGGCACAGAAGCAGTCGCAGCTGGAGAAGGAGAACGCAGAGAAGCTGTCGGAGATGGAGCAAGCGGCTGTGAAGGACCAGCTGGAGAAGGAGGCGGAGTTGCAACGCAAGAAGGAGCAGGCGTCTGCGAAGCTGGCGGAGGAAAAGGAAGCGAAGGAGAAGAAGGAAAAGATGCGACGTGCGGCTGCGGCGACGATGGGCAAGGGCCCGAACGCGGGCGGACCGGTGAGCCCGACGAGCAGCGACGAACAAGGGTCGCTGCAGGGAACGGTTGTTGCGTCGCCGATGGCAAGCGGTGGAGGCATGGGCAGCAGCAGCGGAAGCGGCATGGGTGGCGGAAGCGGTACAATGACTGCACAGACGGTGCAGGTTGTGCGGGGTGGAGCGATGTCGTCTGATCAGCCGATGGTTGCGATGCCTGCGTCGATGGCGATGATGGCCGGAAGCGAGGAGCAGCTGTTTGCAATGCTGAAGCAGAGCCCGCTGTACCGCAAGATGGAGCAGATTGAGGGTATTCTTCGCAGCGCAGGGATGGGTGCGCAGGGAAGCGAGCAGGAGAGCACGGTGGAGGCGTACAAGGGCAACGAGGGAGCGCTGCATCCGCTGAACGCGGAGGCGATGAGCGCGAGGCAGTTTGTGGTGTACCGCTTTGGCGAGTATGTGATGGAACTGCTGTCGCAGCACGCGGGCATGTTGCCTGTGGATGTGCTTGTTGCGTCTGCGCTGCCTGCGAACAACTACGCGAACAACGAGTTCCGCTCCGTGATCTTCTTTGACGAGGGAGCGCGTGTGCTGTACATCCGCGAGAAGTGCCTGGAGAACGTGGGCGAGTACCTGCTGATCCTGACGCACTCGCTGGCACATATTGTGACGTACAGCGGATTCGACGACAACAACAGCGAGTTCCGCAAGCAATTCCATGCGGCGCTCAAGGTGATCCTGACGGAGTTCTTTGTGTCGCGCTCGAAGAAATCGATGATTTCGACGGGCAACAAGAGCGGCAACGACCCGATCGAGGAGGTGTTTTCGATGGGTGTGGAGAGCGGATCGTCGCGTCTGGCCATTGCCGAGTCGCTGGTGAACGTCAAGGTGAGCGGAAGCGGACAAGACGACGGCCACTTCAGCAAGGAAAAGCTGGAGGAGAGGATGTCGATGTACGCCGAGTTCAAGCGCAGCAAGAAGCTGCGAGACTACCTGATGGAGATCGAGGGCAAGATTGCCGAGGGCGAAGCTGCGGACAACACGTTTGTGGACAAGCGCTGGATGGAGCTGAGCAGCGACGCGGAAAAGGCAGAGGAGGCGGAGTCGCGACGTGCGCGTGAGAAGAAGCGCGAGGAAGAGGCGGCAGTGGAGGCAGTGGAGGCGGCGTCGTCGTCGAGCAGCGGTTCCGTGGACCAGGACAAGCGTGCGCTTGCGATCCAGTCGCTGGAGAACAAGCTGGAAGAGGTGGAGAACAAGCTGGATGCGCTGAACGCAAAGGATCTGCAGATGCGCATGAAGCAGAAGAACCTTGTGTCGGAACTGCGCACGTCGCAACCCGCAGTGCAGGCGATCCAGGCCGAGCTGAAGACGATGCAGCCTGGTTCGGACGAGTACGAGGCGATGAAGCTGGAGCTGAAGAAGCAGGCGATGAAGCTGCAGAAGCTGAAGCAGGTGGTGGAGAAGATCCAGGTGGGCTTGAAGCAGAACAGTGGCAACATTGAGAAGCTGAAGGAGATGCAGCAGAAGATCAAAGAGCGTTTGGCACCTCTGCGCGCGTGAGGATGGTGGAAGTGAAGTGAGATGAGGAACAGGAAAGGAGGACAATGGAGGGAAAATAGCCTGATAGCCTGTTTTTGTTGATGTGTTGTGTTGGTCGGGCAGGGAGCCAGCTCAGAGAAAGACGGGCTGCTTCTTGGGCTTCTTCTTCTTCTTGGTGCCACCAGACGAGGACGATGATGAAGAGGAGGAGGAGGAAGAAGAAGAGGAAGAGGAGGAAGAGGAGGACGACGACTCTTCCTCCTCGGAGTAGCCGTACTCGCTGAGGTCGAGGGTCTCCTTGGGATGCTTGCTCTCAAAGTGCTCTTGGAGCTGCTTCAAGTTTGTGACAGGCTTCTTGCAGATGCTGACGTGCGGATGGACGTGTATTATGCAGACATGTGCGGGCGTGTCAGTGGACGAGGCGAGGCGGAGTAGGGCTGTGAAGCGAAGGGGACAGGCGGTGGGAGAGGCATGCGTGGAATCGCGACCGGAGCGGTGCAGAGCCATGCGCAAGCAGGAGGGCCCTATGGAGACCCATGAGGGGGTTGATATGGCAATACGGAAGGTAGGTAGGAGGTGCAACGCGTGGAGAGAAAGGGAGCACGATGTGGAGAAGGCGGGCGGGAGGAGCAACGCGAGGGCGGGGCTGCTCACTCACCTGCAACTCTGTTTGAGAGCCTTTGTGCGATCAGCAAACTGGGACTTTGCTTCCTTGTTCTGCGAAGCCTTCTTGAGGGCCTTTTGACGGCTCTGCTCCTTCTGCGCTCCACGGGCCATGGTTTGGGGGTTGGACGCGCGGGTGCGTCGGCCGAGCCAGCCGAACAGCAACAACAAAGCAAAGAAGGATGTATGTTGATAGCGATGGGAAGGAGCGGATGGAATGTGTATGGAGATGTGCATGAGTGCGTGTGCACGTGTCCTGCGAGCGTGGGAGCGCGTGTGTGCGAGGGCGTGCACGAAAGAGCACGCTCGCGCGACACGCATGCGCGCAGCACCGCGTTCACCACGAGGACGGCTTGCATGGGAGAGACAACCACGTGGGACGCATTGCACATGCACACACACACACACATGCATGCATGCATGGACGTGACACGCCCCGTGGACGCGGCAGCTGCGTGTGCGGGCTGAAGCGAGCCGCATGCGAAAAATCCAGACGAAGCGCAGCTCCACGGACACACGCCGCCGACGACAAAGAAGGCCATGTGGAAGGGGAGCCACGTCATAGATGTGCAAGTGCGGGGATGCACGAGGCCGTTGTGTGGTGTGTGTGCTTGCTGCAGTGTGCTGGGACGCGTGTAGGGAACTGGGAGGCGGAGAGGCTTTTTTCGCATGCGGCCCTCTGGGGTTTTTTCGCGGGGAGTGGAAAGCGTGCGAGAACACAGGGAGGAGAGGTGTGAGCAGACAATAGGCATGGGCACTGACAAGAAGGAACGTGAACGCATGGACACGCGCAGGTCGCATCGCAAGTTTGAAGCACCCCGCCGAGGATCGCTGGGATTCCTGCCGCGCAAGCGCGCCGCTCGCCACCGAGGCAAGATCAAGCGCTTCCCGAAGGACAACAAGGATGCGCCCGTGCACCTCACTGGCTTCGCTGGCTACAAGGCAGGCATGACGCACATTGTGCGCGACCTGGACAAGCCCGGCAGCAAGATGCACAAGAAGGAGGTCGTGGAGGCTGTGACGATCATCGAGACGCCGCCGATGGTTGTGGTCGGCGCAGTTGGCTACGTCAACACGCCGCGCGGTCTGCGTGCCCTGACCACTGTGTGGGCCCAGAAGCTGCAGCCTCAGGTGCTGCGCCGCTTCTACAAGAACTGGTACAAGAGCAAGAAGAAGGCTTTCACCAAGTACGCCTCCAAGTGGACCGAGACCGAGGGCAAGCGCCCGATCGACCGCGACTTTGAGCGTATCGCCAAGTACTGCGCCGTGCTGCGCGTGCTGGTGCACACTCAGGTGCGCAAGACCAGCGTGGGCCAGAAGAAGGCTCACCTGATGGAGATCCAGCTGAACGGCGGCACCATGGAGGACAAGGTGCAGTGGGTCAAGGACAACCTCGAGCAGGAGGTGCCTGTGGACGCCGTGTTTGCCAACAACGAGATGATCGACGTCATCGGCGTGAGCAAGGGTAAGGGTATTGAGGGCGTGACGACGCGTTGGGGAACCACGCGCCTGCCGCGCAAGACCCACAAGGGTCTGCGCAAGGTCGCCTGTATCGGTGCCTGGCACCCGGCCCGTGTGTCGTACTCGGTGGCCCGTGCCGGTCAGTACGGATACTACCATCGCACGGAGCTCAACAAGAAGATCTACAAGATCGGAGCTCCGTCTCGCGACGCCGAGGGCAACATCACCCGCAACAACGCCACCACCGACTTTGACATCACCCCCAAGGGCATCACCCCCATGGGTGGCTTTGTCGGCTATGGTGACGTCCTGGAGGCCTACGTCATGGTCAAGGGCTGCGTGATCGGCCCCAAGAAGCGTGTCCTGACTCTGCGCAAGACTCTGCTGACCCAGACCAGCCGCAACGCCAAGGAGGAGATCTCCCTCAAGTGGATCGACACCTCGTCCAAGTTTGGCCACGGTGGGTTCCAGACTGCCACTGAGAAGCTGCAGTTTGAGGGCGTGCGCAAGAAGCACCGCGCCGACGACGACGAGTAAATGTAAACCCACTTTGCTTGTGGAGTGGACAAAACGATGATTGATGGAGGTGAAGGGTTGGTGAACAGGGTGTTGATTCAACCGAATTGAACGTCGTTGTCCACGCCATCCAGAACGAGGTTGGATGACAAGCCGTGGAGGACAGACACGACACGTGCGACGTCTTGAAACATGGCCTTGGCTTTGTAGAGGGCGCGTGCGTCTTGCCATCGGCCTTCGCTTTCAAGCCACATTCCTAGCTGGGCAGCCTGGGCCTCGTCGAGGTCTTCGGGCTGTGCGTGGAGGAGAGACTGGAGGTCGTCTGCGTGGAAGTGCATGGTCTGAGCAAGGTCGCCGATTTGGTTCTGTTCAGCCATGACGTCTGCGTCGATGTGCAGCTGAGCAACCTCGGCCACCACGCGCTGTTGGCAGCGTACCGCCCAGTGGTACACCATTTCGTACATGTGGGAGCCTCCGACACGTGCCGCAACAGCTAGGGCAGCCTCAAAGTTGTGCAGGCGCAGCAGGGTGACGAAAAACTTGTGGTAAAGGTCGCGCAACGAGTCTGCGTACACAGTGCCCATGAGGGGCTTCCAGAACCAATCAAACACGGCAGTGGCGTCGGCAACCATGTCCGGACTCTGCCATCGGAACAGACGGTTGACCATGAGGCTGACGCAGTCGAACAGTTCATGGCTTTGCCGCCTTGCGTTGAGACTCTGTGCCAGGGTGTAGGCTTCCGCAAACTGGCCACTGCTCAGGCGATAATTTACAAGCTCCGGAATGCCCAGGAGTCCACGGCTGTGGGTGCCGAGTTCGAGGCGGAGGACCACAATGGGACCGCGGTCGAGGATGAGCACGAGGTTGTCGGCGGCGTATGCAGGATTCGAAGAAGAGGACGACGACGACGACGACGACGACGACGACGATGACGAAGAGGCATATGCAGCGCTGACGGACGAGGTGTTGCGATACAGAGAGTGCATCCACTGCTGCTGCCAAGGGTAGAGGCCCTCGCCGTTGCAACTCCACTGGGCACACTCGATTCCGGCCATGTAGTTGAGGAGGTGCTGAAGATTGACGGACGGGGTGCTGGCCGAGGCGCCCAAGAGCTGCATGTCGAGGTGGAGGAGGGCAACGTCGTAGAACCAGAGTTGGGAGTTGGCAAAGCTGACGACAAAGATGTTGCCGCAGGGATGAAAGGAAATGGTGCTTGTGCGCTGGCCATGCCACTTGGGCGCAGGCTCACGCTGCAGCAGGGTGTCGTTCCAGTAGTCGTAGAGAAAGAGTTGGCCGGCAAGGGTGCCGAGGACAACCTTGCTGTCGTTGGGGCTGCTTGCGCAGGTGCATACCTCGTGGTCAGTGTGAAACGAGGTGGACGAGAGGGTGTCCAGCTTGCCCTGGGACCAATGAAGGACGGTGAGTTCGATGAGGTAGCACGGGCTCGATTGGGATTGGGATTGGGTGGTGGTGGCGGGCGAGCAGGTGACGACAAAAAGTCGGTCTGTGCTCTGGGTGTGGAACCAACTGTCGACAATGTACGCACCCTCGGCAGACACGAGTTGGCTCTTTGTGTTGTGGCTGAGCTGGAACCACAACTGGTCGCCTTCGGGCAGGAGGACGTCCAACAGGTGGAGCGACTGGCCGCTGTAGCCCACGAGATTGCGCATGTTGTTGCTGATGCGCAGCTGTACAAGGGGTTCGTCCAGCTCCATGCTGACGGTGTGATAGCCATTGGGAGACTTTTTCGAGGGCTGGGCAACGACGAGGTGAGCGTTGGCAAGGGCGAGAACGGCAAAGTCGTCACGGAGCACCGCGGCGTGGCAGACAAGATCGTCGGCCACCTGAGTCTGAGAGATGCTTGCAATGTCGCTGCTGTCTTGCGTGAGGTGGAATTGGATGAGGGCTCCGTTGGTGAGGAGGGTCTGTGTGGTTAGGGTGCAGGAGTGAGCGACGAGATTGCCCCACACACACACACACACTTGTGCATCGACATGGAGAGCAGTGGGGCAACTCACCTGAAAGGTATTGTCGGGCATCCAACGCATGTCGACGGGTGGGTTGCTGAACAACAGCTCCTCGACCTTTTGCAGGGTCTTGCGCTGGTTGTCGCTTCGCTTGTCCGGCAGCTTGGTGAGTCTGCCCTGGGCTTTAAGCATGCGAGTCAGATAGTGGTCATACTTGCCGGCCTTGCGTTTGTCGTCATGGTAGGTGCGGATCATGGATTTGGAGGCGGCGGAGGTGGCCGCAGAGTCGGAGGAGAAGGCTGAAGACGAACTCTTGGCCGCCTTTTGGCGCGAGAAGACCACCATCTCGTAGAAGAGGTCTGGGACGGTGAGGTGGGCACTCGTGGTGCTGTTGAGCCATTGGGTACGCTTTGTGGTGGAGGAGGTTGTGTCTGAGGGGCCTTGACCTGTGCTTGAGCCGCTGGAGGTGGAGGTGGAGGTGCTGAGGTTGGAGCGCGCGGACAGATTGGAGGCAACGGTCGCGACGGCCCGCATGGAACGGAGGAGGCCCTTTGTGCGTTTGCCCTGTGCAGAGTCGGGCAGACGCACCTGGACACGGCCTCCGTTTGGATTGAGGAGGATGGGAGTGGTGGACATGGGTTTGGGCGAGGCAGTGCACGCAGCGGTGGACCCGGTCGTGGCGAGAGGGAGAATGAGGGGGGTAATCTGGCTGGTTGTGAGGGCTGATTAGACAGCTCAGCTGCCAGATGGGATGGTGGGCCGGGGGGGGGAGGGGAGGGGAGATGCGCTGGGTCTGCCAACCCTGGCGAAGCGCAGAGGATGAGCAGCGGGGCAGGAGTGGCTCAAAGCGACGCCAAGAAGAGAGAGCTGAGGGCACAGCAAGAGCGCATCAAAGGCAACATGACAGCAGTAATGGAGAACTTTGCACGTCTGGTGGCCATGCTAGAGGTAGGAGAGGGAGTGCGGAGAACGTCGAGGAGCGGGTGTGTGGTGGACGAGGGACATGCATTCTGACACAGTGTGTGTGTGTGCGTGTCATGTATGGTGATCATACTCGGACGTGCTGGCTGGGTGGTCGTGGTTGGATCGCAGATTAAGGAGGACGAGAGTCAACACAGCGAGCGCATGGAGTTTGAGGTGCGTGCGAACGGCCTGGTGAGCTCATGCCAGGGTGTGCTGGACGTGATTGCGGAACTGAAGCAGGCGGCACTGCTGAGTGACCTGGATGCGATGGTGGGAGACATGGAACAGCTGGGCGTCGAGCTTCAGACACAAGAGGCGACGGTAGACCAGAGGTTGGAGGAGTTTCGCAAGGAGCTGGGCTGGGCGTTGCAGGCTTTGGAGATGGAAGTGCATGGAGACAACGACGGGGCATTGCGCACAAGGTGAGACAGTGTGAGCGCAGCAGGAGGAGAATGAGGCGGGGGGGGGAGGACGGGAAGGACGTGCACGACGCTGTGCAGTCCATACGAGCACGAAAATACAAGGTGTGTGTACATTTGGGGGTAGCATTGGAATGTGTGTGTTGCAGACGGGTGTGGGTGGAGTGCATGGGAGGGTGCGGGACGGTGGGACGGCACGGACCCACGCGTCACACCTCAGACGTTGTTGTTGTTGGCAGCAAAGGCGATCTGGATGACCGTGACATTGACCTCGCGTGTCTGGCTGCCTGCCTTTGCTCTTCGTTCTTGGGTGATGCGAAAGTCGACGCGTGCGCCTGGAAGGGCGGTGTTGAGCTGTGGAAGGCGAGAGCGGACTTCGGCGGCCCATTTGTCACGGACAAGGGCGGCTACCCGGAACTGGGCAATGAAACCGACAACCAAGACAACGGCACCAGCAATGAGTACGGCCGTGAGGGTGCTTGAGTCCGTGATGGCGAGGGCAGTGATCGCGAAAACCAAAAACAAAAGGACGAGGATGGCCTCGAAGAACCGTAGCAGGGGATTGACCACAAGGATGGCGTCGATGATTCCGTCAATGGCAGCATTAAGCTGGTCTGCTGTGGCGCCGCCGAGGTCGGATGGAGCCGTTTTGAAGCGGGGAAACGCAGGACGGGGCAGCATGGAGCGGCACTCGGCGATGTAGAGGTTGCCCTTCTTGGTGGGCTGTTGCGACGCAATGCGGTTGCCCATATTGTACTACAGGGCTAGGCGGGGGGGGGGATGAACGGGACGGTGATTGGGAGCGGAGAGGCCTTGTTTCGGATGGGCCGTAGGGAGCAGCTGAGCACGCATGGAGGCCATGGTTGGAAGGGTGCTGAGTGAATGGAGTGGGGTCGATGGTTGGGGACTGGAGGGATGGAGCAGAGGAGGGTGCGCTTAGGCAAACAACACAACGAGGCAGCAGGATGGGAAACTCCAACTCGCAGGACCAGCGCGATCCCAACGAGCTGGAATGGGTGCACGACTACCCGCAAGAGTTTTGTTCGATGGGCAGCAGCCGGTTTCACCGGTGGGCAGTGGTTCCTGCGGATCTGGAGCCCGTAAGTGTTTGGGGGAAACGGGGGGAGGCCGGATGGAGTTTGGCAACCATGCCTACTTTTGGGTGCCCGTGCAAAAAGGGGCCCCCGCCGGCACGACAGTGGGCGGTGGACTGACGCTGATTTGGGATTTCGAGATAGTTGACGTTGGAGCAGCTGAACGCGCCGTTGGCGGAGTGTGAGACGGCCATGAGCAACTCGCTGAGTGGGTTCCAGAAGCGAACGGGCGTGGCGGTTCTTGCCGCGGTGGGCCTGCTCATCTTCTCCATCATCATCACCAACGTGATTGCAGCCCAAAGCGAATCGGGCCAGACGTCCGGGATCCCCACGGTCATCTCGTTTGTGGTTGTGTTTGTGGCGGTCATCGCCGTGTCGCAACAGCAGCGGCAGATCCCGGAGAAGTGGAAGGCGGCGTGTGATCCGATTGTCCAGACACACAACAACTCGCCTGCATATCGCAGTGTGTGCCTTCGCTTGCGCTACGAGAGCATGTTTGTTCGCACGCGCCGCAATGGAAAGAGCAACAGCCGTCTGGAGACAAGGGTTGTGTACACGATGAACAAGCTGGAGCGCCAGTCGATGGGACAGGTGCAGCAACCTCCGCAGCCGCAGTATCCACAGGGGCAGCAACCTCAGCAGCAGCAGTATCAGCAGGGTCAGTACCCTCAGCAGCAGCAGTATCAGCAGCAGCAGTATCAGCAGCAGCAGCAGCCTGTCACCGATGACCCCTACGGCATTTATGCGCAGCAGAACCAGATGCAACAGCAGCAGTACCACCAGCAGCAGCAGTACCAGCAACAGCAGCAGTACCAGCAACAGCAGCAGTACCAGCAACAGCAGCAGTACCAGCAACAGGGCCAGTTTCAGCAGGGGCAGCCCATGGTGTACGGCCAACCTGTGCAGGGCCAGCCCGCACAGTATGGACAACAACCGTCGCAGCACTACCAGCAGACATACCAGCCGACGTACGAGTACAGTCCATCGGTGCCCTCTGCGCCGAATTTGTCTCCGGCCAGCAACAGCGGAAGCGGCAGCGGCAGCGATGCCCCTCCCGCGTACTGATGAACGAATGGGAGATGGGTGATGTGGGACAGTGATGCCCCTCCCGCGTACTGATGAACGAATGGGAGATGGGTGATGTGGGACAGTGAATGCAATGGATGATGACGAGAGGAGTCTCGGGTGATTGATCGTTTTGCGCGGGGGCTCCCCCAGGGAAAAAACACATGGCAACTGTGCTTGGGCCGAAAGTTTGGGAAAGGGTTTACCCGTTTGAGTACATGGTGCTCGGCAACAGCCAGTTTCCTCGATGGACGGTCGTCCCAGGGGAGCTGCAACCGGTTCGTGACGCTGTGGCGCTGAGCAGCCACGCTTGGCCAAATTTGGGTCTCCAAACTCACACACTGTCTTGCTGAACAACCACCACAGATGACTCTTCAGGAGCTGAACGAGCCCTTGATCCAGTGTGAGCAGGCGATGAGTGCCAACATCAAACCCGGCCAGAAGTACGCCATGGTTTTCAACTATGTGATCACTTTCCTCGCGGTCATCGTCGTTGTGTCCCTCCCTCGAGACGGTTCAGATGAAGAGCGGTCCACCGTGTTCCTGGCCACGTTCTTGACCTTTCTCGGCCTTGGGATCATCAATTTGATGCTGGCCCTCTCCGTGCGCAACGTTCCAAACCAGTGGCGAAACGCGTGTGAAGCCGTCTGCATCAACCTCAGCAACTCGCCCTCGTTCCGCCAGGCTGGCCTCCAGCTGTCCTTTTCCAGCGAGTACTCTCGCTTCGGGTGTCGTCGAGGGATCCACACGTCGTTGTCGTTCATCCAGACCCAGCCGGCCCCTCAGCAGTTCTACGCACAGCCGGTCTCTCAAGGATATGCACCATCCCAACCACAAGGGTATGCTCCATCCCAACCACAAGGGTATGCTCCACCCCAACCACAAGGGTATGCTCCACAACAGCCGTACGCCCAACAACAACAGCCGTACGCCCAACAGCAACAGCCCTACGCCCAACAACAACAACAGCCCTACGCGTTCCAGAACTACGAGTACCAGTCCACCTCGCACTTCAACTCACCGACAGACAACAGCAACACCAAATTCTGATCGCAAAAATGAACCTGCACATGTCTCTTCAATGCCATCGACACCACACCACCATCCTTCCATCAATCCCTCTTCCCCTTCTTTCCCCGCCTCCTCCTCACCACAGCCCCCCACGCCTGTGCGCCAAACACACGCACGGCAAACAACACCAGCGCGACCATGCTCACCCACCCTGCACCCAGAAACACCCGGGCCCACGACACACGCTGCTCTGCGTCACACCGGATCACGCTGCGCAGATTCCTCCCTCCCTCGTGCACCAGCTCGTGCATCGCGTGGATGTCGTGCTGCAGTGACTTGAGGTAGTACAGTGTGTTGTTGAATCCGTGCAGCGACAGATGCAGACTCGCTTTCTGCAGCTTAAACTTAAACACATTCCATCGCTGCACGAACCGCACATGCTGCTCGTACTCAAACACCTCGTCGATCTCACGGTTGAACTTTACAAAATGCCCCAGCAAGCTGCCCAGTTCCCCCAGCGTAGAGTTGACGTACGAATACAGCACATGCCGTGCTGCGGCATCCCGCTGCGAAAACGACAGCTTCCGTGACGTCGAAAACGGCCCAAATGGCGTCAGACCCTGGCTCCACAGGTAGTTATACGCGCTGCGGTTGCTCGCCGCGTTCCACGTCTCGTGCGTAGGCAGCACGCCCCATGCACTCTGCAGGATGCTAGCCAGCACACTTCGTGTCGCGTCCCGTGTGTCAAACGCCATGCCTCGCCCGTTGCACACATAGTCGATCATTGTCCGCCCGCTCTGCGTCTGCACAGCCACCACCATGTTCTCAAACGCCCGTGCCTGGTGGAAGCGGTCCAGCAGCAGGATGTCATCCGTCTTGAGGTTGAACAGATACACAGGCAACACACGCACGCCCGAGCCTACATCTGCTCGCTCCTCCTCTGCGTCCTCGAAAAACAGCTCTTGCAGCTGAGTCAGCCAGTGCTCCGCGGCCACGCTGTCGATGTACTGGTGCACCTGCGTGCGCAACTCGTTGATAAACACCGTACTTGTGTGGCTCTTCAGAGCATGTGCCAGCGCCTGTACACACATCCGGCACTCCCGGAACGACAGGTGCTGCTCCTCAAACTCGATCTCCTGTCCCGCAAGCATCAGCGGGCTCAGCTCTCGCTTGATTGCCTCAAAGTCAAATCGCTTACGCGCCAACGCAGCCATCTTGGTGTCCTGTGCGCTGTCCAGGTCGCTGATTTCCACCAGCTTAATTCGCAGCGTGTGTACGTCCTCGTTCACTGCAATCGGAAAGTGGTCCAGCGCAGGCGTCACCAGATAGTTGCTTGCTGCAGACACAAACGTCACCATGTCTGCCACCAGCGACTTTGCACGCAGCACCATACGCGGTCGCTCGCCCTTTTTCTTTGCCGACAGCGCCACGTAGTTCCGCACGTGCGGCACATTAAACTCCGTCACGATGCCTTCACCCACGGTCTGCGGCCCATAGTTCATCGGCCCTGCACTCAGGTCTGCCCACATGTACCGCTCCCGACCCGCCCACACCGTCGTTGCGCACTTGGACGGCGCCCCTGTCACCTCGTCCGTTACCATGTAGCTGTACGGCCGCGAACCTTCCGCTCCAGCGGGGCGTGCTGTGTTCAGGATGTACATTGTGTACGACAGCGGACTGCTCTGTTCAAAGTCCTCCCGAAGCACGGCGTCCATGGCCTCCACAGGCACCGAAAACCGCCTCTGCTTGCCCAGATACTCCTCCAGCACACGGTTCACCTTGTTGGTCAGCGTGCGCGGCGCATGTTTCACGCTGTACATGTATTTCATCTTGGTGCTCAGCCGGTGTTTCCACGGCAGCTGTGTGCTCACCCGCATGTCAGTGTTCGTCTCCCGTCTCGCCTGCCCCTCTTTGCAACCTGCCCCGGTGCACTCACATTGTCTCCCACGTCCTCCGCGCCATTCTTTACAAATGTCGTGTTCACCAGCCGCAGCGCCTTAAAGAAGCGCTCAAACCCGGCCTCAGGCAGTTTGATCTTCAGGTTTCCGTCGCCGTTGAACCCCACCAGCTTCACGTCCACAAAAGTCACCACCTCAAAGTTTTGCAGACTCAGCAGCTGTGCCACCGCACAAGTCAGTCCCAGCGCCATACACATTCGCAGCAAAACGCGTGCCGTGTGGTCCCCATCGTTTGTGTCAGCCAAAAGAACTGCTGCTCCCCGCTCGTCCCTCTTCTCCCATCTCGCTGCCTCACCTTGCTCTTCAAGCTCGCCTGGGTGTCCTCCGACCAGTAATCACGCAGCTGCGCCTCGGTCAGCGTCTCAAACGAGTCTTGTGTCGCCTCGGGGTCCTCTGAGTACCGGTACAGCTGCCGTTCCCGTTCAAAGTCCAGGTTCTGTGACGTCAACGAGTTGTGCTGATGGCCCGCCTCGCCCTGGCCGTGCTCCATGCTTCCAGGCGCATCTGCATACGGCCCACCTCCCGCAACACACACGCACAGCCATCCAGCCACCACAGCCATTGCCAACAAGCACCACACCTGTTGCCTCATCCTGTGTCTTCGAGCGTTGCCCCGCCCGGCGTGGCGCACCTCTCCCGCTATGAATGCACACAATACATGCACCTCATGCACCCGACCCGTTTCTGATCTCAGAACCGTGCAGCCCTTCCAACGATGGTTCGGATCCTGTGGTGCTCCGTCGCCGGCAAAACAAACCTTCCAACCATGGGCGGCGCCACAGACATCCACCTGGTCATCAAGAACCTAAAGGCAGAAACTTTTGAGCTGTCGCGCAGCCGGTCGTCCACTGTCCTTGAGCTGAAGGAGCACCTGCGCGACGCATACCCGGGAAACCCTGCAGTTGCGGCACAGCGTCTCATCTACCGCGGCCGTTTCCTCGAGGACACCGCCACCCTCGACGAGTCCTTTGCTGGCGTACGTTTTGCCTGTTGTGTTGTCCAATCATTGCCATCCCTGCCTTGCCCTGTGTCTGTCACCGTCCTCTGCCTCGTCACCGTCCACGGCGGAATCTGACGTCAGCAAACACAGCTGCCCTTGTTTCCGTTCTCACCACCTTTGCTCACCCTCGACGCCCACCCACCTTCCAACCCACACACACCCCTCTCCCGATCACCGTTCTGTTCATCCCCCTTTTCTCCAGTCTGATCCCACTTCCAGCATCACCGTCCACATGGTCCTTCGTGCCGAGGCTTCGGGCTCCTCCTCCTCCCCTTCCACCGCCTCTTCCACCTCCTCCCAATCTTCTACAAGCCCATCCGCGCCCCACACCCAGCCCCAACAGGCCCAGGTCCAACCTCAATCCCATGTGAATATCAACCAGCCGCACGCTTTGCCCAACACCGCCATGCCTCAAAGCCAACAGGCCGCAGTCGACTTTTTCAACAGCATGACGCCTATCCAGCAGATGCAGTACATGCAAATGCTTGCACAGCAGCAGGCCCTCCAGATGATGCAGCACATGCCGCACCCGGCCAACCAGCACGCGTTTGCGAACCACAACCTACAACAAGCACAGCCGCCGCCACAACAGCCACCAAACCAACAGCAACAACAGCAACAACAACAACAGCCACAACAAGAAGACCAGCAGCAGCAACAGCAGCAGCCTCCACGCCAGGCCAACTACTGGAGCGGCTGGTTCAAGGCATTGCTCAAGTTTATTGTCCTGGTGATGATCTTTGGCCAAAACGGGGACATGTACCAATGGCTGTACATGGGCTTGGCTGCCCTCGCTGTGTATCTCATCACCACACGATCTGTGCCCCTCTTCTCCGGCCGTCTCTGGGTCCATCCGCACGCACAGGGCAACGGCTTCTTCCCCATCCCGGAAGCCATGCCCAACCAACCAGACTACGACCTCGACGCCGCCCAACACGCCGCCCAGCAGGCTCTACAAGGCGGCCTCTTCTGGGAGCTCCGCGTACTCCTCGTCTCCCTCCTCAGTTCGCTCTTCCCCACATGGAGGCCCCTCCAGAGGGCGCCTCGCGAACACGCGGAATGAACACACATGCGTTTTCATTACCCGAGGCCTGTGTTGTTGGCCCCGATCTCATTCGCTCACACCTCGGGAGGCACGTAGCCGCCGCTTGTGCTCGCCAGCGGGGTCCCGCCACTTCCACTCGCTGCTCCACCTCCTTGCTTGGCCTCGCCACCGCTCAGTCGGTACAAAATGGTCACAATGTGCATGCTCTTCGGGTTGCGTCGTTTCCACGGCCACCGCCACTCCGCCGTCATGCTCACTTTCAGATTGGCGCGATGGAACGCAGGCGACTCGTTTGTCTCGGTCAGCACAGCCTCACACATCGACGGCCAGCTCAACACCAGGTTGCGACTGTACAGAAGCGTCCACACGTACAGTAGCACGGCCACCAACAGCATCAGCATGGCCGTCGTGAACGCCGAATTGCGCGCACTCTCTTCCTGGGCCGCCGCACCGACAATCAGCGGCACGCAGAAGCCAACCACAAACACAAACGCAGATGCAAACTTGGTGCTGTTCAGCCACCCCGGCACAGACTTGCGTACCACCTCGTCACACTGTTCCAGCGGGAAATTCAGATCCCGAATCGACACCCCGACGCTGTCCAGCTCTCCTGGCACGTACGTCCACTTTTCAAACTGTGACGTGCCCAGTTTCCGACTCTCGTACTCCAGTTGCTGCTGCCATTGCATCATCGTCGTTGTGTTGATTGCGCAATCGCTCATACTATTGGCGCTCTGGCTCGGCCAACAAACGGACCATCCCTCTGCCTCTCCTTCCCCGAGGCCCATGTCTGCCAACTCATCGGGCGTCCACCCGCCCTCCTCCCCAGCAGCCAGCCCGTTCCAACCCATTGCTCCAAGTCCCGCTGCTGGTCCCTTGGCCTCCCAGGGTCAGCCGCAAGCACACACTTCGCTTTCCAGAGGCCGAACACAAAGCAACGCCACCGTCTCAAACTTCAACTACATGTTTCCGGGCCTCTCTGCCATGGTAACTTCCCGTAGCCACTGCCTCCTTCCTCCCCTCTCCCACTCCCATCGCTGGTTCTGTCCTCTCCTCCCCTGGGTGTGTGTCCGTTGCTTCGTTGGCTCACACTCAACCGTCACCCCACCCTCCCCCACCGCTCACCCATGACCCACCCCCCTTGTTCAGCCTGGAACTGTAGTTGGTGTGCCCATGGCCAATCCAACAAAGACTGGAGGTGTGCAGCCGGGCGTGCGCAAGATCTTTACTCGTCCGCCCGCCGATGCGTTCGCCTCGGGAAACGCACACACACGCAACCGCCGCTCCTCCGTCCTCGTCAACCCCCTCAAGCCCAAGATCACACACACAGAAGCCATCAAACGTAACAAGGCCTTTGACTTTTCCGAAATCGTCGACATCGACCACGACGAGGCCCTGGACGACTACGTGAGCGAGGAGCTAATCGGGCGCCTCCTCGACTCCAGCGTCTTTCGCATCAGCATCCTCATTGTCATTCTACTCAACTCGGTGCTCATTGGCATGCAAACGGACAAGACGCTGGAGAAACAGTTCTCCGGCATCTTCTCCGCCACAGACAAGGTCTTCCTCACCATCTTTGTCATTGAAATCCTCCTCAAGTTCCAGGGTCTTGGCTTCCGTGCCTACTGGACCGGTTGGAACACGTTTGACCTCATCATTGTGCTCTCCTCCGTGGCCGGTCCCTCCATCACCTTTGTGAGCAGCGGGCGCGTGCTGCGCATCCTGCGCGTGTTGCGAGCCTTTCGCACCCTCCGCTCCATCTCGGCCCTCAACGGTCTGCAGGTAGTCGTGCACACAGTACTCAAGTCTGTGCCCGACATGGTCAACATCATCCTCCTGCTCCTCATCATCATGTTTATCTTTGCGGTGATCGGCGTCACCATCTTTGGTCAGGCCATGCCCGACCAGTTTGGCGACATGGGACGCAACATGTTCACTCTCTTTATTCTGCTCACCCAGGACGGCTGGGCAGACATTTTCATTATTGTCCAGGAGCGTGGCTTCTTTGAGAGCGGCGCCGTGTACTTTGCCTTGTTTATTGCCATCGGCGCGTTTGTGTTTGTCAACATCATTGTTGGTGTGACGGTGACCAATCTGCAGAGTGCCTACGATGCCATCAACCGTAGCACGCTGAACAAGCACCGCAGTCTCAAGCAGAGCAAAAAGAACAGCGAAAAGAGTGCAGTGCGCGCCACGCGAGACACATCCAACGTGCCACTGCGTGTGTGGCACAAGCAGTCGCCATTCATGCTTCCTCGATTTGACAAAATCACGCCCAGCCAGGTGGAAAACTACCTGTTGGTGTTGTCTGCCGTCGAGGACAACCTGTACGAGTACAAGAAGCTCAAGACCCGCCTGGCCACCATCATCCGGGATGTCAAGCGCATCAACGAAGACTACAACCTGGGAGACGAGAGCTCGGACGAGAGCTCGGACGATTCGAGCAACGAGAACAAGCGCGAGGTGGGCGATGTGCTGTCCCAGTTGATCAAGGCGTCGGAGGCGAGCAACACGCGTCGCAAGGTCACCGACAAGGTCATCCAAGAGGCAGCAGCCAAGCGAGCCACGCTCATGCAGCGCCAGGAGGAGCAACAGAGCAAATTGGAGCGTACACGGCAGTGGGCGTCCAAGAGCGACCTGTTGGAAGGCTCTGGGCTTGGCGGGAGCAGCAGTGGCTCCTCCTCCTCATCCTCCTCCTCGTCTTCCTCTTCTGCCCTGGTCACCGGACCAGTGGCCTCGCCGTCCACACGCGCCAAGCTGCTGCACTCCAGCACAGCCAATTCGCTGCTGTCCAGCAACCTGCGCCGGCGTCCAGGCAACAGCAACAAAGTGGGGGACGCGCAGATCGAAATGGCCAAATTGCGGTGATTCGTCAAACAAAAACCCACTCACAACAGAGGATGTCGACGTTGGGAGAGAGGTTGATCAACATTCCTGATGCGTTCAGCTGGTTGGATCTGACCAACCTCGTCTACTTTGGCATCTTCCTGTCGGCGCTGTTCATGTCACGGCTGTTCTTTGTCATCCCATTTGTGGTGTATTCGCGTCGACAGCGTGCACGCGTGGCAGCATCGCGCCGTGCAGACCCACGCAACTCGTCAAACACAGCGGACGAAGATGGCAACGACGAGGGGGCGGACACAGAAGCAGTTGGCGGTGAGCTGCCGCCGTTGCGTGAAACGGCCGGCACGCTCTCGCACCCCCCACGCCTGGTGCGAGAAGATGTGGGTCTCGAGTATGTGACCCTGGCCAACTTTACGGACCATTTGGTGCGCAGGGACAACAAATCGCTGGCCATTGCCTATGCGGGCTACCTGGTGGCAGTGGCCCGGATTCTGGCGGCCTCAATGTTTGCCGACTTTATCGACCCTGTGACGGCGCTGCTGCAGGCTCTGGTGTGGACCTTTGTGGGGATTTCGTGTTTGGTCATTGCACACTATGTCAACGACTACGGTCTGCTTCCGCGCATGTTTTCAAGCGCAGAAATCGTGCGACGGGAAAACGTGGCCGTTGGCTTGGTGGAAGCCGGCATGAGTGTGGCGACGGGCCAAGTCATTGCGGCAGCCCTGCAAGGCGATGCAGGAAACTATGTGGACGGGTTTGCCTCTGTGTTTGCATGGTTCCTCATCGGCCAGGCCATGCTGGTGCTGACCGTGTGGATTTACCAGCTGGCGACACGATACAACGACCAGACGGAACTGGCCAAGGGCAACGCAGCCGCTGGGTTGAGTATGGCCTTGAACGTGGTGGCCATGGGCAAACTCGTCGCCGTGCCCATCGCCAAAAGCGATGAGCTGCTGCACTTTTTCCTCGTCTGGTCCATTGGCCTGCTCATCTACCTGTTTGTTCGCATCTTTACCGACAAGGCCCTTGTGCCTGGGCGCAGCATTGACGACGAGATCCTTCAGGATCAGAATTGGGGCTCAGCCTTTATCGACGGCGTCGTCCTTCTGTCCTTTGTGTTTGTCCTGGAAGCCATCCTGCCTTCGAACAAGGTTGTGCTCAGGTCGTGCTACAGCCCACTGTTTTGAGTGTGTTGACGAGGTTGGAGTTGGGCATTCCGGTTTTGGTGCGCAGCGCAAGAGGAACAAAGTGAACTTTGTCTGGTTTGTTGCTCTTTCATCACGGCACACACACACACACACACACATGATCGCAGGCACCACTGACACACAGCGCCGCTTCCTTTCTGCAGACATGTCTGACGAACTCGTGGACATCGTGCCACCGGGCGTGGAAGCCAGCGAAGACTGGACGCGTCCGTGGAGTCTGACGGAACTGCGCGAGACGACAAGCGAGGGCCGGTGGGGTCTAGTCAGCGACGCAGGAATGTTGAACTATCTGAAGCAGTATGCAGGCAACCTGATTGAGCGCACACAGGCCCTCGAGAACGAGGTGCACGGCCTGGTGGACGAGTGCGTCACTGTGGACACCAACGTCCACAACACCTTTAACAAGTTCCACATGCTGTCCAACACGCAGTTTATCGAAAACGTAGGTGGCGAGTCGTGGTTAGAGGGAGATGCATGGCATGTGGCAAGCATGCACAGCCTGCCCGCCAGCCGCCAGGGAGTGCCAGCCGCAATTTCGACTTGTGCACGCAAAGCGAGACACACTCACGCACACACTCACTGCACACGCCACACACGGTCACGATCCAACCGGGGTATCACAGCGCGTGGATGACCACCAGATTCCCAGCAAGAAGGAGGAGAAGGAGGAGGAGCAGCGAGAGCAGGAGGCCAAGGTGGGTTTTTGTAGAGGGACGAAGAGGGAAAGGCGAATTCGGGCGACGCGCTCGTTGCTCCGTGCCACACAGCACAGGGCTGCCACGAGACCAAGTTGCAAACGTTCCCAAGAGTGACAATTCATGGAGAAGCGTTGAGGAGGCATGCACACGAGAGAAAAGATGATCTGCATGTGGCCAGGGGACTGACACAGTGGCGAAAATGGCATCGCAGGACGAGGAGACGGCGCTTGCGGCGGAGAATGTGGTGCCAAAGTACTCCAAGGCCATTCTACTGGGCATTGATGTGATGAAAAAGGCGACGGCAGGCGAAGAGCCTCTGCCTGGCGTGCTGGATTCGGACCAGGGCGGACCGAGCACTGTGGGTGAAGAACAAGGGGACGAGGCAGGCAAGCAAAAGGTAGACGAGGGTGCGGACAAGGACTCTGTGGAGGAACTGGAGCGTGTGGATCCGTACGCCCACCGTCCGCTGCCGTTTATCATCGGCACGCCCGAGTTCAACGAAGACGAATTCTGCGGCTTGTTTGTGGCCCCGGAGCTGGACGACGGCGAGGAGGACGACAGTGACGAAGAAGATGATGAGGATAGCGACGAAGACAGCGACGAAGACAGCGATGAGGACAGTGGTGAGGAGGAGGAGAGCGACGAGGGAAGCGTGGGCACACGAACCACGGGCGCCCCGCCGCCTGCGCCGCGCAACACGTTGATGGGAGGGAGCGACAGTGAAGAGGAAGAAGACGAAGAGGACGAAGAGGACGAAGAGGCAGAGGAAGGAGATGAGGGTGCAAGCGCAGCGGACCGCAAGGACGCAAGGCCGCCAATGACGCTGCAGGAACAGCTTGCGGCGCAGCTGGCAGCAGGCAGGCCGGACATGGCGGCAGCAGCACACAAGGATGACGAGAGTGACGAGGGTTGGTCGGACGACGATGAAAGCAAGAACGCAACGGCAGCGGCGGCGGCAGCAGCACCTGTGCAGGAGGCGGAGGCAGCGCCGGTGGCAGCGGCCGAGGATGCAGCGGACGAGTTGCCTCGCAGCAAGAGCAAGAAAGGCAAGAAGAAGGGCAAAAAGGGAAAGAAGGGCAAAAAGGGAAAGAAGGGCAAGAAGGGCAAAGACGCAGACGCAGACGCAGCGCAGGCAGCAGCACCTGCAGCTGTACCCGAGGACGAGGACGAGGGAGGGCTGTTTGGAGCAGGTGGCGACGAGGAGGACGAGAGCCCGTTCCGCAGCAAGAGCGTGTTTTCGACGACGACCAAGACAAAGGACGTGGACGAGGAGTCGCTTGCCTCGTCGCTCTTGGGCGACGACGACGAAGATGACTTTTTGTTTGGCGGTACGAGCAAGCGCAGCAGCGGGCTGGCAGGTGGCCGATCTGCGTCCAAGGCTGGTACCAAGTCCATCTGGGATGCGGACAGCGACTCGGACGATGACCTGATGTTTGGCGGAGGGCGACGAAAGGCATCTGAGAAGCAGGCCGAACCCGAGGCCGAACCCGAGGATGAGCCAGAAGCCGAACCAGAGGCGGAGGAGGAGGAACAGGCGGTGCAGCAGCAGGCGAAAAAGAAGGGAGCGAGCACGGGTGGTCCGCAGATTGCGACGTCGATTGCAGCGGAGGCGGCCAACAAGCGCAAAAAGACGACCAACAGCCTGTTCGGAGGTCTGGATAGCGATAGCGACGACGACGGAGCTGGCGGACTGTTTGGCAACTCGCGCGGGAGCAAGACGACCAAGCGATCGGGCGGAGGGTTGTTTGGCGACAGCGACGATGAAGAAGAGACGACAAGCAGTGGCAAGGGTGCAACGGGTGCAGCTGCACGCAGCAAGTCGCTGTTTGGAGCAGCATCGGACGGTGAAGAGGAGAAAGAGACGGAGTCGGCGACGGCGGCTGCTCAAGAAAGCAGCAAGCAGCCTGTGGCCAAGACGGACCGCAGCACATCGCTGTTTGGTGGCGAGGACGGCGAGGACGAACAGGCTGCGGCGGCGGCTGTGGCAGCGACGGAAGGTGGCAAGAAGAACCGTGCGACGCTGGGAAGCAAGGCGAAGCCCGACCGTAGCGCATCGCTGTTTGGTGGAAGCGACGACGAGGACACTGGATCTCCGCTGGGTGGGGGAAGTAGTCTGCTGGCAGGCGGCGGCGGCAAGGCATCGAAAAAGGCGGGTGCAAAGAAGAAGGGCAGCAAGAAGAAGGGCGGCAAGAAGAAGAACAAGGGAGGCAGCATGCTGTTTGGTGGCAGCGACGACGAGGAGGAAGGAGGGCCACTGGGCGGCGGTGAGGTGAAGAAGGCAGGCAAGAAGGCGTCGAGTGCCCTGTTTGGCGGCAGCGATGACGAAGAGGGTCCACTGAGTGGTGGGAACGTCAAGAAGGCAGGCAAGAAGGCGTCGAGTGCCTTGTTCGGCGGCAGCGATGACGAAGAGGAGGGTCCGCTGGGTGGCAGCGAGGTCAAGAAGGCAGGCAAGAAGGCGTCAAGCGCTCTGTTTGGCGGCAGTGATGACGAAGATGACACAAAGAGCCCCCTGGGCGGCGCCGATGTCAAAAAGGCTGCGAAGAAGACCACGAGTGCGCTGTTTGGCGGCAGCGACGACGAGGACGAGTCCAAGAGCCCGCTAGGTGGCGCTGATGTCAAGAAGGAGGCCAAGAAGGCAGGCAAGAAGGCGTCGAGTGCCTTGTTCGGCGGCAGCGATGACGAAGAGGAGGGTCCGCTGGGTGGCGCTGATGTCAAGAAGGAGGTCAAAAAGGCAGGCAAGAAGGCGTCAAGCGCGCTGTTTGGCGGCAGCGACGACGAGGATGACGCAAAGAGCCCCCTGGGCGGCGCCGATGTCAAAAAGGCTGCGAAGAAGACCACGAGTGCGCTGTTTGGCGGCAGCGACGACGAGGACGATTCCAAGAGCCCGCTGGGTGGCGCTGGACTGAAGAAAGCCTCTGCAGCAGCCGCACAAAAGACTTCGACAGCCTTGTTTGGTGACAGCGATGATGAGGACGAGAGCAGTGTGCTGAGCAAGGCGACGAAGGCGAAGGAGGCGGCCCAGAAGCAAGCGGAGAAGGAAGCTGCGGCCGCAAAGGAGGCTGCAGCGGCGGCAGCAGCTAGCAAGAGCGAACAGGTGATCAACGTGCTGTCGTCATCGCCTGTGGACTCGCCGCTGGGCGGAGGCAAAGGCAAGACGACGCCTGTGGGAGTAAGCAGCGTGGCAGATATTCTGGGCAGCTCTCCTGCAGCCAGCACGGCGTCGCCTCTGGCCAGCACCGCCAGTGCAGCTGCGTTGTTTGGTGTCGACGTGAAAAAGAGCGGCAAAAAGGCGAGCGCAGCTGCAGACGACATCTTTGGCGCGGGGGCGAGTGCGGGCAAAGGCTCAAAGGGCAAGAAGAAGGGCGGCAAGAAGAAGAAGGGAGCCAAAAAGGCATCCAAGAAGGGCACATCGCTGGTCGGATCAGGGAGCACCGGCGACGCAGACGACATCTTTGCGGCACCGGCAAAGACGACTGCGGAGAAGAAGACGGCAAGCCCCGTGTCTGCCAGCCCCAAGGCCAGTCCCAAGGCAAAGAGCACGTCGTCATTGTTTGGCGACGATAGCGACGAAGAGACAAAGGAGCCTGTAAAGGTGCAAGCCAAGCGTGCGCCGACGCCGGAACCCGAACCCGAACCCGAACCGAAGGCCGAGCCCGAACCCGAGCCCGAGCCCGAGCCGGTGGCGCAGCCGCAGAGCACGAGCACGACAACGACAACAACAACGAGCGTGGCAAAGCAGGCGTCGCTGTTTGGAGATGAGACCGGGGACAACGAGAAGGAGAAGGAAAGCGAGAAGGAAACAGCGGAGGCGGCCAAGAGTTCGGCACCGGCAGCAGGCAGGATTGCAGCGTTGCAAGGCCAGCTGAAATTTGGTGCAGGGATGCCGTTTGGAGGCATGGGTGGCGGTCCGCCGCCAGCACGGTCGTCTGGAGCGAGTGCAGGCAAGACGAGCAGCGGCGGCGGGGCGAGCGCAAGCAGCAGCAACCCTGGCAAGAAGCTGAGCAACCCTGCAGCAGCACGTTCCAAGGGAGCAGCGCGACGTCGCAGGCCGACCAAGAAGAGTGGCAGTGGAACGGTGGGTGGGGCGGCAGCGCGTCTGTCGTCTTCGTCTGCCTCGTCGTCTTCGTCGTCGTCGTCGTCTGGAGGCAGCTCGGATGCAGCCAAGCGTGCACAGCAGGTGCTGGAAGCGTCCAAGAACAGCACAGACAGCGCTGGTGAGGACGTGTTTGCCAAGATGGAGGAAGCGGCAAAGGAAAAGGCGGCCCAGCCCAAGCCAAAGCCGCGCGGAGGCATGAGTATGCCCGGCATGGGCGCAGGAGGCCTGTTTGGCGCAGGTGGAGTACCCACTCTGCCGTCCAAGGCCAAGAAGGCTTCCTCCGAGGCTGCTGCAGCCGCAAAGAAGGAGGAGACCAAGGACGCGCAGGAGGTGTCCAAGCCTGCGATTCCTGCGCAACCGAAGCAGATCCCGGTCAAGGCCAGCCCCTTGGGAGGCGGTGGCAGCCTGTTTGGGTCGAGTGTGGAAGAGGAGGACAGCTTTGGACTGGGCAAGGAGGACGAGTTCAAGTCGCCGCTGGACGAGCCAGTGGGTCGCAAGAGCAGCGGAGGACGCAAGAAGGTGAGCACAAGCGACTCTTCGGGGCTGTTTGGAAGCACCCCGGACGACGAGGACCTGTTTGGAGGTGGCAGCAGCAAGAAGAAGGGAGCCAAGAAGAGCGAGAGCGCAGGGGCAGCTGGGCTGTTTGGCAGCTCACCCGCAGGCGGCGACGACCTGTTTGGCGGAGATAGCACGGGAAGTGGAGGTAAGGGCCGCAAGAAGAAGAAGAAGGGAGGAGCTGGCCTGGGCGGCGACGACAGCGGCAATTTGTTTGGGGATCCACTGGGCAAGGGCGACGACGAAGAAGGAGACCTGTTTGGTGACCCGCTGGGTGGCGGAGGAAGCAGTGGCAAGAAGAAGAAGAAGAAGAAGGGCAGCACGAAGCTGTTTGGTGACGACGATGATGATGGAGGACTGTTTGGTTGAAGAGCGGCGGAGGCTCCAAACAAACCGCTTGAAATGTACGCTTACAATGCACAGTGAAGCCTCACGCGCTGATTTCACACATACAGAGGGTTAGGGGTGTCGTTGACACACACTCACGCACGCACACACACACACACTACAGGAAGATTGACGGGATTGAGATCCCACGCACGCGAAAGCGCCGGGGACGCGCTCCGTGCCTGCCAGAGATGTACAGCTTGATGGCCTGCTTCAACAAGTCCAACTTTGATGTGAATCGATGCCGCATGGAGGCGCAGAAGCTTGTGCTGTGTGCGTCGCAAGCAAAGGTGAGTTGGCTGCGCGAACCAGGTGCGCGTGCATTTCTCCGTTGCGCAGGGCCCCGAAACGCGCGCAGCGTGCTCTGCTGGGAGGCAGCGAGAGCAGGCGGCACATATAGGCTGTGTGGTGCGTTGTGTACATGCACGGAGGAGTATGTGCGTGTGGATACAGGCCCAGGAGAGGAGCTAACACGTAGAGACCACGCAGGCCGCTGGCAAGAAGACCAACACGATGAACTACCATCTGCTGCGCCTGGCCAAGAAGTGATGAAACACACACACAGTTCATTGTTCTCCTTCATCGTTTGCTTCAACCTGCACCACTTTGGCTCCGTTGTCTTCTTCCGCAGCCTCTGCCTGCTCTTCCAGCGCGTCCGGCTCACGCACCATGAAGAACATGGGATCGTGAAAGTCTGTGCGGTCCTTAGGGTTGACCACACGCACGTGCGACCATGTTTCGAAACCACAGTGCTCGTAGATCTGGCGGTCCAGGTCGCTCGGAGTCTCGAGATACACCGGCGTTTGGTTCAGCATGCTGACATGGAAAAGCGCACGCATCAGCATCGACCCGAAGCCACGTCCCTGCATGTCTTGCTTGACACCCAGGGTGACCAGGTACCAAAACGGCGTTTCCGCCATGACCTGCTTGCGCATGGACGGGATGAAGCTTGACACGCCTCGGAATCGGCTGTTGGCAGGTCCCCATGAGCTGTCCATAGGCGGCATGCCCAGCTTGGCCATGATGGACAGGCTGACAATGATCCCATCCGGATCGACACCCGGCTTGACGATGCAGGCGCCGCCGACAAGCTTTCCGTCTTCGTACGCGCCCAAAAGGAAGCCCTTCTTGGCGCCAAGGTACACCGTGAACTTGAGGCCAAAGCGCACCAGTTGCTGGAAGTGCTCTTCCTCCGTTTCTGCATCCAGTTCCTTGTTGCTGGCCAGCCAGTGCATCATCGCGTCCTTCTGAAATGCATCGACAAGCACGTCCGTCAGCTCGCTGACAGCCTCGTCGTCTGTGCCCAACACCCGAAGATCCTGGCCCTTGGCCTCCGCATACGACTTTACTGCCGCGTCGATTTCCTCCAACGTCGGCTCTTCAGCCAAAGGGGTTGTTTTCGAGTTTGAGTTTCCCATCCGTCCTGTTCGTCTTGCAGTGCTTCCCATGGCGCGTGGACGGAAGCGCCATGTGTTCCCTTTGCAAGAAGCACCTGTGTTGCTCAGCCACCCCAATTCCATGCATGGCTGTGTTGAACGGTCACATGGGTGCAGCACACATGGCATGCAGACAGGCGCCCGCCTGGCCACCCACCCCTTCAACGAGCCCACGGACATGGTGCGTGTCAAACTCAACTGCAATTTCCCCCCGCCACCGTCGAAACAATGCCCAGCACACACACACACTCACTCACTCACACACATCTGTTACACCCATTCCCCATGTGCCTGCAGAGTGAGCAGGCGATGGACGTCGAAGTGCAAAAGGACAGCCCGCAGGAGCTGGAAGCTCTCTTTGTCCAAGGTACGCAACCAAACGGGCGCACAGTGGCCTCCGACCACATATCCACCTATGGCTTATCACACCCAGTCCACGCTGTCCCCTACCACTGCCCACGGGCTCGTGTGTCGCATTCCGGCTTTCGCGCGCACTCGCCTCTCGCTGACACACGAAACACACCGCATGTGTGCACGCACACACACGTCCTCCGTCCACACGCCCCTGTGCGGTCGCCACCTGCGCACCATTGCTCGTCCGTGCGTGTCCTGTGCAGAGATGATGACCAAGCTCGGCATGGTGGCAAAGTCGACCAACACGCGCGAGGAGCGCTTCCTCTTGCGTGTTCTGCGACAGACCAGCAGCATCCGCAAGAAGCTCAGCGTCAGCAGTCTGACTCGTGTTGTCGAGGCCACGTTCCCGTCCAACCATGCGTACAAACAGACCCTGCTCAACTCGCTCAAGGTACCGTTTCTGCCCTTGGCCCGCGCGCCAAAGAGGGCAATTCCGCCCTTCCGCACCTCCCGTTCCCCGGGCCCCGGCCCCACTCACCACGCCCTCGCCCATCGCTCACCCTCGCATCTCCTGCCCCACCTTGCCCTTGCATGTCCTCCCGCCTTTCAGAGCGTCGACCAGCAGAGTGCCTCCAAGGCCCAGGCCGTCGCCAAGGACGACGGCGAAATGGAACTGGAAACGCCGATCAAGAGCAAGTCTTCCGGCTCCCTGCTTCCCGAGGTCGAAGCCTACGTGCGCCTCCTCGTCCTCATCCACCTCATTGACAACAACGCCTACCAGCAGGCTGTGGAGAATGCCACGCAGCTGCTCGAGTTTCTGGCCAAGCTCAACAAGCGCACCATGGACCCCATCAGCAGCAAGGCCTACTTTTACTTCAGCCGCGCCTACGAACTCAGCGGCCGCCTCAGTGAAATCCGCTCCACTCTCATCGCCCTCCACCGCACAGCCACCCTACGCCACGACGAACAGGGCCAGGCCACTCTGATCAACCTCATCCTCCGCAACTATCTCAACTACAACCTCTACGAGCAGGCCGACAAGTTTGTCGCAAAGACCACCTTCCCTGAAAACGCAAACAACAGCGAGCACGCACGCTACTTTTACTACCAGGGCCGCATCAAGGCCGTGCAGCTCGACTACACCGAGGCAGAGACCTTCCTCCAGCTTGCCCTGCGCAAGGCTCCCCAGTCGGGTGTCGTCGGCTTCCGCCTCACCACCACCAAGCTCATCACCATTGTCCAGCTGCTCATGGGCGAGATTCCCCTCAAGAGCACCTTCCGTGTGCCCGAGCTCGCCCAGGGTCTCCAGCCCTACTTTGAAATCACCCAGAGCGTGCGCGTCGGCGACCTCGCCACCTTTCACACTGTGGTCGAGGAGTACGCCGACCTGTTCAAGAGCGACAAGACATACACCCTCATCGCTCGTCTGCGCCAGAACGTCATCAAGACCGGCCTGCGCAAGATCAACCTCTCCTACTCCCGCATCTCCTTTGAGGACATTTGGATCAAGCTCAAACTCGACGGCCCCGAAGATGCAGAGGCCATTGTGGCCAAGGCCATCCACGACGGCGTCATTGACGCAACCATCGACCACGATGCTGGCTGCATTCGCAGCAACGAGACCGTGGACATTTACTCCACCCAGGAACCCACAGAAGCCTTTGACAAGCGCATCCAGTTTTGCATCAAGATCTACAACGACTCCATGCGAGCTATGCGCTACGCAGACGACGACGATGGCCACCAAGGCGAGAGCCTCGAGGACCGCATTGCACGCGAACACGAAGAGGAGGAGTTTGTCCTCGACGATGAAGACGACGATGCTGGTGACGACCTGTTTTGAGCAGCACCACAGGGTGTGCCTCGTCTGTGTGGAGTGCAGTGCGAGCGATGGACATGCCAACACAAGCCTCTTCTTCCACGGTTGATCACACATGACGCATGAACCCTCGCACACTGGTTCACGTGTCGCAAGGCAAGTGGCACGTGTGATGCTTTTGACTGTCATCCTATCCATGTTGTTGTCGCAAGGGCGTGGCGATCAAACGCTTCCTCCCCATCTCCCACAGACGGCTCATCGTCCCGTTCCGGCGTCGTGGTCGTCGTTGCAGGTGCCACAGGTGCCATTGGCAGCCGCGTGGTCCACCATCTGGCCTTGGACGAGCGTGTGGCCGAGGTGCGCACGCTCAGCAGACGGCCGATTTCCGACCAAGCTGCGACCGAGCTGTTTGAGCTCCCGGAATCCCATCTTTCCAAGGTTACGCGGTTTGTGGTCAATTATAGGGGTTTGCGATTGCGCGCGCCCTCTTTCCCTGGTCCTGGATGGGGAACATACGTTGTCGAATAAAGTGCCTTGCCCGATCCTCTGCCACGACTGGTAGTTGATTGATGTCGCCCTGCGTCCTTGACCCACAAGGGCGCCGCCGGGCGCGTTGCGCTGCGCTCCCGTCAAGCAAACCATCAGGATCTTTTCCTATGCCGACACGTCTCGAATGTTTGATGATTGGCCATCCAAAATCACGCTGCAGAGTTGCCAGCATCGGGCAGTCCTTGTGTTGCACGGGGCCCGTTCCTCCACCGGGGCCAAGGAAATGGATTTGGACGAAGGGTGGGCCGCGGTTTTGGGCTCCTCTCTGCCGGTGTCACAACCGGACTCCAAGCCATCTAGGGGCAATCGTCGGGACCTGCGAGCCTTTGTGAAGAGTGGCCTGGGTGTCCCCAATGTAGTGTCTGGTCACGCAGACCTTGCCCGAATCACACACGTGCAGGATGTTCCCTTTGGTCTGGTTCTGTTCAAGACGCTGGACATGGACCACATTCCTGAACAGTGGAGCAGGGTCTACCCACGCAAGCGTCAGCACCAAGACAAAACCTGCATCCGCAGTGTCGTCCAGGAGCGAAGTGAGACGCTGACAGCCTTTGATCATGTCGCAGCAGGCATTTCTGAAGATGGGCTTGTGTCCATAGGCAAGCTGCGCCCAGCCCAGCTGCTGGCGCGAGACGTCGTGCAGATGGTGAAACTGCAGTCAAAGGCCAGCGTGGTGTCGCAGGTCACGCTGCTTTTCGATCTTGGAGCATACTGTGAGTGCTTGACTGGGTGAGAGCCAAGCAAACAGTCCAACTCACACCTACATCTCGCACGCCGGTGGCAGACTATGCCCTCCAGGTCCTGCCGCTGGCGTCCACGCTGGTGGCGCAGAAGGCTAAAGTTGACGTTGCAGTCGAGGGCGCGCTTTCATTTTTCCGTACCTTCCAGGAGACTCTGCTGTCCACTGACTTGGATGTCAAGTGGCATGTTCAGGTAGCCCTCGATTCACACGGCCTTCTCTTTCCTGGGAAGGGTCAGGCATGGGATGACGGCAAGAGGAGCACGCACCTGCAGGATGTTTTGAAACGGTTTGAGAACGCTGCACAACAGGTAGGGTACAGGGGCGATGCACGGGAGCAAAGACGATGCAGTAGGCTCACACACCACCACGACACAGAAAACCCGACCCATGGTGAAAGACGAGATGTACGGCATGTTCAAAGAGGAGTGGGAGGCACAAGGAGGTTTGAAAGGCGTTTCGCTCCTTTGGGAGGCTGGTGTGTCGGCGGATGACCATGTGCACGCGAAGCATGCTGAGATTAGCAAAGAGCATGGTCACTTTGGTATCTCAGTTGGGGTTGATAGCGATCTTTATGCACAGGTACCGCTAGCGGATTGCGCGATTGGCATCATTGACGCCCGCTCTGGCTGTGGGACGCTGGCTTCGCAGAAAGCGCGTCAGCACGGAGCTATTGTGGCCCTTTACGCTGGACGGGGTGATGCCGCACACGGCTGGCTCCGTCTCCCCCTGCCACTGGCGAAGGCGGCGGCGGAAGCCCTGTCGCTCCCCAAGCGAACGACTGCCAATTCCATGCGCTCCTGGCTGAATGATGCCCTAGCTCTTCGCAACGAGGACACGTTCGCTTGGTTAGACGACCATATGCAGGCTGCCACGGACGCGGACCTGGTGCTCGCGGGCAAGAAGATGCAGACGGCGCAAAAGCAGCTCGGGCTCCGCAGCGATCCGTGCGCCCTGGCTGAACCGCACAGTGATGATCTACAGTCAAAGAAGAGCAAGGAGCTGGCGGCACTGTGGGAACTGGTCAAGTGCGGTGCACGTGGGGGGCGCAAGATTTCGTCGATTTCGTACGTGCGCACTTTCTTCGGCCCGTATTTTGGTTTGAAGGCCTTGAAGGACTTGCAGGACGAGATTATGGGTGCATCAAAGGACAACGTGTTTCTGGTTTGTTTGAAAAGCCCTTCGAGCGTGGTGATTGAGCTTGGCGAGGAAGGGCCGAGCCTGCACACGGGTGTCTTCGGGTCGAACAACCACCAGGCCTACGTCCAGTGTGTGCAGCCTGGCAGAATGGCCAAGAAGAAGCGTGCGAAACACCGTTCCAGGAAGTCTAGGAGAGGCAAGGGAAAGCGGCGGCAAAGTGTACGCGTGAGGTCACTTCACACGGCGGACGCTGGCATGCTGGAGGCTATGGGAGGGGACATTGATGATGTGCCTGATGAGAAGCTTGTACTTTGTACCGGCGAGGGGAGCGACAGCGACCTACACAACCTTTTTGGTGGCGACGACGATTCGCAGATGCGCATCGGACGCACGGCCCTGCAAACACTGCACGGGCGACTGCGAAAGGACGCGTTCTTGTGCACGGTGCAGCTGCGGTTTGAGCTGGAAGGCAACATGTTGTCCATCTATGGCTGTGATGGGGACGTTGTAGTGTTGGCCGTGGCCACCCACGTGCGCGATGCCCTGCTGCGTGCCAATGCACAGCTCGCCGTCGATGAGGAGCAGCAGGCGCTGGCTGACAAAGAATCTGCACGCAGTATGAGTGTTGCCGAGGCATGCGAAGAGGTGCTGAGGATCGAGGAGGGCAAAGCAGACGAAGCAACGAAGCTCTTGCCCGACCTGACGGCCAGAGATGTGCAAGCTTACCTGGCTGCCGACCTGCGCAACAAAGAGATGGGCCATCTGCGCAGTGTGCTAGGGATCGCACAGCACCCAACGACGTTCAACGTTGCCCCGGAAGCAGATACGCTCGGCGATCCGTTGTTCAAGCTCTTGATTGTGTTTGGCGAGATGGCCAACGGGATGGCGCGAGCTGCCTTTCGTTGCTTGACCATAGCCATGGACGAGCTGGGTTCAAGTGCAGAGGGAGGGACGGAGCCAGAAGGTACGGTGGTGGAAACAACGCGCAAGCGCAAGCAGGTGGTTCTTCTTGCTGCGCCAGTGCACCAGGGTGAAGACGTGCAAGACGACTTTGAGGAAGATGATGATGACTTTGTGCAAGTGCTCAGCTCTGGGGAGGAAGATGAAGAGGAGGAAGAAGAAGAGGACGACGATGACGCCGATCATCTGGAGGTGGAGGAAATGAGCGATGGAGGAGAGGAAGAGGACGAGGACGTGGTGCAAGGTGAAATCGGCACTGCGTTCTTCGAGGATAAGGGCCTGCTTGTGGCCTTTGTGCGCCAGCTGGCGCGCCTGGTGGCGTCCAGGTCGGAGGGCGAAAACATTTTGGTGCTGAAACACACGCGTACGGACGACTGGGCCAGCATAGACGAGCAAGAGGACAACAACCCAGCTGAAACCCCCAACCTTGCCATGGTCAAGGATGCAGAAGACTTGGACGAGGTGCTGCTGGACCTCGGTGATCTTCAGCACATTAGTCTGCAGCCAACCGCAACGCAGCGTACGCTGTGGATGCATTTTAGGACTTACAACAGTCAGCAATGTGCAGAGGAACTCTATGGTGAGTGGAAGGGCCTTTGTACTCGGTTTGCACTGCGTGGGGCACTTTGGGAGGCGGGGATCGAAGTATGCCACAAACGGCAGGTGGTAGAGTGGCTCGAGGAGGCTTGGGACATGGAATCTGGGGTCATCGAGGAGCGGTTTGACAACATTGGCATGCGCTGGACTGCTCATGCAGGTCTGGATACTTCCACAATGGACAAGGGCTGGGTCATGGCCAAGCTGAAGAAAGCTGGCATCAGCAAACAAGTTTTCACCGGCGCACGCTCGCTCGCCACTCTGCAGACGTGGACACATCTGGCCAAGGCACATGCTGACGGGCAAATCACTGGGCTACCGCGCAAGCAGAGGTCGCTGTGCGCCGCAGTGACAATCACACCTACAATGATGCGCAGGGCCATGGAGTACCTCGCGCGTGGACCGCAAGAGCAACACAGGGACACCACCGCCAACGACGGGGACGGCATCCTTGCTGAGCTGAGCAAGCTGAACCTTCCCAGCCTCAACGCTCGCTGCAAGAACGAGGACTTTGCCACAGCAGTTTCCAACTGGTCCCAACAAGGGTCGTCAACGGAGACGTCGTACCGCGCACAGGTCAAAGCTCGTGTTTGCCGCCTGGTGGCCCAGTTTTCGGAGACGGATGTGCTTGGCAACAAGGTGTCGCACACCTACCGCGAAGCACGCGCAAGCGCGGCGCCGTGCCTGGCGTTCCTGTTTGGCAGTGCTGCGTTGTCGACCAAGGACAGCTTGCATCACTTGACTGGTACATTGAGCATTGCTGGCACCACCCTGAAGGCATGCGCGTACTCGATGGATGACAAACCGGCGAACCTGATGCGAGCGTTTTGGCGGTCTCAAAAAGCGGCGGTGCAGGAGTTGATCCTACGGGATGGCAACGAGGACGGAGCAGGCGACGAGGTCGGTGATGCAGGCGATGCAGTGGCGGACGGAGACAGTGGCACGGACACAACAGCTGCTGCGGGCGATGGAGGCGAGTGTGATGGCGGAGGTGAAGGGGAAGGTGAAGCAGAGGCAGTTGATGGGGGAGTGGCTGCTGGTGGAGGCGAGGCTGGGCATGAAAGGGAGATGCAGGTGGGCGATGAAGGCGAGTGTGAAGGGGAGGAGACAGAGGCAGAGGGTGGAGGGGAGGCAGAAGCAACAGGTGGCGAGGCACAGGACGGAGTGGACGACGGAGGCGAGGCAGAGAGCGGAGACGATGCAAAGAGTGGAGAGGAGACACGGGCGGCGGATGGAGGAGAGGCACAGGACGGAGTGGACGGAGGCGAGGCAGCAGGCAGCACAGATCCTCTGGTCATCGATCTTTCGCTGCTGGAGCTGCTCGTGCCCTCGTCGAGGTCAATGGCGTATGCTTACCATGCCATCAAGACGTGGAAAGAGGCTCTGAACGAGGTGAAAGGAAAGAAGGCACGAGCCATCAAGGTCGCCATGTTCCTCGGCTTGATTCAACTGGTGGGCAAGGAACGGGCGAAGGAGCTGGCACTGGAACAAATCAAACTACTGGAAGAGAACGAAGCGCCGATGCCTGAAGACACGCGTGCGAGCGGACAACCGTGCCGCGGTGAGATGCAAGCCAAGAGGCTCCGGCCGCCTGTTGGTCAACAACAACTCAAACAGACCATTCAAGTGTTGTCCGAGCACAATCTGGCGTGTTCTGACCCTGGCAAGGGAGAGACAACGACGGTCGCAGTTAATTTTGACTCGGCGCACGTGCAAGATGCCTGCGGGTCCCTCCACCAGGTCGGCACGTACTTTAAGGTCCCGAGCATCCCACACCAACAGGCGAAAGTGGACAATCACACACGGTCTTCTGCACGCCACACACGCTTCAAGGGAGGTGATGCGACCGCCAAATTCAAGCACATACACAAAGCTCAAGGCAGGCGCCCTGGGCAGCAGCTCCACCACAACGCCCAGCAGACGACCGTCAAGGGCAACGTCAGGCCCGTCATCCATGTCGGAGGCAAGGTGACATGGAGAGGCGAAAGCGGGGGATTCAACAACACCATGACCCAGCTGAGCAGACACACGCTCGTGCTCCGGGTGAACGAGTTTCGGACGTCAAAACGGCATTCCCACGGCTGTGGATCCCATGACCTCGAGTTCGACGGCACGATGGGCTCTACATCCCCTCTCGGCCGCTACCAGACTTGCCCTCACTGCCCCAGTGGTGCACTGCATTGCTGTTCAGCTTCCGGCGTTTTGCGCCTGATGCTCTCTGGAGCTACCGCACGAAACCGATGCTTCCAACGAGACGAGAACAGCTGCCTGAACTTTGCATTTATTGTGTTCAGCTATGCCACTCGCGGATGCCGACCAGCTCACCTGCAAGGAGCGCGAGGATCCAGCTGATCCGCCACACGAGCTCCACGGACCAAGCCACGCACACGAACCCTTAGCAATGGGTTCACTTGATACATCCTTCGCAGCATCTCGCGTCCAGACTGTTTTCGGTCAAGGGCGAGGTGATTTGCGAAGGACAGTACGACACGGGGGAGTTGCCCGACGCCGCCTTTGCAGACGTGGACGCAGGCATTTCGGCGATGGGCATCTACACGGCCCAGGCGGAGAGCGAGGAGCACTTTCGAAAGGTTGAAATTGACCAAAATCTGCTCGTGGCAACAAGGGTGGCCAAACAGCGTCCTGGAGTGGCACGATGGTCCTTCCTGTCTGGACAAGGGGCCAAGAAGGGAGGGTGGGCCATGTTTGCCCGCGTCAAGTTTGACGCAGAGGAGGCGTTCCGCAACGTCGATGGCATGGGTCTTGCGGTCACTGTACGCCCCGGGGGCATCCGTGGACGCAAGCAGTACCCGCTGTGGGCCGATTGGGCGGCGGAGTGGCTGCCTGATTTTCTGACGATCCACACCGACCAGATCGCAAGAGGCATGATTGCAGCTGTGCTTCTGCCCATGGAGGACGTCCAAGAAGTGTATGAAAACCAAGAGATCAAGGAATTGGCCAAGAAGTGGCCCTGAACCCTGCCGAGGGAGGAGAGAAAACGTCGAAGTGCGCGTTTGCCCAAACGCAACCACTCAAATTCAAGCCACTTTAGCGATGTCACACAATGACGAAGAAATAGACGATGGTCTTGAACAGGAGATGGGCACGATTGTGCTGATGGGATCGCAGGACAGCGGCAAGAGTTGCCTCGCGGCGACGCTGTGCTTCTCCAGCGACGAGGACGAGGAGCGTCTGAGCAACTTGAAGTCCGAGTACGAGAGCATGTTCCATGCAGTTTCGCAGTACGAGCACAAGGTGTGGCTCAGCGACACGGGGAAAAACGAACGAGAGGCACAAACCACCCTCCGTGGCAACTGCCATCCCCTGACGATTTGGGGCAACCTTTGGAATGTCATCGACACACCCGGTGACCCTCGGTACGGAAAACGCGTGGTCCAGGCGCTTGGTCTGGCTGACGTTCTCCTCCTTGTCGTGTCTGTGCACGAAACGCAACTCGTTGACCTCTCAGCACCGAGCGGCCTATTTGCACAGCGCCTCAGCATGGCGTTTATGTTTGGTGTGCGTCAAGTCATTGTGTGCATCACCAAGCTCGACGAGCTTCCCGCCAAGGACCAGGAGCAGGCGTACGTCGGAGCGTGTTTTTCTGCTGCCTCGGCACTCAAGTCAGTCGGCTTCCTCGCCAAACGCCACCGCATCCACTTTGTGCCCACGTGCACTGTCAATTCGATGAAAGGGGCCAATGTGTTTGCACCGGACCCAAACACGTTTCCGTGGTGGACCGGAACGAGTTTGAAAGAGCACTTGCGAACGTGCACACGGCCGCGTGGCCGCCACGATGCTTGTGGAGTCATGTTGGTGCACAGCTGGCACTGGAATGAGACTTTGATTGCCAGTGGCTTTGTCCTCCAGGGCTCGTTTGTCCCGCGTCGCCGCCTGCTCTCCCTGCCTGGGCACAACGAGCTCCCTGTGAGCGTGCTGGAGCGTTGGCGAGAGATTCGGCCACAGGTGTTCCGTGGAGACATGGCTGGTTTGGAGGTGCAGCGCAACATCTCCCTCGAGAACGCTCAGGAGGTTCTGCGGCAAACGCTGATTTTTGATGCGGACGATCAGTTCGATCCCTACCCAGAAAACCGGCATGTGGCCCCTGTGCACGGCACGTCGTCGCTTCAACACCATCCAGAGATCCCCGACAAGGTGCGTTTGTTTGTGGCCGACATCCGTCTCGTGCGCACGCGCCTGCACAAAAGACGCAAGCATTTTGACATCGGCACCACGTGCACATTCAGCAACATGCTTGTGTGCACAAAGGTCCATGTCGTGGCCATTCTGGCTCGTCTCGACGGCGAGTTCAACGTGGTCGAGCGCCACCCGCAGCGTCTGCACCGCAAAGACGTGTTGCGGGTGCTGTTTCGCTCCGACGACCCCGTCTTTGTCCAGAAAGGACCCTTCATGCCGCGCCTGGAACGTATGGTACTCAGTGATGATCTGGGCGTGGTTGGAGCAGGTGTGGTGCGCAAGAAGGCCCAGGGGCAAACGCTTGTCGCCGCCATCCACACCAACGGACAAGACTCTGCGTGCCAAGATGGTCTGGCCCAGCTGCTCGAGGAGGACTTTCTCGTGGAATGGCGCCTGATCCCACGCACGTTGACAAAGGAAGCCCTGAATGGGGTGCAGCTGCTCGTGACCTGCATGGGCCGTTCCAGGAGCGAGCATGAGGTTTTGGTCGACTTTGTCAAAAGCGGTGGCTCCTTGCTGAAGCTGGTGGACCATCGACGTGGCACTGACAGGATTGTCACCGAGTATGGATTGGAACGAGTCAAGCGCGAGGAAAGCTTCTTGTCCGTGGGGCGGCTTTTCTTCCGGGGTGAGGTTGGTGCAGCCAAGCGGCGCAAGGAGCGCGCCGATCAGCTGGTGACTTTTGAATCAGTGCTCCGTGGACACGACAGTGGACGTTGGGCCACAAGCAACCACGAAGATCTGGATGATGTGAGCCACACCAGCAGTAGCAGCAGCATCAGCAGCAGCAGCATCAGCAGCAGCAGCATCAGCATCAGCAGCAGCAGCAACAGTGGTGGTGGTGGCGGCGGCGGCAGTCAGGAACGGGAAATGGCAGTTGCCAGGGAGATGGAGCGATTGGCAGAGAGGAAGCGCCGCAAGGAACGCAAGAAGCGACGCAAACAACGTCGCAAGGCCATATCCGAGCTCCAGGAGAGCACACGTCACCGATTGTTAACCTCACTGACGCAAGAGGAGATCCTTGGCTGGAACCAAGAGGAGGTGATGCGTTTCGTGACTGGACACCGTCAACTGGCCGCGTACCGCAAGAGCATCCACAAGAGTGGCATGGTGGGCAAGAATCTGCTCGAGTACGGACGCACAGAGTGGGAGGCAGTGTTTGAGGGCGAATTTGCGGGAGAGATCCGTGGCCGCAAGGCCATGGCCATCATTGCCTCTGTGCTGGAGACCATTGCCGACCGTGTGGACAGGCAAAACAACATCGATGCGGGCAAAGGCAAGACGACATCTGTGCAGCAGCCGTCGCTCACACGAACCCTCAGCGCCCAGGAGGTGCTGGAGGACGTGGATGGCAGCGGAGCAGGCGAGCTGGGTGAAGCCATGGAGACGCTCACCAGCGAAGCCAGCATCGAGCTGAGCCTGGAGGAGTCGAACGAGTCGCAATCCCTGCGCCGGACCGAATCGTGGGCACAGACAGTGGAGGAAGACGCAGATGGGGTGGACGTGGAGGATCTTCCGGATGAGGTGTGGATGCGCGTGTTCAGCTTCCTGCACGACGACGTGCATGCAATGTGTGCCCTTGCCCAAACCTGCGGTCTCTTCAACGACTTGGTCGATCGTGAAGAGAACTGGCAGGCCTTGTGTGCCACCCATGGTGCTCTCGGTATGATCCTCCCGCGAAACCTGCTCGTGGACAAGGATCTCGCCGAAGCCCTGCTGGACATCACTGAGTTCAAGCTGCGGTTTTACGCCTTCTGGGACGTGACCCGTGCCGGGACGTTCGGGTGTTTGTCGCGTGGCGTTCACGGCAAAGGCCGGTGGATGGAATCCGCGAGTCGAGACACAGGCACGTCTCTCGACGTGATGGAATCCCTGCCTGGCGTGAAAATTGTCGCTTCGCGCACCAAGCGCCGGGGCGGTGGCGCAATGCTCGTCTATGCGCGACCTGGCCATCATCTCGACAACCGAAGAGGACAAGCCCTGTTTCTCGTCGACGACCTGCGCTTTGGCGAAAAGCAAATGCTTTCACGAACGTCCCTCACAAACCCATCCAACAATGCACGGGTCTGGCTCAAGAATTTCGCGCATGTGGCATCTTTGACGAGGATCCAGGCGGACAGCGATCAAGCGGGCAGCTCGTCATCCTCTTCTGCCTGATCCAGCCTGAATTCTGGGAAGGATGCCGCTGCCCCACACCCGCACATGGCCGCAAATGTGCCTGGTGGAGGAAAAGCACGAGTTGGATGCTGGCATGGTGCGCCGGCATCGGCACCCAAACAACAAAAGATGAGCCGCAGCGCAAACCCCTCTGTGATCCGCGTCAAGCCCAATCACTACATTCACATCGCCGATCAGAATGACAACACCACACGGTATGTGCACACCTGCCTCTTGGCCATGTCCTCTGTCTCCCGTCTCTCCTGCCCCCGTGCTCACCCGCCTGTGCTGCTCTGTGTTCCGACATCTGGGTCCCCACAAATTTCCTCGTGCGCCTCGCCCTGTTCAGTGTGGAAATCGGCCCGCAGACGTTTGTGCGCAAGGACCACGAGACCCTGGTGTATGGTCCTGCACAGATGATCACTGTGCCCACCCGCCACTACTGCGTGATCAAGAACCCGGTCATCGTGCAGGTGTGTTTGTGCTCCCGTTCTTTTCGCCTGCTTTTCCCCTCTGAATTCGCACAAACGCGCTTGCCGGCCTTTCCAACACACGCACACACACGCACACACGCGCACCACACACGCTCACACCCTTCGCTCGCTCTGCACACACGGCATCCATCTCCTCCTACCCACCCATAGGACGGTGAGGTGCTCAAGACGGCACACGGCCAGGTGAAGCTGCGCCACGGTGACACAGAGATCCGCGGCGCTGGCGAGCCTTTCCCGCTGTACCCTGGCGAACAGCTGGTGGGCGACGTCGAGCCGCTGACTGTGGTCAAGGCCAACGAGGCCCTGCGTCTCAAGGCGCTGCGTGACTTTAAGGATGAGTCTGGAGTCATGCACGCAGCGGGCGACGAGTGGCTGTTTGCAGGCCCCGCCACATACCATCCCGAGGTGGAGGTGGAAACCATGGAGACGGTGCATGCACGCATCATCAAGCCCAACACAGGCCTGCGTCTGCGTGCACGCCGTGAGTTTACAGACACGACCGGCGACGAGGAAGTGGTGCGCAAGGCCGGCGAGGAGTGGATTGTGCGCGACGAGGGCGCGTACATGCCCTCTGTGTACGAGGAGGTGGTGAGCACCGTGTACGCCGTGGTGCTTACGGAAAAGACTGCTCTGCACCTGCGTGCCATCCGCACGTTCAACGACGTGTTTGACATCGAGCGCAAGGCAGGTGAGGAGTGGCTGGTGCGCCTGTCCGACGCAGAGACACACATCCCAGACGTCCACGAGGAGAACCTTGGCGAGGTGCCCATTACTGTGCTGACCAAGCGCCAGTACTGCGTGGTGATCAACCCGTACAAGGACGGCAAGCCGCAGCTGGGCCAGCGCGAGCTGCGCAAGGGCGAGCAGAGCTTCTTCCTGCTGCCGGGCGAGGAGCTGGAGGACGGCGAGATCAAGAGCATCCATGTGCTGGCCGAGGACGAAAGCCTGCTGCTGCGCGCCAAGGAGGAGTTTACGGACGAGCAGGGCGTGTCGCACAAGCCCGGTGAACGCTGGATGATCGACGGTCCCGTGGACTACGTGCCGCCCGTGGAGGTGGAGATTCTGGACACACGCAGCGCCATCCCTCTGGATGACAACGAGGGTATCTATGTGCGTGACGTGCGCACTGGTAAGGTGCGTGCTGTGTCGGGCGAGTCGTACATGCTGCAGGCTTCGGAGGAGCTGTGGATGAAGGACCTGCCCAAGGCGGTCGAGGATCTGCTGGCCAAGGATCTGGATCCGTATGCAGATCGCACGGCAGACAACCACGACGAGAGCTCGTCGTCGAGTGGCAAGCGCCGGGGACGCGGGGGCGGACGCGGCGGACGGGACAAGAGCCGCGTGGTGACATTCCGCGTGCCGCACAACGCAGCTGTGCAAATCTATGATTACAAGGAGAAGAACGCACGTGTTGTGTTTGGTCCGGAGCTGGTGATGCTGGGCCCCGACGAGCAGTTTACGGTGCTGAACCTGTCTGGCGGCAAGCCGAAGAAGCCCAACACCATCCGTGCACTGGCACTGCTGCTGGGCCCGGACTTTATGACAGACATTGTCAAGGTGGAGACCAGCGACCACGCACGCCTGCAGCTGCAGCTGAGTTACAACTGGCACTTTGACACGAGCGAGGGCAGCGAGAGCGCTGCGGCCAAGATCTTCCAGGTGCCCGACTTTGTGGGCGACGCGTGCAAGGCAATTGCATCGCGTGTGCGTGGCGCAGTGGCCATGTTCTCGTTTGACCAGTTCCACAAGGAGAGCGCAGACATCATCCGCCGCGCTGTGTTTGGCGACTCTGCGGAGCTGCGCTTCAAGGCAAACAACCTGGTGATCAGCAACGTGGATATCCAGAGCGTGGAGCCCGTGGACCAGCGCACGCGCGATTCGCTGCAAAAGAGTGTGCAACTGGCCATCGAAATCACAACCAAGTCGCAGGAGGCGTCTGCCAAGCACAAGGCGGAGCGTGTGGAGCAGGAGGCACGAGGCCGCCTGGAGCGACAGAAGATCAAGGACATGGCAGCAGCGGAGGAGGCACGCAAGGAGCTGCTGTCGCTGCAGGCCGAGTCGAACGCCATTGAGGCGCGTGGTCGTGCAGAGGCCGACGCACGTGCCAAGGCCGAGGCTGCACAGATTGAGGGTAAGGCTGCAGTGCAGCAGGCAGACCTGAAGGCTCAGGCGATGAAGATCGAGTCGCAGGCAGACCTGGACCAGGTGAAGAGCCGTCAGGACGCAGAGTTGGAGCACCAGAGGCAGCTCAACTCGCTGGAGTGGAGAAGTACAAGAGCCTGGCAGAGATTGAGACGACCAAGTTCCAGAACCTGGTGCAGGCCATTGGGGCGCAGACCATCAGCGACATTGCGCAGAGCGGACCCAAGCTGCAGGTGGAGATGCTGCAGGCGCTCAACCTGAACGGTTTCCTGATTACGGACGGCAAGAGCCCCGTGAACCTGTTCAACACGGCCCAGGGCATGGTGGCCAAGACGGGAGGCATTGCCGAGCTGGAACAGTGAGCAGTGTGGTGATGCAGTGGCAGAATAGAATGGCTTCAATCGTCACAGCTTGGCCTTCAATTTGAGCAGCTTCTCTGGCAGAAGCAGCGACCGGCATTCAACTGAGCGCCGGTTCGGCTTGGCCACACGCGAAACGGCTGCGTGGGGAGTGCCCAGTGTGTCGAATATCACTGCTTCCTTTCTGTCTTGTAGCTCAGGGCACAACCATCTTTGCTGGTCTGCGTGCTTGATGCCGACTGCACGGAAGTGGGAGCCATCCTGCCTCGGCGCAGAATACTGCTGCCTGTCGTCATCCACAATCGTGTCAGGGTGGATGAAACACAATGGAAAGTCTTTTCCACGTGATAGTGGCACCCAAATGTTCACAAGTTGGCTGTGGGCAAGCAGAGCGTCGTCTATGTCAGCGGCTGCTCGCCAGCCAAAGCGCTCGATGAGGTCCTTCAAGGCCACGTCACGTGGAAAGTCCTGGTGAGCAACCACGATGGGCGTGAATTTGCTTGTGCGTGCTGTGTGCCGGACGATGAGGTCGAGTGGGATGCACACAAGGTTTTGGCCGTGGTTTGCGCAAAAGTGGATCTGCACGTCTCGTGCCATCGCTCTGTGCAGCGGTGCGCGGATCGTCCGACCAGGATATCCCTTGCGACACCGTTCTGCGATGGTTTGAAAGTGTGTGGACAGCTGAAGGCGTTCAAACCCGTCTTCAGCGAGAGTTGTCCTGATTTCGGGGCCGAGGAATTCGACTTGGACTGTCCGCTGAACGAGCTGATCTGACGATCGAGAGGCGTAGAAACTCTTTGCATCGACGGCAGGTAGGCTTTCCTGTCCATTGTGAACTGGAATGGTGCTGCTACTGCTGTCGTCGGCGTCTGTGGGTTGCCGAGAGCACAGAAACCACACGTCGGCGCTCTCTGTCCAGCGTCCCGACCACATGGAAGAGATGGCAGTGTCAACAGAATCGAGCTGGCTTGTTTGCAGGGTACGTCCGTAGGCTGGAAGCAGCGATGTGTGCGCTGGCGCAGGTCTGGCACCAGCGGAACCATCGAATCGATGTCGTGGCTGTTTGGAGGCAAAAAGAAGCAGCAACAGAACGAATTGGAGGCTGCAGAACGAGCGGCGCAAGAAGCCAGGGCCAAGATGCGGGCCGAAGCGGCCTCTAAGCAGGCAGCGGAGGAAGTTCCAGCGGCAAACAACGCAGGCGGAGGCCCAGGGATGTTTGGTGGATTGAACGTGAAGGAGCAAGAAGGAGAGTCAACAAAGAGCACACAGAGTGGAGGCGGAGGGCCGGGGATGTTTGGCGGACTGGAGGTGCAACAGGAGAGCAGTGCAGGGAGCGGAGGCCCCGGCCTGTTTGGAGGACTCAATGTGGACAGCCAGGGAGGAGACCTGGGAGGGGACGGTGACGCGGGAGTCAGCACCGGAGGCGGAGTGAGCATGTTTGACGATCTTCAGGTAAAGCCGGGCCGTAGCAGTTCGACCATTTCGGCCGGCGATTCGCTTTCCGGACTGGACCTGACGAGCGTAGGCGGAGATCTGGGCTCCTCAGAAGCGACACAGGACGGCGCAGACCTGGGTGCAACGGGAGGCAGCGCGTTTTCTTTCATGAGCAACAGCACAGGTAAGGGGAGGGAGTGGAAGAGACGAGAGGGAATTGGCAACCGGCATCCACTTAGTTGACACGGAACCGCCCCACGCACAGCCACGACGAGCACTGCAGACGGCGAAGAGGAGAGCAGCAAGGATGAAGAGGACACGCAAGAGCAACAGGGCGACGAGAGCGAGGGAACACAGACCTCGTTGGCAGGCACACCGAAGCGCGTGTTTGGACGCAAGAACCGAACTGGTGGTGAGTTGGTGCGAATTGCCCCGGAAAGCGACAAACGGCACAATGGCTGACTCCGACCGGCGTCCATGTGACCCATGTGCGGGGAAATGTATGTGCATTGCAGGAGCTGGTGGGTCTGGAGGAGCTCAGCCGAGGTCGCCCGGACCACGGGCGCGTGCAGGCGGCGGCCGCAAGAAGAAAAAGTCGTTTGGCACGCTGCGACCAGGCCAAGCTGCAGAGGAGGAAGACGGTGAGGAGGAAGAGAACGCAGTGAGCACTCCCAAGCCACGCACGCCTGCAGGAGGACGCAAGAAGCGCCCAACTGGGCCTCAGCCGGGAGTCAGCGAAGATCTTGACCCAGAAGCGGTGCAAGGGCCACAGCGGAGCGATGCACAGGCAACCACCGACCCTACGGCCGCACAGCAGAGTGTATCGCGTGAGGGCACAGAGCAAACGGAGCAAAGCACGGTGGCTGAGGAAAGCCAGCAACAACAAGTGCAACAGCAGACGCAAGGTGCAGGCGAGGTGGACGCTGTGCAGGCGGTACTCGATGAACATCAGGCTCGTATCCAGGAGCTGAGCGACAGAGTGGCCACACACCAGCGCAACAAACAGGCGTTGTTGAGCGAACGGGAGGGGTGCGAACGCAAGGTGCGCGAAACGCTGGAACATATCAGCCAGCTACAGGTGGACATGACGGTGGCAGGCGAAAAGGAACAGTACGAGGTTGCTGATGCGCTTTCGCAGGACATTGAGGCCTTGCGTAGCGAGCTGGAGGCGTTGGACAAACAGGTTGTTGCGCTGGATGAGCAGTGTGCACAAATCGACGACGACCAGAGCGAGCTGTACATGCAAGAGACGGCCATCCGGCAGTCGATGTACGAGCAGTTGAGTGGCCTGGTTGGGAGCAAGCAGGAGGAACTGCAGGAGTTCCGCACCACGGCGTACTTGCAGGTCGAGGAGGAGCTGGAACAGGTGGACGCGGAACTCGAGCTGCTTGACCGAGATTTTGAACACGTTCGCGTGGATTTGGCGGAACTGAAGAAGGACGAGGACGAGATGCAGGCTGTGATCGACGAAGACACGAAGGATATCCGCGAGGAGAAGCAGGGACACATTGCATCCAAGTATGCGCTGGAAATGGAAATAGAGGCGCTGCTGAGGCAGCTGGAAGAGAAACGCGGCGAGCAGGCTTCGTTGGACGAGGAGATTGCCAAGCTGGACGCACAGATCGACGAGGCGCGCAAAAAGTACAGCAAGGAACTGCGCAAGCTGGAACGACGTGCAGAGGCTCTCAAGACAAAGGAGCTGGAGCACGACGAGGCCAAGCAGGCGTTGATTCGCGAAAAGAACCTCGTGGAAGACGAGACGGAGCGGATTCGCAAGCAAGAGGAGGAGATTGTTGCCAGCGCAAGCAGGATGCAGCTGGAGATGGAGCGTGCACAGATCCGCAACAAGCAGCTGAAGCAGTTGGAACGCCAGATCGAGGAGTACCGCAAGGCAAGCAAGCATGTGCTGAAGTTGGAGGAGAGCAACCGGCGCCGATTGAAACGAGTGCGCCAAGCAGCAGCGGAGGTGGAGGGTGACGTGAGCATGTTGACAGAGTCGCTGCTGCAACTGAGCAGCCAGAAGAAGGATCTGACAAAGGAGCAGGCGGAGCTGGAGACATCGCTGAAGGAGGCCGAAAAGAGCAAAAAGCTGGCTGCAAAAGCACGCAAGTACCGCGAGGCGGCAGACCTGGCGAAAGAGATCGAGGCGGGTCAAGAGCGACAAAAGGAAATCGAGGCCGATCTGGTCTCGCTGGAGCAGGAGGTCGAACGGACGACGGCGCGTTTCGAGGAGCAAGAAAGGGAGCTGCAGGAGGTGCAATCGCAGGTGGGTGAGAGTGAGCGTGCAATGGAGCTGCACACGGCGCGTAAGTTGCGTCAACGAGTGCAGCAGCTGGCGCTGCAGCTGGAGCTTGCCGACAAGGCTCCCGAGGATCTGATTGGCCACTTGCCGCGGAAGAGCGAGCTGCAAACAGCCAAGGCTTCGCGCGAGGCGGAGCTGCAGGCGCTGCGCAGCAAGCTGGGCCTGAACGATGATGAGCCGGAAGTGGAGTTTTGGGAAAAGGTGCATCCGCCCGAGGTTGTGTTTGTGCAACAGCAGGTGGAGGCGGAGGAGCTTGCCTCTGCGCGGGTGGAAGAAATGGACGTTGCCAACATGGGTGCGTCGACGACAAGTGGAGACGACTCGGTGTTGATGTCACCGGTGGGCGAGCTGGACGTGAGCACGGTGGAGGAGCTCGAGGCGGCAGCCGGAGGAGACCAGAGCGTAGAGGCGCTGGAGGAGGAAATTGAAGGAGTGGTAGCACGCATGGCCACGCTCCAGGAACAGCTGGATGCGCTGAATGCAGAGATGGAAGCGGCAGCAGAGGTGGACGACTTTGAAAAGGCGGCGGCGCTGGAAAGCGGCCCGTTCCGCGCTGCAGAAGCAAGCATGCAGACGCTGCAGGAGCTGAAGGGATCTCTGGAGGCACGCGTGGCGGAGAAGAAGGCGGCAGCGGAGGAGGAAGAACGAGCAGCGCAGGAGCAGGCGGAGGCAGAGGAGCAAGCACGCGCTGCAGCCGAGGCCAAGGCCGCGGCGGAAGAGGAAGAGGCACGCAAGCAAAAGATGGAAGATGCCCTTTCCAGGGAGGGTGTTGTGCAACGTGCCAACAAACTGCGCGCAGCAGTTGAGGAGGCAGAAGCGCTTGCGGACCAGGCAGCTGAGAAGGAGGACTACGATGCGGCGGCGGAGCATGCTGCAAACGCAGATGCCCTCAAGGAGGAGCTGGTGCAGGTGGAAGCGCTGGAGGCAGAGTGCAAGCAGCGTCAAGACACGCTGCAAATGGAAATGGCAGAAAAGGATGCCGCCATCGAAGATGCGGCGGACGAGGAGGACTTTGAACTTGCAGATAGCCTGCAGCAAGAACTGGATGCCATGGTGGAGGAGTATAACAAGCTGACGGCGATGCTGGAGGGAACCAGTGAAGGCGAGGAGACCGGGGGCGAAGCCTCAAGTGGCCCCGGCCTCTTTGGCGGCCTGCAGACCAACGGTGCAGGCGATGAGGAGCAGCAGGAGCAGGCGGAGGAGGCATCCAGTGGCCCCGGCCTCTTTGGCGGTCTGCAAACCAACGATGCAAACGATGAGGAGCAGCAGGAACAGCCCGAGGAGACACCGTCTTCCCCAGGTGGCCCTGGCCTCTTTGGCGGTCTGCAGACGGGTGTTACAGGCGACGAGGAGCAGCAGGAGCAGGCGGAGGAGGCATCCAGTGGCCCCGGCCTCTTTGGCGGCCTGCAGACCAACGATGCAAACGATGAGGAGCAGCAGGAACAGCCCGAGGAGACACCGTCTTCCCCAGGTGGCCCTGGCCTCTTTGGCGGCCTGCAGACGGGTGTTACAGGCGACGAGGAGCAGCAGGAGCAGCCCGAGGAGACACCGTCTTCCCCAGGTGGCCCTGGCCTCTTTGGCGGCCTGCAGACGGGTGTTACAGGCGACGAGGAGCAGCAGGAGCAGCCCGAGGAGACACCGTCTTCCCCAGGTGGCCCTGGCCTCTTTGGTGGTCTGCAGACGGGTGATGCAGGCGACGAGGAGCAGCAGGAGCAGGGGGAGCAGGCATCCAGTGGCCCTGGCCTCTTTGGCGGCCTGCAGACCAACGATGCAAACGATGAGGAGCAGCAAGAACAGGCGGAGGAGGCACCACCATCGCCTGGTGGCCCTGGCCTTTTTGGCGGCCTGACAACCGAATGAAATCCAATCTCGATTAATTGATTTGTTCCTCTCATTCCCTCCCTTCCCCTCATTCACCCATGCACAGGAATCGCCATCTCCTCCTTCACTTCAGCCTGTTCGTGCTGCAACGCAAACGCAAAGAACGCGTCCACCTGCGCCTCTACAGCCTCCTTCACCCATGATCTCTCCGCGCCGCTGCTCCCATGCAGCAGCTCTGCCGCTTCGCTACTGCGGAACATCGATTCCAGATCCTCTTCCTCCTCGTCCTCGCTCGGGATCGACTCGACATCGCTCACGTCATCGTCTTCTTCCGCTTCCTGCTGTTCCACCTCCTCGTCGTCCTCACCCACTTCCACCTCCACCACTTCCTCTTGGTCATCCTCAAGAGTCTGAGAGACCTGGCCGTTCTCTCTGGCGCGCAGCACGTTCTCTGCTGCCAACCCCTCGTCCAACACCTGCTCAATTGGCTTCCCGTGCTCCCGAGCCAGAAGCACTTCATACCGGTGCACCACGTCGTTCACAGAGTCGAAGCGCACCTGTTGCCTTCGCGCCTTTGCTTTCGCCTTGCGCTTCAGCCGCATCGCAGGGATGAGCAGCGCTTTCATCGTCGACTTCTCCTTCGCCGTCATCCTGCTCTCGTCCACCTCGTAATCCTCATCGTCCGACTGCTCGTCCATGTCACCACGCAGTGTGTGGTCCTCCACGTCGTCGTCCTCATCTTCTTCGTCCGACGAGTACCGAAGCAGCCGCTTCTTGTTCCTCCTACGAGTTTGGAACTCTGCCTCCAGCAGCACATCCACCGCGGCGCGCACCTCTTCTTCCTTCTCCTGCAACAAATCCACCAGCCACAAGTGATCTCTCGTCAGCTGGTACATGCGCGTAGACGCCTTGTCCTCCAGTCCGGTGTCCTTGCGTGGCAACGAGCTGACCCTGAGCACAAATTCGTCCATGTGTGCCTGCAACTCGTCCAGCAGCCCATTCATCGGCCGCAAATACCCAAACTTGTCCCCGTCGCCGAATCGGCGCCCTGTGGCCAGCGCCTGCACACTCTTCATCACCAGGAACAGCGCCCGCTTCTGCCCCTCATCCGGCTCTTCGTCCACCAGGCCGTGCTCCAACGGCGCATTCAGGGCTGGCACCAGCACACGCACAAACAAAAAGCCCGTCACCGCCGTGTGGCCCCTTCCTCGGTGGTACTTGTCTGTGTAACGCGCAAGAAAGTAGCATGCCCAGCGCAGACTCAAGGGCACGAGCGCCACGCTTTCAAAGATCAGCGTCAGCGTGCGCTCTGTAAACGCCATCAAATTGGCCATGTTTGCCTGTGCACTTTGTGCATCCTGCAGCCGCGAGGCTTGCACTTCCACCAGATGCGGCGACACAAGCAGGTTCTGTACCACCGAGGCCAGCGTGGCTCGCAGGTATGAGCGGCCCACACGCTTCGCATGTGTCACCAGCACATGTGTGGCCAGGCTGTTCACCTGAAAGAGCTCTTTGGGCACCGCCACGCGTTGGATCTCTGCTTGCACCACTCGTTTCAGCAGCTCGGGCGTCATCCCTTGCGCCGCAAACAGCCTCACCAAAGCCTCCACCACCTGCTGCTTCTGCTCCTTTTCCACACGCACCAACGCACTTGCAACCACCAAATCATCCCGCAGCATCATCGCCATCATTCTCCGGTTGGCCCGCAACACAGGGTCTTGGCGCAGCTGCTCTCCACCACCCCCACGCACGCTGCTTGTGTCAGCCACTCACAATGCCCTCCCGCACATTCGCACGTACTCCTTCACCCCGCACGATGGTACGCCCCTTGTCAACTCACCACAGGTGCAGGTGGACACCAAAGGAGCACAAGCATGATTCTGCCACTCTGCTCCACGTCCTCCTCATCCTCATCGCCTCCAGAGAAGCGGCTCCCTGATTTGTGTCGTCCTGCTGTGCGTCCCTTGCTCGATGCTCCCGAGTCGTGCTGCATCTGCAGACTGTACCACAGGGGCGTTGCATCGTACGGCACGAGTGTGCCCAATTCCACGTCCACACGCCTCACCACACTGTCCTGGCTGCGCTTCCCGTCTCGCACAGCAACCTCCAGGGTCGTTCCGGCGTCTTCCACCGTGCTGCACACACCCACACCGAGCAGTTTTCACGCGCACAAACACACGAATCGTGTCAGTCTGTGCCCCATTCTATTCCTCAAGAGAGCATCGCAGCTGCCTCATGCCGCCGGTACTCCTTGCAGACACGTACAATTCAAACGTCTGATTCCACGTCGGCCTCCTCGACTTGGCCGGCTGCCGGCTCTCCACCTGCTGTCCGTCCACGCGCAGGGTAAACGTGGGTGTCACCTGCTCCAGCAGGTAGTCTCCTGCCATTGGCGGCAGCTGAGCCTTGACCACATCGACCACCAATTTGCCGCTCATCTCGTCGGTTGGCGGAGGCCGCGCCTCGCACATGCAGAACGACATGCACATGCACACACACACATGACCCTCTCTCTCTCTCTCTCTCTCCCTCCCTCTCGGTTCCTCTCCACAGTCTGCATGGTCCACGTTCGCACCGCAACCCAACCAAAAGAACCGACCATGTCGCAGCTGCTCCTCGAGTGGCTCAACAATGAGGTGGAGCTCTCCAAAGAGGTCACCAGCTTCGAAAAGGACTTTAGCAACGGCTACCTTTTTGGTGAGCTGTTCAGCAAGTTCAACCTCCAGTCCGACTTTCACCTCTTCAAGGACGGACAGGCCCCCGAGTCCAAGCTGTACAACTTCACTCGCCTCGAACCGGTATTCCGCCAGATTGACATCAAGCTGACGGGCACCCAGGCCAACCAGATCATCTGCGAGAAGAAGGGGGTTGCTGCACGCATCCTCCTGCAGGTCCGCGCCGTCCTCGATGCCATCCAGAACGGTACGTCGGCGAAAATCTCGGCCAGAGAGACGTTAGCCAACGCCCCCGGCCGCTCACTCACGCCTCCGCCGCCCGCCCGCCCCACAGGCAAATCCTCCACCCTCGCCCTCAACACCATCCGTGGCAAGAGTGCTGCTCCAGTCACCACCATCTCTGCTCGACCCCTCAAGGCCCGTGTCAACGAGCTGGAGCACGAGTTTTTTGAGAACCAACTTCGCCATCTCTCACCACGCAACTCTGAGTACTTTCAGGACGTCCTTTCGCGCAAGCGTCAGGAAGAGTACATCAAACGGGAGAAACAGGTGCGTACCACAGGCTACACCTTCCCATATCTGTTTCCCTGCTCGTTCGCTGGCCAGGTGGCTGCAATCGCAGCCTCGCAACTTTTGTCAGGTGGTGTGCTTCAGCACCACCTTTCGCAGTCACCTGGCTGCTTCTTGCAATGCACACACGGTCCAGTACATCGTACATAATGCACACGCCTCACACACACACACACACACAATCACACACAATCACACACACAGATTGTCAGCGAAGAGGTGCGCGAGCGCGAAGAGATGGAATCGAACCGAACGTGGCGTCGAGACGAGATCCTGGCCAAGCGCAGGGAGAACAGGCGCTTCATGCAGGAATGGGAACAGAACAACATCGAAACACACGAAAAGGTCATGCGAGAACGCAAGGAGAAGCAACTCGAGCAGCTCCGCATCGAAAAGAAGGTGGATCACAAGCGGCGTGTGCAACGCGAACGCAAGAAGCTCGCCCTGCGTGACGAAGCCCAGGACGGCATCGAAGACTTTGAACGCAACCTCAAACGCATTGTGTCGGATACTCGCCTCGACGATGACGCAGACGATCTCACAGGACCGTCTGCAGACACCAGCGGCAGTGGAGGGAAGAAGGGCAAAAAGGCAGCAAAGAAGGGTGGCAACAGGCAGAAGCAGCTTGTGGAAGACGCTTCAGGCACCTCTCCCGACCCAATGCTTTCCTCTGCGCGAGCTGGCTTTGACACAGAGGCATACATGCAGCGCATCCGCGAAAAGACGGTGGGAGACGTCGTCGCTCGCCAGGAACGCGAGAAGCGCCAGCGCAAGGTGATGGTCGAGCAACAAAAGGCCCAGCAGGAGATGGAGCTGCAACGCCAGCAACAGAGCATCCTGAACAAGCTGCTTACACAGTCCAAGATCGAGCGCGAGCTGGCCAGCCAGATCCTTGCCGTCAAGGAAGAGAAGGAGGCAATGCGCGTCAACAGGCTCTTCCGTGAACAGCAGTACCGCGAAAAGCGAGCGGAGGAGGAGAAGGAACGCATCCGCCGCAACGCAGAGCTGGCAGAGATCACACGCCGCGAATACGAAGAACGCGCCGCCGCCGAACAGCTGCGCATGCGACAGCTGCGCATTCTGAAGGAAGACGAACAACGGCGAATGCGCCATCAGTTTTGCCAACGGTTGGTGCACCGCATCGTGGATATCAGTCTGCAGGCAAGCGACGTCCGCGCCAAGAACCACGGCGTTGTTCCTCAGCAAACCATGCGTGACTGGATCAATCTCTTTGTTGCAGGGGATCCCGTCGATGCCGATGCTGCCCACGAACAAGGCGACATGCAATCCTGGGAGATGCAGTCCACAACCACCGTCGACTCGCAAGAACTCGTCGAGCTCCACTCCCAGGTTCTCTCTGGTGGCGCCGAGATGGCTCCCATCGCAGCACCCAGTGCCCCTGCAGGTGGCACTGACGACGTCGCCGCCACCTTTGATCACAGCGAGGAGGACGACGAGGACGCGCCCATGACGGAGCAGCAAATCCTCGACGCCGCAGACGTCCAGGACTACCTCGAGTGCACCGGCCAGTGGGCTGCCTTTGTGCAAGCTTGGCAGAGCACAGTCAACATGGAGACGGCAGGCGCAAGCGAGACGGACCACATGGTCAGCGAAACCTCAGAGGACGCAGGCGCAGCCGAAAACGAGGAGCTGGATATCGACGATGCGACCGGCGTGCACGTGCACGTGCAGCCCACAACTGACGAGGATGGCCACCTTCTGCCCACGTACATGCAGGGCAATCCGCTGCTCGTCGAACTCATCGGCGACCTCGTCGACATCACCACGCCCCCGCCCCCCACTCCCGAGGGTCCCAAGCTGCCGCCTTTCCCCGTGCGTGCGTGCATCCTTGGTATGCCGAGCTCGGGCAAGAGCACACAGGCGCGTGCACTCGCACGCCACTACGGCGCAGTCATTCTGACGCCGCAGAGCGTCGTAGCCGACGCCGTCGACTCGCTGCAGCTGGAGCTGCCCCAGGAGCCCACCATGCCCTTGGAGGCGTCGAACGTGCCCAAAGAGCCCGTGTTTGCCCCTCCTGCAGCAGCCGACGAGGACGTCGACGAAGACCAACTCGAGGCAGCACGCACACAACTCATGCAAGCGTACCACGAAGCCCAGGAGAAGCATTTGGCCGCCAAGCAGGCCTACGAGGCCCAGATGCAAGTGTACGCTGTGGAAATGGAGTATGTGAACACCAAACGCACGCTGGGCACAAAGCTGCAAAAAGCCCTGCTCGACGGCAAGCAGGCCGACGACGCCATCATTGTGCAGCTCATCGTCAACGAGATCAAACACATTGAAACACTGCCGGATGAGGTGGGTGGATGGGTCCTCGAGGGCTACCCGCAGACACTGGCGCAGGCACAGCTGCTCGAGAAGCATCTCAGTGGCTACGTTGCTCCCAAGGAGCGCAAGAGCCCGCGCAAGAACAAGAAGCGCGCCGAGCTGATCGCAAGCAAGAAGAACGGCAGCAGCAGCAGCAGCAGCAGCAGCAGCAATGGCGGCTTGGCAGGTGCTGGCGAAGGTGCACAGGCCAGCGACGACAAGGACAACTTTATCCCGTCGGGCATCGACGTGGTGTTTCGTCTCAACGTGGACGAGGAGCTGGCCACACGACGCATTGTTGGACGCAAGGTGGACCCTGAGACGGGCGAGATGTACCACGTGGAATTCCGTCCTGCACCCGAGGACGACGACGTGCAGGCACGTTTGCAGGACGTGCAGGACGACGACGCAACCACCCTGCAGGTTCGTCTCACCGCCTACGAGAAGGAAAGCGCACGTTTGAGCGACTGGTTTGCCCGTTTCGGCACGCTGGAAGACGTGGACGCACACGACGACGCAGAGGCGGTGGGCCAGACTGTGGTCGCGCGCGTGCAACAGCTCATCGATTACAAAGTGGCCCAGAAGGAAGAAGAAGAGGCCGCGGCACAGGCGGCACGCGAGGAGGAGGAACGCCAGCGGCGCATGGAAGAGAAACGCTTTGAACTGAAGCGCGCCGAACTGGAGCGACAGGCGGCAGAGCGAGCAGAAGCAGAGGCGGCAGAGGCGGCAGAAGCAGCAAAACGTAGCAGCAAGCGAGGACGGCGCAGCAGAGGACGTGATCGCACAGACAGGGAGGGTGCGTCGACGTCAGCGAGCATGCTGTCCACCAAGGACGGCATGGGCGGCAACGGCGAGGTACGACCCACCACAGCAGAGACGGCGCTGTCCAACATCACCATCACGGACGAACAAGTGGCGGCGGCGCTGGCGGAGGAGGACGCGGCTCGGGCAGCAGAAAACGCACAGGAGACGGAGGAGAAGCGCGTGGACGAAGAGGTGGCACACATGCTGCGCAGCCAGTGGGAGCACCTGGAGAACATGTACATCAAGGGAAGCACACAGGCGTTCCAACACCTGCGCACACAGAGACACCAAGTGGTGGAGCAGCTGGCAGCCCAGCAGAGCGACTACGTGGCCTTCCTGAAGCGCCCAGACAGCAAGAGCACACTGGTGGAGACGTTCCAGCAGGCGTACAACGAAGACATCAAAGAAGACATGCGCAAGCTGCCTGAGGTCAAGCAGGAGCTTCATCAACGGGCTGAAGAGCTTCAGGAGCGTCTGTGGGAGATTGTGGACGACAAGAAGGACCAAGACGAGGAGGAGCGGCAAGCCATCATCACCAGTGGCTGGATGCAAGACCAGCTGGTGGCCGCCACAGACCTCTACCTGGTGCTCATGCAGGTGGAGCTGGACAAATACGCAGGCGCCATCTCACTCATCGACAACTACCACAACGCTCTGGAAGGCAAGCCCCTCAAGGAACGCGTGGGTGTTGCCGTCGACGTGCTCACCGCCCCGCCTGCCACAGCTGGCGATGATGGCGATTCGCCCACCAAAGAGTCGCGCGGATCAAAGACGGCTCGGCGGCGCGGACGCTCGGGTTCGGTCAGCAGCGATTCGCTGAAGCGCAGCAGCAAACAGACCAAGGGACACTCGCGAGGAGGCACAGGAGGCAACGCTTCGCCACGCGGAGGGACCAGTGACCTCGACGTCGTGGACGTGGACAGCCTGGCCGAGGTGCTTGCCGACGCACACGCACGCGTACAAGCGGCAGCAACGGAAATCCAGAGCGAGAGCGAGAGTGGCAGCAGCAGCAACAACAGCAACAGCAGCAACAGCCTGTCGGCCACTTCGTCCACCAGCAGCGAACGTGCACGATCGCGTGCAGGAAGGCATCATCGCGAGCAGGAGGAGCAGGCAGACAACGCAGCCGAGGGTGCACAGAACGAAGAGCCGCCCAGCAAGAGGGAACTGGCCAAAGCCAACGAGAAGCGACTGCTGGACGCGAGGCTGGACATGGTACGTGCACGTGCACACGCAGCGCTGGTGGAAATCGCAGCCACGAGCGAGCGTGTCTATGGCCTGCTTGAGGACTGGCAGGGCAAGTGGTACACCTCGCAGATGGAAAGCATCGCCGGTTTGGTGTGGCACATCAAGGAACACATTGAGGCGGCTCAGAAGCTGCAGTATGCGCTGGTGTTGGACGACGAGTTATTTGTCGTCGATGAGGAGATGCTCATGGTCATGCCTGAGGAGATGCCCGAGCCTCCTGCACCCACCGAGCAGGAACTGGTCAACCGCATGACCATTGAGCAGCTCAGCAGCCTGCTGGCCAAGCTCAAGGCTGTGGCGCCGTCGGGCCTCATCATGGGTCGCGACCTCGAAGCCGTGCTGGACCAAAGCATCGCCTACACAAACCAGTTTGGTAGCAAAGCGGTGCCCGAGCATTTGCGACGCTGGTACGGCCAGTTGGGGCCCTTTGTGGAGGACTTTGACCACCTGGGCGTCGGCTGGGTCAATTGGAAGGAGGTTCTCCTGCTGCTCACCCTGATGCCAGGCATGACCGCGGAGCAGGATGAGCTCAACCACAACGACAGCCAGACGCTGCACCAATCCTTGGACCTGCCCGATCTGCCCAGCATCATGCGCATGAAGCAGGAGTGGGAGCTGCTGGACAGCGACGCCGACGGCCTCTTGCGCCGCAGCGAGTACCTCGACTCCAAACACGTCTGGTTCTACATGCGCAGCAGCAACAATGGCAGCGCAGTTGGCAGCAGCTTGGATGCCTCGCAACCCATGGACAGTGACACCCTCGACAGGGAGGAGGGCGCCGCCTTTGATCGCCCTCGGGCACAGTTTGAATTTCTCTTTGACATCTTTGCCGAACGGGAGAAGGGCATCGACGAAGATGTGCTGGACATTGCAGATGTTCTCCTCTTTCTCTGTGTGCAGCCAGGTACGCCCGAGGACGGATTGTGCAACGCGTTCCATGTCGCCAGCAAGTCGGCCAACAAGGGCCTCTGTTTGGACGAGATGTTTGCTGTGCTCCACCATGGTGTCCTCGATCGCTCCATGGGACACCCAAGCGTGCATGAGATTCGCCAAGCAGACCCGTTCACTGAGGGTACGCTGCTGGCGCTCTTCAACGAGCTCAACCGCTCCGTCTCCTTCCCGGTGTCCTTTGACGAGGCCATGCTCAGTGCCACCGGCAGCGAACTCCTTGGTCTGTGTCGCCAGTACGCCGTACCCGAGCATGTTGCGTTTGTCATGTCTCAGAAGGACCCCGAGCGCGTGCGTGCCGACTGGACCGCCAGCCACGGCGTGTAGTGTGTATGTCTCAAATGTCAACCCCCCAATACGTAGAACGTGAACGTGAATGCATTGTTTGTTTGGTTTTGTTCGGTTTTGTTTGGATTCGATTCGACCCTCCTCACAATTCACATCTCGGGGAACGACAACTCGGGCAGACCAATCAGCACGGTTGCCTCCCTGTTGATCAATCGCCGCTGCGCATGCCTGAACGCCTCCTCGTCTTCAATCTCGTTGGCCATGAGATCCAGGTACTGCAGCGAAGGGATGCGCTCGCCCAGATCAAAGTCGATGCTAACAATGGAGTTGTTTGACAGCAACAGCTGCTGCAGATTGCGCATCTTGCTCATGCTCTCTGGAAGAGTTGAAATGCGGTTGGTGGACAGACACAGCACACGCAGGCCGCTCAGGTTGCCAATGCGGCTGGGAAGGTCTTCGATGCGGTTGTTGTTCATGTAGAGCGAACGCAGGCGCTTCAGCGAGCACACCGCGCCAGGAATGGCTTTGAAGTTGTTCGAGCTTAGGTACAGGTCCTGCAGATGATCCAGCTTCTCTAGTTCCGAAGGCAGCTTGCTCAGGTTGTTGTGCGACAGGTGCAACTCTCGCAGCAAGCTCAGTTGTGCGATCGACTTGCTCACGAATCTGAGCCTGTTGAAGCACGCAGTGAGCTTGCGCATGTCGCTCACCTTGCACTTCAGCTCCGCCACATCCAGCATGTCCAACTGGTTTGAGTCCAAACGCAGCTCCACCACGCTCGACGACGCGTTCTTTGCCACAATGCCTTCCAGACTCTTCAGACCCATCCCATTGCACAGCACCTGCTCCTCGTTCTTGGCCAGTTCCTCCGACCCTTCGTACACCTCCTGCTCGTCATCATCCACACCCTTCCCCTCCCCGCCGCTGCTGCTACTGCTACTACTGCTGCTACTGCTGCTGCTGCTGCTGCTGCTGCTGCTGCTGCTGCTGTCATTCTTCGCGGAGCGGCCCGAGCGTTCTTCGTCGCTTTCGTCGCTGTCGTGAAACACAAATGCGTTCTTGGACGACGATCCGCTCTCTGAACGAGTCATTTGTTCCTTCAGGGCGCGCTTCTCCTGTTCGGCCAAGCGTGCTGCAGTGGCACTGCGTGCGCGAGAGCTCTGCGCCGCACCCGGTTGCATTGTGTCCATGGTTGCTTCCAGCTCACGTGTGAACTTTTTGTACTGTGCGCGATCAAAGTCGGTCAGTCCTTCTGCGTTCATCGCCACGCGCTTGCTCTTGACCATGGTGCGGTACACCTCCAGTCGCTCCGGTGTCGCAAGTCCGCTCGTCTGCTGTTTGGCTGCGTCGCGGATCACCTCGTTGATACGGTCAATCCACGTCTCCAGCTCGTCCGCTTCGCCTTGGAACACAAATGCACGGTCGTTGCGATCGTTAAGGATGGTGAAGCACGTGTCCACGTCGCCGCCCTTGCCTCCCTTGATGCACATGGCGTCAGGACCAGCCACGTTCACCTCGCCCGTCGGAAAGTCTGCCTTGTCGTTGCGGTAGATCATGATCACGCCCGACGAGTGCAACTTGAGATATCGCTTCTTGAACTTGAATGGGAACTCATTCGACCGCTTTGACCACTTGCCTTCCAGAACCACCTCTGCCCCATCGGGCACAGGCCTGGACCACTGGAATGCGTTGCCGACTGCACTGTCCTCGCCGCTGCCGCCGCTGTAGCTGCTGCTGCTGCTCCTCCTGCTGCTATTGCCAGATGAAGACGAGGAGGACCCAGCTTCATCCGTGCTGCTGAGTCGTTCCATCGCGCTCGGCAGCAGCGACTGGTTGGTGCTCGAGCGCCTGTCCATTGTGTTCTGTGTGCTCTTGCGGATGTGTACGGACTTGTTCATCACCTCGTTGATGCTGTCCAGCCACCCGACACGGTCCTTTAGGCCATCCACCATGAACGTGTGCTCTTCACCGTTCTTGTCCGTCACCGTAAACATACGATGGGCATCCGACGTTCCATCATCCACAGCCACCACATCGACATCCGGCGAGTCCAGGCGGATGGTTTCGGCCGGCGCCTCTGTGCTCATGGAGCGGATCTGCGCCGTCGAGAAAATGTACAGAGAGCCCTTGGAGGTGAGCACGGCGTAGCGCTTCTTGAAGTTGACCTTGGCCGCGCCGCCTCCAAATGCGCTCATGCGTTTGGCCATGCTGTTCATGGTGGCCTTTTGCAGGAAGCTGGCGTGCACCTTTGCGCTGAGATCCACTGCCCCAGCCACCGACTGGTTGGCGGCGCTAAGGTACGAGTCACGGCCCTTGTGAAGGGTATTGAGCACATCATCGATGGCATTGATCCACTCGTCCATCTCGTACACGTCCAGCGCCTTCAGATAATATGTGCGGTCGGTGTAATTCGCATACACGTCCAGGCCAAACTCGTTGCTGTCCGACACGCGCACCGATGAGTTGACTCCTTCCAGATTGATCTCTCCCAACGGATCCACCAGGTGCTTCTGGTCTTTGTAGTACACAAAGCGACCGTTGTCACACAGGACAAAGTACCGCTTCTTCCAGGACCGGGTCAGCTGGTTGTTCGACTGCAGCTGCAGATAGCCTGACTGCACAATATACTCCATCAAGATGCCCTTGGTTGACACCTTTTGCTGTGTGTGGTGGTGGTGTGCAAACGGTCGGGGTTAGTCCAGGTGTTTGTCGTCCTCTCCCGCACGCCAACCTCTTCCCAACGCCGCCTTGTGCAGCTACGTACACAGTATGCAGCTGCCTGTTCCTGAAGGAGAGACACCCATGCGTCGAGTTCCTTCTCGGAAGCGGCAGCAAGGTACACAGTGGTGTCGATGGACTCGATGACAAAGCAAAAGGCAGAATCGGCCTCCGTGGAGGGCACCTTGCGAACCACGCAGCCGTCCTTGAAATTGACTTCGTCCTGCGGCATCTGGTCCGACTTGTCGGCATAGGCGTGCAGGTAACCGCTGTCAAACAGCTTGTAGTAGCGCGTCTTTGCCGCTCGGCGAGACCAGCCCTTCTTGTACTGCTTCAGGAAACCCTCCTTCTTGACAGTCTGCACGGTGAAGGAGCGCTTGTTGCCACTTCGCCTGTTGCCCACCGTGTTCAATAGATTCTGTTTGGCCTGGGCGGAGTACTCGGACGACACGCCGACCTCCTTGGTGCACTGGGCAACAAAGGTACGCAGAACACCAGAATCACCCTCCTCCTCCAGACGACTGGTCAGCGGTTCCTCCAGCTTGGTCATGGTACGGTGGAGCACTTGGAGCGACCCGAGCACCTCTTCGATGCCGATGCCAAACGGGACGTCTTTCAGGTGCTCGTTGTAGTCCAAGACCTCGTTCACGAACGTCAGCAGCTCGTTGGTGTGGTCTTCAATGAGCGGATTCAGCACGCTCAAATGCTCCTCCTTGCCTTGGAACACTGTGCCCGCCGCCACGTTCTGCAGCACCTTGGCACACAGCACCAGGATCTTGCGGCCCGATGCTGTTGGCCGGTCCCCAATCATATCCACGGACTCGGGAGCCACCAACACAGGGCACAGGAACGACTGAAAGAGGAAGGAGACCACCATTTTGTGGGGAGTGGTCACGTCCAGGCGTTCCAGCTGCGTGGTCATCAGCTTCATGAGGACACGCACTTGGCGTGGCAGCTGGCGCGGCGCAGAGAACCACAGGTGCAGGATGTTTGTCACATCGTCCTGCAGCATCTTCAGATTCGCTTCCTGTTCAATGTTGGTGGTCTTTCGCGGATCGACCTGCGCAAGGAGATGGAGGAAAGGAGCGGGTTAGCTTGGAAAAGGAGAGGGCCAGCGGCGAGGCAGTTTCCGGCGTTCATACGTGGGCACGGCATGCGCACGCACCTCAAACCGGGCCTCCAGAGAGCCAATGTGTGTGACGACGTCGCCAAACAAGTTCTGCAGAAAGGGCTTGGACACAGCTCGACAAAACGTGGCCAGCAGTTTGGTGGCCACTCGCCCGCTGCCGAACGCCAGCATCGGGTCCTCTGTGTTCAGTGCAACCGCGGCAGTGGAGAGTCAGATCAACGAGCGCGAGCACACGGGGCAACCAAGATAGGAGAATGAGATGTGAGGAGGACGGCGTGGTATGCGCAATGCGGTACGAGGAGGGTTGTCGAGAAAGGCACTCGGCAAAACACACCTGCTCCGGCGATTTCGGCGACCAGCACGCGTTCGAGCAGGTCCATGTGCTTGTTGCGGTACGCGTAGACGTTGACGAGCGAAGCAGCAGCCTTTTCGGCACCTGTCCCATCGATTGTCTCCAGAAAGCAGTCTGTAAACACCCAACTGTCCGTCAGGAGCTGCAGCGAACAGGAAGGGCAGGAGGTCAGCGCAGTTCAAAAGAGACACACCCAGCGCCACACTCTCTCACAGGCTCCGCCCAGCAGGGAGCAAAAGCGACCATGGCTTTCCATCGCAGGCACACATACATTGAGCAGGTCTTGGTACTCAGCCAAAGACGAGGTTGAAGACATGGACAAAAAGTGTGGGTGGGTTGGTGGAGCCGCGCAGGTTGGCCCAGCACACGACGCCATGAAGAGCTACCACATTGCCAGCATGGTGTGTGGAGGTGCACAGTTTCTGTTGTTCACCTCCTGGATCATCTATGTCAAGTTTGTGCCCTTGCTTCTGGTGCAGGTCGGCCTGCCAAAGACCTTGTTTCCCATCGTTTTGGCCATTGATCTTTTTGCCAACATGCTCATCAATCCCATTGCCGTATGTGCCCTTCGGATGTCCACACGCGTTGTTCCATTCTCCCTCATCCTTGTGTCCATGGGTGTGCGCATCTGTGTGTTGCCCTTTTCTCCCTGTGCGCAGCCCCCGTTCGCGACACTGCCCTCCATTTGTCAACCACACTCCCACGCTCCCCACACATCTGCTGCGTGCCCATTCCGTTGTCAATGCCCGCTCACACGCATGAACCTCCACACGCGCACACCTCCGTATCTTTCGTGTGGCAATCCTTCGACGAAAAACATGTGTGTGCGGCGCTGAACAACCCACATCATCTCTGTGCAATTCCGCTCGACAGGCATTCTCCATGGAATGGCTCGCTCGGGTGCACCAAAAGTTCAGCATGTACTTGTTGGGCATCAACCTCTTTGCTTCCTTCTGCATCCTGATGACGCCTGTGTTTGCAGACGCAGGCAGCGCCGCAAGCGTGCTGGCCTGTCTCTTTGTCTGGAACATCTCCTCGTCCTTCCTGCGTGTCCCTCCTCTCTGGCTGGTGTTCCGCCACGTGCCTGCAGCAAAGACACGCACTTCTGTCATGTTGATCTGCCTGGGTCTCGCTGTCGGAGGTGCCATCCAGCCGCTGCTGGGGTTGGCGCTTGTGAACATCTCGCCCGTGGCCCCGTTCATCGTCAATACTGTCGTGCTCATCATTGTCACGGTGGGCATTTGGTACGCCGAGAGTGCCCTCATTGAACAGAGTGCCTTTGAGGAGAACCTGCGCCTGGTCCAGGAGGCCGAGGAAGAAGAACAGCCCAAGGATGTCGATTTCAGTGACAACTCGTACACTTCCCTCGAAGACCATCACCCTTCCAGCAAGGGCAAGGGCAAGAAATCAACACGCAGCCTTCTCAGCGACCAAGACCAGCTGGAGGCCCCCGCACGTGGCGCGTCTGCCGGAGCCCTTTCGGTGCAGGAAGCCCACCACGACGATGTAGACGAGACGGCGTCCCGGGATGCGTGGAGCGAGTTCTGGCGAGAGCTTGGATCGAAGTTGGCGGTCAGCTTGGCGGGCGTGCCCCTGGTCTTTATTATGCTGGGCACACTGTTTGTACACGCTGCGTTCGAAGGCCACTTCTTCTACAGTGCCTTTCGCCAGTTCACCACCGCGCTGCCAGGTAAGGAGAACCTTCCCATCATCAACGACTTTCTGTATCCGATCTTCTTCGGCGGCTTCTGCCTCATCTACCCGTTTACCTCGTTCATTTCGGGCAAGTACGGAGCGACCACCACGTGCACCATGGGCTGTACCCTGGGTCTCATCGGGGCTGTGCTCTGCGAGATCCCCACGCCGGCGGGCGTGATTATCGGCAATTTCATCAGTGGCACAGGGTACGGTTCCTGGTACAGCGCCGGCATGAGTGCCGTGTCCAACATTTCATCCGGCGATTCCGTGGCTCTGGGCGTGTTCTTCAGCATGATGAGCCTTGCTGGCGTCGTGCGCATCGTCGTCAACTTTTTGTTTCCCTTCAAGGTTCTGGAAGCAGCCTACCTCGTGCTCACGCCTCTCTTCTGGGTCCTTGCTCTCATTTTTCACCTCGTGGGATTGTACATGGCATGGCAGCATCGCAAGTGGCGATGACGCGCGCGCGTTGGGACCACCAAAACAAAACCCTCAAATTGTTCATGCAGGACGTGCAGACTCGCTACAGCCACTTGCTGCAGCCCATTCGGTAGGTGCACATTCGCCAGTGAGACCGGGTACAGACACAGCCAATGATGGGAGAGCTCACACCCGTGTTTTTTGCCGCCGCACTGTTGCAGGGATCTGGCAAGCAACTGGAACATCGACCTGGCCACCGAGCTGGAGGAGTACCTGGACGAGCTGGAAACCATCAAGATCAGCTTTGATGGAGGTGCAACCAATGTCAACTTTGCTGAGGGTACGTGTGGCCATACGTGTCGAGAGTGACGACGCCAACAATTGGCTAACCCCGCTTCCCAAACCCGTACCCGAACACAGCCGCCCTGCTCATCCAGGGCTCGGCCTGCATCTACAGCAAGAAGGTGGAATATCTGTATGCCCTTTTGTACCAGACTCTGGACCTGATCATGGAGAAACGGTGCGTTTTACAGCCACAAGGACGTGCAACGTGCAGAGGCAGCACACTGACACTTTTCCACCGCCCTGAAAAATCCGCCAGCCGTCAAGCTGCTGCTTCGTCGTTGGATAAGGAAGGCAACGACGCAGACGCCCTGTTTACAGCAGAGCCCGAGTTTCTCATGCTGGACAACATGATGGAGGGTGAGTGGACTTTGGTGGGACAGGAGGGACCGCCGCGGGAGAAGCGGGAAAAGGCGGCGTTCGAAATCCGTTTGACGTTTGCGCGCCAAAACAAACAGACACGCTCACACGGAGGGATGGGTTCTCACACGCGCCCATCGCACACGTGCCCACACACAGAGGCGGAAAACATTGATCTGGTGGATTCTCAATTCAAGAACAAGATCCAGAGGACAGGGATGGCAGGTCCGAGCCGCGGACGCACAAACAAGCTTCTGGCCGCGCCGCTGGCGCTTCTGAACATGGAGGGCGAGCAGAAGAACGGAGGGGGCTTCCGACTGAACGATTGTGTGACACACGCCAACGGAGCACTGCTTCTGGACATCAAAGACCTGCACAACGAACACGCACACGACCTGAGTTTCCAGGACGTCGACCAGAGTTTCATGAGCCTGGATGGAGGCGACGACCTGGGCTTTGACGGCTTCGATGGAGGCAACGACATGGGCGACATCTGGGACGAGGTGGGCACGTTTGACGCCCACGCGGATCCGCTGGCAGCGGTGCAGCGCCAACAGCAGCAGCTGGCTGGCGGAGATGCACAGCAAGCAAACGGAGGGCCGCGCCGGCTGCGCAACAGCGTCAAGCCACGCACACTGTTCCACATCTACCTGGACTCGGAGTTCAACAGCACCCACGAAGACCCGTGGAGCGTGATGGACCCGCACGAGGTCGTGGAAAGTGGCGTGAAGCCGTTCCGCAAGTCAAAGGCGGCCCATGTGGACGTGGCTGCTCTGCACCAAAAGAACAAACAGGTCAAGGCGGCAGCAGCAGCAGCCAAGGAGAACCAGGAGGAGAATGTGGGCGTGTACGTCAATCCGATTGTGGACCAAAAGCAGGCCCTCAAGTCGCTGGCCGCGCTGCGCAGCTCGTACTTTGGAACCGAGTTTGCCGAGGCAACGCTGCGCGAGCAGAAGCGCCGCAACACACAAATGCGCCGCGAGCGCAAGGCGTTTGTTGAGCAGGCGCGTGCTCTGGGCCAGGAGGTGGACCCGTTTGGCGATGGCCTGTGGGATGGCAACGACTACGACGGAGGCGACGACGGCGATTTCGGCGGCGACTACGGCGAGTGGAACACCGCTGGATTCAAGGGTCGCTTTGCAGATGGCCAATTTGGCCAGGGGGCGGCCCCACTGGCGCTGGACGAGCTGCTGATGCAGGGGGCAGAAAACACGAGTGTGACGTACGACGACCTGTGCAGGGCGCACATCGACGCGTACATTGCATCGGCAAACAAGTACATCCAGCAAACCGACCTGAGCGTGCGTGTGGCGGCGTGGCAGGACAAGATCGGGCCCACGTTGGCGGAGCAAGAGACACGCAGGCCGTTTGACATCCGCGAGTACGGCGAGGAGCTGCTCGATCACTTTCCCAAGGGCAAGAAGAACGCACACAAGGCTGTGCCGTTTGAAACGCTGGCCAACAGCACCCAGACCTTTGACGTGTGCCGCAACTTTCTGGCCACGCTCCAACTGGCCAACGCTGGGCAAATTGAAATTGTCCCAGGCGACGAGTTTGGAGAGGTGAGTTTGCGGCGTCTGTGAGTTTGTGGGTTGTGAGCAAAATGGACGCACACTGCGCCGTCGCACCCACTCCGATCCCCTTCCCATCCATGCAGCAGCGCCGTTTGCACGCTTTCGCTTTCGCGCTGCTCGTTCTGCTTGTGCTCGCAGCTGCGCCTGCCCAGGGCGTGCTTGTAGAATACAAACACACCACGGTGAGTTTGTGTGTGTGTGGAGATGGCCAAAAGTTGTACGGCCTGCCCACTGACACGCAGCGCTGTGTGCAAAAATCTCTCCCGACAACTCAGCTTGAGCCCCAGCAAATCGACTTTCAGCGGAGCGGCATGTTCTCGCCTGCCGACGCTCCGGCTTCGCAGGCACCAGGAAATGGCCATTCGTTCATTTCGGTGGATTGTATGTGTGCAGCGTCTGTGTGTTGCGAGACAAGCCAGTCGGCGGTCCCACCGCCCGCAGTTCACACCCCCTCCCGCACACTCACACGCACTCACTCACTCACTCACTCACCATCCACACTCACACATGCAGTGACCTTCAAGAGGAGCGACGCTTCGGACGAAGGCTTTGTAGACATCGTGGCCTTTGACTCGGTGCTGCTTCCGCGCATTGGCTTCAAGGAAGGCGAGGTATGTTGTGCCGGAGCGTTCCGCGTCGTACGCCTGCGGACACACGCTCACACACACGCGTCCCCGCCCCGCTTCCTGTGATTCACCCTGTCCTTAGAAAACCCATTTTTGTTGTACACAAACGCTGATGGATGCGGGCCACTGTTCCACGCTCCACCACCTGATTCTTCCGGGCGGCGACGATGCAAAGCGCCTGCTTTTCAACGCGCGCCTCTTTCTCAACACGTCCGTGGAACGCGTGTCCTTCAAGCAGAAGGCCGATGTGTACCGCAGCTCCATCTATTATCTGTACATGGCAAGCTGCTACAAGGGAACCAAGAGTTTGGACGTGCGCGGCCACTCTGCCTGGATGAACCCGTTTGGCTACCTCCCTGGAGAATGGTGGGGCTTTGTGCCGGTGAGTTCCCAAAGGCCAACTCCCGCAATCGCAGTGGATTCTCCTTCCTCCAACCTGTGTGTGTGTGTGTGTGTGTGTGTGTGTGTCTCACGCTTCAAACTCCCCCCCCCCCCCCCGCGACGAAACAGTTCTTTGGCATCATGGCACTGGCGTACATTTTCCTCTCTCTGGTGTGGTTTGTGTTCTGTGTCATGTACTGGCGCGATATCCTTAAGCTGCAGGTGTACATGAGTGTGCTGCTGCTGCTGGGCTGGTTGGAAATGACCACCAAGTACGTCGAATGGACCCAGTTCAACGAGACGGGCTCGCACCCGGTCGCCGCCTTTGTCGTCGGCGTCACCTTTAGCATTATCAAGCGTGCGCTGTCCCGTATGCTCGTCCTTGCCGTTGCCATGGGCTACGGCGTTGTCAAACCCACCCTGGGCTCCGATGGACGCAAGGTCGTCGTCATCACCCTCATGTACTTTGTGGCTGCGTTCAGCTTTGAAATGGTCAACACCTTTGACCCCAATGTGGCCAAGCAGATGCGCTTCGTCCTCGCCCTGCCCGTTGCCACTCTCGACTCGGCCATCTACTGGTGGGTCCTTTTTGCCCTGGGCTCCACCTACAAGCAGCTCAAATCTCGCAACCAGAAGATCAAGCTCAAAATGTACTGGTGGCTCGGCGTCATTCTTGCCGTCAGTGCCCTCCTCTCGGTGGCCATCGGCTCGTACCAGGTCGCCATTGAGTACAACAACCTCCACGACCAGGACTGGCACTACCTTTGGCTCGTCGAAGCCTACTGGTACTTTCTCAACTTTTCCATCATGTTTGGCATCTGCCTGTTGTGGCGTCCCACAAAGAACAATGCTCGCTACGGCTACAGCGAGCTCGACACCGTTGACCGCGGTCTCGATGCCAGCGACGACGATGACACCGATCTTCAGCTCCACGACATGCGCATGCGGCCTGTTCGAGTCGCCACAGACGACGCCGAGCTCGCGCCCACGCCTGGGAACGTCGCAGCGGCCAAGGGAGATTGAGGGAGAGAGAAAAGAGGGAGCGACTGGACGCCCATCAAAAAACCCAATCTTGCAAACACCAGCATGGATCGCCACGTGGCACTTCTTCTGGTGTTTGTCTCGGCATCGTTGATTGCTTCGAGCGTCGCCCGTACGTTGCGAACACATGCCACACTGCGCTTCTGTGACCTGGATGTCCCCATGCACCCCCTGCTGCAAACTCACCCCCTTTCTTCCGTTCACCTGCGCACAGAAGTCCCGGACGACGGTTCTGCAGTCCCAATCGCCACCTCGGCCAACATTGCGTTTACAAACAACAACCTGACACTGACGAGCACGGCTTCCGGTACGTCACCCACGAAAAGAAGGGCCGGTGTCCTTTTTCTTCGTTTGTTTTTCTTCGGCTGGCTTCGGTGTACGTCCTGCGCCACTCACGCCTCTTCCCTTCTCGCCACATGCCCATGCTCCACAGGATACGGTAACGTTGGATTCACTTCGTCCATGCTGATCGAGGGCAATGCCACACATGCCTATGGCGTGCGTTTCCAGGTGCCCAGCGCTGGCAACCAGTTGGCCATCGGCCTCAGCAGCGCAAGCTCTGACTACAGCTTGTCAAGCGCCGACTTTCAGCTGCGCATCGACGCCTCAGGCAATGTGGCTGTGGAGTACAAGGGCACCTCTGCCCTGTTGACCCCATGGACGAGTATGCCCACAAACACGGACGTTGATCTGGTCTATTTCAACAGCACGGTCCAGTTCTGGATTGGAACCGCCCGCTACTTCAAGTTCATCCAAGTGCCCACCCTGCCCTTGCGCATCGTCGGTACCTGGGATGCCAACAGTGCACCCGTGACCATGTCTGTCATCAACAGGATTGCTTCGCTGGAGACGGACGTTGCCGACGCCGTGCCCATCAACTGGGACTCGTCCTACGGCATTGTCACCGTCAACAATGGCAACGAAATCTGGGGAGTGCTGGCAAACTCTCTCTGCTCTCTCAACAGGACCCTCCAGACGTACAGCGACGGCACTGTGAGCAGTTTCTCCTGGAAGAATTCTGCCAATGGCGGCAACCAGGGCGGCAATTACAGATTCGAAATCGGCGTTTCCACCATCGTCGGATCGCACACGGCCGCTGTAGACACCTGGGACGCGTCGTTGCGCCTCACTGGAAAGCATGGCACACAGCACTGGGGCTACACCTACGCTTACAACGGAGCCACCAGTGACACAGTGCTTATGTCTACCTCGCGGTACACCGAAGGCACCAAGTGGGAGTACGTCTTTGACAATGGCTACCTCCTGCTCGAAAACAACGACAACCTGGAAACGTTTTTCGAAAGCTTCTACCAGCCCGGCACGCAATTGGTGGTCAACATCAAGTTGGTGACCGCTGGTACGCGCATGCTCCAGGTGCGCGTCGGCGACATCCCAGGCGCAAGCCTGTTGGAGCAGCCGCGCGCTGACGCCCTGGACATCTTCTACAACCGGACCAAGTACATTCAGCTGACTGCAAACAGGACCACGATCGCCTCTGGTGGCGACTCTTTCAAAGCTGGCTTTGTGGCAAACGACATCTTTGATGCCAGCACCAGCAGCGGACGCGCCGTGGGCCTACGCTTTTCAGACGTCAACAGCCTTGACCCTGTCTCGTTTGGCTTCCACAACGCTTCGCTTCCAGTCTCGTATCCCTATGTAGCTGCTGAGTGGGACTACTTGCTTTTGTGCAACACTCCACACTCCAGCGTGTTTCCTTGCACTGCCTACGAAAAGGGCGTCTCGATCCCCCATCTCAGCGGCAACTACCCGAACGAAGTCAACAACTGGGAATTCACCATCCGCGACGGTTACGTGTGGATCCTGCAGAGCAGTGTGCCAGAGAAGGCAGGAAAGTTCCCTACCCCAGCCACAGGTACCTACAAGGTGGGCATGATTTCAGGTTCCGGCGCCGGCACGCTCGCCACGCAAATCCGAAAGGTGGACGAGGCGACCAACCCTCCTGCGGCCAACACCCTGACGGCAGCTCCGGACGCTGTAAACTCAGCCATGCTAAACCCGTTGGTGAACAACACGGCTCTGGCCGGAATCGCCGGTACGAACTACTTTCGGCACGCGTATGCCATTCCTCGTGACCCCACACGCGTGTACGGTGTCACGTGGAAGGCAAACAGGGGCAGCTCCCAAGACTGGTATGTAGGCCTCAGCCCCAACCCAGACCCGTCCCTTGACGAGACCATTGACGCGTGGGACATCAACGTGAAGGCCGACATCAACTACTCCAACAGTCTGCTGCGCATGTACGCGCGTACAAACGCCACCGTGGTATCGGATTACTTTGACCAGCCAAACTCCCAAGAGTACACGTATTCGTTCAAGGTTTTTGGCAATGCTGTGCGCTGGGAGGCGCAAGGCAATATGGAGTATCAATGGGCAACAGGCACCGCGCCGGAGGGGCCCCTGTACCTTCGTATGGGCATTCTCGGGTATTCCATCTATGACGTGTTCCTCATCAATGACACATTCACGCCCCAGCACGTAGACCCGCTGGCCATTGTGCCAGACGAGTTCACGGGCATCCACGGCAGTTTCACACCCTCGGAAAACGTGACCAAGTTTGTGAGCTCGTTTGCGCGCGGTGCGGACGGAGACTACGCTGCGTCGCCGTACGCCATTCACCGAGACGACACGCGTGAGGTGGGACTGACGTTCCAAGATCTTCCAGGCACTCACAACGCCGCCAGTATCCAGGGTGGCTTTGCCAACGACTCTGCCGTCGGCGCGTCCAAGTGGCTGTACCAAGTGTCCTGCGATGTGAACTACGCCAACAATCACGTACGTTGCAAGTTCCTTCAAGGCCTGGACGAGGAGGTGGTCGGTTCCACGGGTGTCGTGGCACTGTACCCGAACCAGCAATCGGAGCTGCGCATGATTGCGCGTGGCGACGAGGTGTGGGTGGAAACCAACTATGGGCGCGTGTTTACGTTCCCAGCAGCCGCTCAGTACCCGATGTACCCTCGCGTGGGGGCAAAGGGACGCTATTTCGGATGGCAGGGTGTGCGCAGGGTCAACCGCACCTACACACCGCCCACCGCTCTAAGCAACGGTCTGACGTACGATTTGAAGCAGACGTTGAACGCACAGGTGTTTGTGGAGACCGGCACAATCACCTTGGCTCGGGAAATCCTCAACGAAGCGGGGTACGTGCGTCCGCTGAACGTCCTGCAACCTGGCAACCGCAAGCGTGTGGGAGTGTCGTTTTCGGTTAACCCGACCGCTGGCGATTTGTGGGCCATTGGTTTGACCAACAGCTCGACGCCGGGAGACACGAAGGAGTCGTGGCAGTTCTGGATGGGCATGTTGGTGAACAACCAGATTTCCGTGGGCTACGAAGCCACCACCCATGTGTCCGGCACGACCATCACAGCACCCAATGCGGAAACACACACTTTCCAGCTGCTTGTGGAGGGAAGCACCGTCAAGGTGTACAAGGACGACGCGGTTGTGTACACCTTTGCGGAAAAGGCGACCACCGCACCGCTGGTGATTCGCTTTTACACGCTTGGCAGCACTGGCAACCAGCCAGGGACACCCACACAGCCACCAGCTCTGGTGACGAATCTGCGCTACGTGGACGAGATTGCACATGTGATGATTGTGAAGACGCCGTCGGTGACGTTGCCGTGGTTGGGATCGACAAACGTGAGCGACATCGCACTGCTCAACGAAGACTCGACGGCGGGTGTGCTGCGCTTGGTGGTGGAGAGCAACACGACACAGGTGACCGTGTTGTCGCAAAACGTGTACGAACAGACAGGCTCGGTGGAGGTGACGGGCGAACGCAGCGTGATCTCCGCGGCGTTGGCCTCGCTGTACGTGTCTGCGTCGGCTGGCGCAACCGGAAGCGAGACGCTGACGTTGACGCTGTACCCGCAGGGCCAGACGGGCAACAACTACGTGGACCAAGTGAGCGTGAATGTGGTGAGGAGCGCCGAGCCGGCCGCCACGATCACATTCACCGCAGGCACGAGCACATCGTGGAACGACGCATCCAACTGGACGCCCAACAGGCTGCCGAACGACGCGGATGTAGTGGCTGTGAGCAACACAGTGGTGGTGGACACACCGACGGCAACTGCAAGGGTGCTCAAGGCCACGGGTACGGCAAACGTGACGGTGGTCGCTGGCGCACTGCTGAGTGTGGTGGACAGCGGATTGGTGGAGGCAGGCGCACGCGTGACGGTGGGTTCGGGTGGCGCTTTGCGTGCGTTGGGAACCGTGCATGTTCTGGGCACGCTTGTGCTGGACGCCAACAGCAAGGTGGAGGGTGTGTCGTCGGCTGCGGCTGGAGGGCATTCGCTGAGAGTGCCAGGCACAATGCATGTGCGTGGCAACGGCGGACTGTCCGGAGCAGCTGCGGTGGAGAAGGAGTATGTGCGTGTGGGGACGCTGGTGGTGGACACCGGCGCAGGGTTGAACGTGAGCAGCGGAGCGGTGGTCAGTGTGTCGCAAGTGGCACAGCTGATGGCAGGTGCAGTGCTGGGTGAACAGGGAACGGTGCGAATGGAGGCAGGAAGCCAGATCAACGTGGGCAGCCAGGTACAGATTGTGCAGGGCACCTTGCAAGCAATGGCCACGGCTACGGTGAACATGTCGCACGTGGTATGCTCGGAAGGGGCACTGGTGCATTTTGACGGCCCTGTGACGGTGGCAACGGCGGTGAACAACAGCGTGGTGGTTGGGCATGGCAGTGGATCGCTGTGCACGGTGCGCCTGGGGAACAACAGCCAGGTGAGCGTGACGCTGAACGGAGCTGGCAACGAAGAGTTGGTGCTGCAGAGCGATGTGGAGACACAGAAGGGAGGCATGCTGCAGGTGATGGGCAGCAGCGGGGGAATGGTGCGTGTGTGGCGCAACTGGAACAACGCAGCGAGCACCTCCAACGTGGGCATGCGCCTGTGGCACGCCAACGCACGTGTGCATTGGTACGCAGGCAACCTGCAACATGGTCTGGACTGCCGCTACGGCCGTTTCAGCAACCACTACGACGCCGCTGTCGGCGGCCAAGGCGCAACCCTAGGCACCGTCACCGTGGCAGACGGCTGTGTCATGGACATGCACGCAGGCGCACAACGAACGGGTCAAGCCGTGTATGTGCGTGGAGGAAACATCAACACCGAGGCAGGCAGTGTCTTGACCCTGGCCACAGACGTCATCGTCAGCGCCGGCGCCATCCAGAATGCCGGAATCGTGCAACCTGGACGCTCGTTTTCCACAGGCACCACCGATCCTCTCCCCACCAACTACCCGCAGGTTCCGGGAGGGTGATGAAAAGCACAACAAACAGATTTTCTTTGACTGCCCCCATTTTACCACACTTCCACCTCTTCCACTTCGTCACCTTCCTGTGCCTGTTCATGCAGGAGCTGTGCTTCGCACTTCCAGCGGGAAAGGGCTGCATTGGCGAGGAGATAGTGAGCCCGCTCGTTGTTTGCTCTGGCCCATCGTAGTTCGCGACGGAAGAGTCGGTAGGCGAGGGCCATGTTATCCAGGGCCATGCAATTGAAACCTATGTACACAAAGCAACGCCCGACGAGGAGGCGGTCACCGAGGCGAGTGGCAAGCTGCAGCTGGCGCAGCGCAAAAGCCATGGCCACTTGCGGGCGATCGGTCTGATAGTACGCGGCGCCAAGGGTGGACATGACGAGGCCCAGATTGATGTTGAGGGAGCGGAACACAAGCAATGCATGCAGTTTGAGAGCCCAACGCACAATGGCGCCCATGTGCAGTCGTGGTAGAGGCAACAGAGTGACCACAAACGAAACGCTTCCGGACGAGGACGAGCCGTGGCCAGCCGAAACCAGGTCCAGAGTGTCCCAGTGCTCATCCACGTAAACAAGCTCCTCGTCGCTGCCGTCCCCGCCCCCGTCGTGGCCACTGCTGCTGGTGCTGCTGCTGCTGGTATGGCCACTATGAAGAGCGAGAGAGCGAGCGAGACGGCAGAGAGGTTTCACTGCAGGACGCCATTCGCTGGCGTGGGGCAGACTGTGGTGCTGGGCCACGTGGCGGATGGACGTCCACAAAGAAGGATCACGCACTGGGACGATGGGGCCCTGTGCAACGCTGTCCATGCGCATGACGTCGTCGATGCGCCGTGGAAGGCAGACCGAAAGGCGCATCGCTTTTGTTTTTGGCGACACAGCGCATTTCCAATGTCCCATTCTCCAGCAGAAGATGCACCCATCCATGTCTGGAATGGGAACAAAGGGGATGAGGAGGCAGAAACGGTGATGTTGGTGCTGCCGGGCAAAGAGACAACTCAGGACGGACTTTTGATCAACTCCAAGCGTCTGTGCGCCGTGTGTGAGGAGCAGCGGTCCAAGTACAAATGCCCCCGGTGCAACATGCCCTATTGCTCACTGGGATGCTATCGAAAGCATGGCAGCATGTGCACAGAGAGCTTCCAGCAGCAGCAGCTTGCCGAGCAGATGCGCGGAACACGCGTCTCCGACGAGGAGCAACAGAATATGCAGCGGCTGTTGAGTCAGCTGTACCAACGCTTCAGAGAAGAGGAGGAGGAGGAGGCCAACGAAGGTGAGCGCAGCATGATCGTATGAGAGAAAGAAACGTCATCGAGCGGCGCAGATCGAAATCCGACTTGAGTCGCGCTCACACAACTTTGCCACGCCCCACAACAGACCTTCTGGTGAAGCAAATGAGCTCAATGACGCTGGACGAACTGGACGCCGGGATGCTGAGTGAAGAGCAACGTGAAGATTTCCACCGTGCTCTGAAGGACGGCCGCCTGGCGTCTCTCTTGCAGGTGTGGCGACCGTGGTGGGAGGCAGAACACAGCTTGTCGTCAGTGTCGGGTCTGATCCAGGAGCTGGACGAAGAAGGCAATGTGGTGGGGGCGGTGGAGGAGGAGGTGAAACGCCCCATGGTGCTGGAGGACGTGCCTGTGCTGACGACAGGCAGCAAGGGCCCTAGCCCTCTGTTGGGTCTGCATGTGCTCGAGGTAGTCTATGTCTACGTACACTGTATGCGTCTGTACAACGGCGAGTGGGAGGAACAGGACGTGGAAGCGTGGGAGCTGTGTATGCGCCTTTCGTGGGTGTTGGGCCAACCCAAACGAGCTGCAGCGTATGCACAAGTGTCGGACGTGCTCACGTCGTTGCACACACGCACAAACGCCGATGAAGACACACATGCCATGGCCTTGGCAGACACCATGCATGTCCTGGGTGACCGGGGCAATCTCAACGCCGCCTTGAGCGATGCTCACGCCATGGCCTCCGCGTGTGTGGAGCATCTGACTCGCGTGCGCAAACAACATGAAGCAGCAAAGGCTGCAGTGGCACAGGCCGACCAAGAACGATCCGAGTCGTCCACAAGCTCCACGAATGCCAAACTGGCGCAGCAGCTGCAGGAGCTGGCAGCAAGCGACGGACAGCGCGATCTGCCCACACTCACAGGACGGAATGCAAGCGTGGCAGAGGATGAGTTGCTGTCGTCGTCGTCGTCCTCTGTTGCGTGGCGCAAGAGCAAGGGCAGCAGCAACAACAACAACAACACAAACAAGAGTGGTAGCAAGGCGTTGCGTACACAGCTGCGAGCCAGCGTTGCGGCACAGCGCAAGCTGGTGTATTTTCTGTCGTGGGTGGCCAGTCTCAGTGAGGAGGCGTTTGAGAGCGAGGTGGTGGGCAAGTTGGTGGATGCCGTTGCCAGCTCCGCCTAGTTCTTCTTCATCGTTGGACGCCTTGGCAACGCCTGCAAGGCGTCGACAATGACCGAGGCAGAGCTGGGAGGGTTGAGTCGCTCCTTTTTCATGTCCAGATGGTCGTCTTCAAAGATGTGATTGACCACTTTGATGAGGTTGTCTTCAGACTTTGTGAGCTGGCGCATGGACACTCGCCACCCCGAGCGAGTCTCGAGGACGTGGCGGTGGGCAGCCAGCACAGAGATGGTGACAACGGGCAGGTGACACTGCGCGGCGAGGGAGAGAATGGCGTGGGATTTGTGCACGTTGCCCGTAATGTACAGCATGACGTCGCCTGCGCTGAGCACATTCGACACCTCGGACACCGTCGCCTTGGCCTTTGTGTGCAGCACCTGGATGTACTGGTTGCGAGGTACGTACTGGCTCAGATCGTCCGAGGTCTTGGACGGGTCATGCACAAACACAAACCGCAACTTGGATTGTTTGCGTGCCAGGTTGCGCAGGAATCCACCTACCTGCCGCTTCATGTCTGGACTCAGGTCTTGTGACACCACCAACATCAGCAAATGGTTGGCTTCCAGGCTGCGCTCGCCGCGGAAGCGCAGAGAGGCACGGAAACGACGGTATTGGGCGCGGTACAAAGGGGCCAGCATGCTGGAGCGCGCAAACCCCACATTGGTGACGCCAAGAGGAACACGATCGAGCATGAGGTCGCTCATGTGGTCTTCACACAGGGAATCCAAGCAGATAATGCCCTGAGCCCTGCTGAGTTGGTCGACTTGGGAGGAAATGGAGGCGGCGAGACGCAACGGTTCGCCCACCACCTCCTGCCTGTGTTGCTTGTTGTTGTGGACCGGGTAGTGACGCTCGAGGTGATCGTGCAGGCGCATGTGTTCTGTAAAGTGCTGCAGGTGTGTGCCCGAGTCCACGAGGACCACGGTCGACGGCAGATGTGGGACACCTTTGGAGATGTAGCGCTGCCGCATGATGTGCAAACGGGACAAGGGCAGCAGCAACAGCTCCATGGGATGGTCATCAGGTGACTGGTGCTTCTGTTGGCAGTACGACAGGCAGTCGAGGTAGGTCCGTGCACGTTCATCGCTGAGATACTCCTGTCGCGAAAACAGCGGTACGGAATTGACGTCGTTGCGCATGACGGAGCCGTACGGCACTTCGTGCATGTACAGCGATTGCCAACGGGACACACGGCTTACGGGTACGCGACCATGGCTTTGTTGCGGAGACTCGTCCAGCCACAGGACGTGTGTTTCCACGTCGCGGTCACACAGCTCTTGCACAACTCCAACCAGTTCTGCCGCGCCTGCAAACAGGTCGCTTGCAGACACGCGGAATGAATACTTGGAATCCTGGCGGTGGGCGTCGCCGTATCCGTCGTCACTGGACTCGCGGAAGGAGTCCACTTCGTCATGGGAGTCGCTGTGTCGGGGCAGTTTGGCCACGTGCGAGAGCCACTCCCTTTCCCTGTCGGTCAACAGCACATACACACGCTTGCGTCGCGGCTGATGCACATGTGCCCCTGTGCCCACTGGTGTGGGTGGCTTCAGTGGCTGATACCTGTGTGGATGCATGACAGCCGAGCAATTGCAACGGCGCAAGTCGAGCCGCTCCTCCTCGGGCTTGTGCTCCTGTTCTACCAGGCCTCGCTTGCCGTACGGCCGCCCATACACGGGAGCACGGTACACGAAAAGGAGCCAGAACAGCACTGACAGGGAGAGAAGCAATACAAAGCCGTGCTGCACACGCTGCGACCCGAGCTGCCACTGCGTCCGGCTCGTTGGTGACTGCATGCAATGGTAGCCTTGCATCCAAACGCGCACTCTCAAGTCGTCGTCTACTCCCATGAATTGATGACAGTGACAATGTGTGTGTGTGGTGTGTGCACTCCTGGACCTGTCCGGCGCTGTCTCAGCCATCAGAACCCTCCCCCCACAACCCCGTCTCCCGCTCTCTCTCTCTCGCTGCCATCCATGCAGGCGTCGACACTGTTCCTGGACAGAGTGCGGGGCATTCTGGTTTTTGTGCTCCTTTGGCTGGTGGTGGTGTTGCTTCTGCATGGCTCCACACCCACCGCGTCGCAGGCAAAGACCCAGCTGGGCTCCGAGAAGAGTGCCCGGGACACCTCCAGTTCCCTTGACAGGCTGTCCAGCAGCTCTGTGCGCTGCTCCTACATGAAACTGGACCTGGACATCTCCGAGTGCAACCGCCACAATTGGGTGGTTTCCCACGAGCTGCTCAACTCGTCCTGGACAGGAGGTCGGTCCGTGTACGTGGCACTGACCTCGCTCACCTCGCTCCCATGGTACCTGCAGCTTGTGGGACGCCAAGCACAGCAATATAACCTACTCGTGCCGGTCATTCTGGACGACTTTGACCTGAGCAGCCATCCGCAGCACGAGTTGGGCAGCGAATGGTGCGAGGCCGTGCAGCGTTTGCGCGACAATGCACTTCAGTTGCTGCGGTCCACTGGCCGCTACGACAAGCTATCTGCCGCAGGCACAAGCATACGCGTTCATTTTTTCCCCAGCACTGAACAAAGGGAGCGCGAGCGTTCACATGGGTACGACACCCAATTTGTCAGCTGGGTTTCCTGTGTGCTGGAACGCCGCGCGTCTGTCAGTCTGCTCGTGTCTCAGGGGGAGGCCCTCGAGCCCATGGTCGTCAATGGCAACCCGGACATGGCCAACACTCCCCTCATGTGTGTTTGGGAGCAGACTGCATCCCATGCCCTGCTCCAGGCTGCGTCCATGGTTCCGGCCATTGGCCACGGCGACAGCAGCATCCAGTTCATCGCTGACCAGTTGCAAGAGGCCTCCCGTTTGTCCACCTTTCTCCACCGCTGCGACCAACACTCTGTATTTACCCAGGAGATGCGACGCTTTCTCATCGACACCCTGCACGTCGACCGCAGCATGGTGCGCAATTTGCAGCACCGCGTCGGTGTCCACTGCTCACGCACAGAGATGACACGTGGCGAACTGCGCTCCCAGCTGGGCATCGAACCCTGGGAGACTGTGCTCGGACTCCTGGGCCCTTGGCACGAGTTTGACGTCTCCATCACTCTCCTCCGTCTGCTGGGTCCTCTCATGGACAAACACCCCCACGGACTCCACATCGTCTGTGCTGGCAACGGCAAGTGGATACAAATGATCCGCCAAATGGCCGATGTCTACCCGCACATGCACGTGTTGCCCAATCATCGCATCTCCCGCTCCGAGCTCATCAGCGGCATGGACATCTTCCTCAATCTAACTCGAGGTTCCTACTCCTTTGACGACGTCCTACTGCGACAGACTCTTCAACGCTACGGTGTACGCAACCTCGATCTGGGCGTGCGTGCACGCCTCGCCGACGCACCCACCCTGCACGCTCACCTCGATGCCATCATCCAGCAGACCCTGGACCATGCCAGCATGTCCACTGTCCGTGGCCAAAAGCCTGTCTGCCAGGTGCGCGACGTTGGCGAGGGAATTGCATGGTGAGCAGAGCAGATTCATTTTCGCGCTCGTTTGCGAGCTGATCTCCGCGTGTTTCTTTTCGGGGGCGCTTCCTCTTCCTCTTCCTCCTCCTCCTCGGACGACTGCTCGTCGGAAGAGGCGGACGACGACGCCTCATCATCATCATCATCATCATCCTCTTCTTCTTCTTCCTCCTCCTCCTCCTCGATCTCCAATTCCTCGTCGTCGTCTTCATCCTCGTCATCACGCTCGCGTTTCGTGCCTCGCGCTGGCTGCGGCGTGCGAATTGCCTGAATGAGCGCTCGGATGCGGTCGGCTGCAGCCATTTTGGGCTTAAATTCGGCCACTTGGATGTCTTCATCCATGGCAGCGCTGCTGGCTGCCTCTGCCGCGATGCTGTCGCCTGCCACATCAAACGACAGACCTGCCATGTTCTGCAATGTGTAGTTGATCATAAACGTGTCGCGCAGCATTCGAGTCGACCGTTCAAAGTGTTTTTCGGTGTACGGGATAACTCCCTGCAGCACTTCCTTGATTCCCTGCAGCTCGGCGAGCTTGGCCGCAGAGTTGAGCCGCAGGATGGAGCCCAGCACAATCTGTGCCGTTTCTGATGTACGTGACTGTGTGTTCCAATCGCGGATAAACAACAGACACCTGTGCAGGTGCTGTGTGCGCAGCGAGCCGACAATGTCGTCCAACAGCGGCCATTCCGGTTTGCTTTCCAACGACACAACCTCCATGGACTTGTTGGTCTGCTTGTTGCTGTTGCTGTTGCTCTCGTCCTGGCTCTCGTCTTCAGAGCCCCCCACGTTGTTCTCCAGAGCCATGACCCGCTCCATGTCAAACGTCTGGAACTTTTCAAAAAGCGGCACCCATGGCTGTGTGTTCCTGCGGTCCAGCTCGATGACGGTGTCCAACACACCCAACGTGCGTCGTGGTTGCTCCATCTCCAGGGCCAGCTTCAGCGCCTGCTTGTACTGCTTGTCGCGCAACAGGTTTTCCAAATCCTGCTGCTTTACAAGCAGCTCCTGCTCCGCCGCAACCGCCTGTTCCTCCTCCTCCACCGTGCAATCACGCCACACTTTGATGCACGAGTCTCCCGAGCCCGTGAGAAGTTTCTTGCCGTCCTCGTGTACCGCCAGCGCCCAAATCTTGTCGTCGTGGGCATCGACCGTCTGCACGCACTCGTTGTTCTTGATCGTCCACAGCTTCAGCAGGCCGTCGGAGCCACACGAAGCAAGCTGCATGCCCAGCGTCACGAAGCATACCTTGAGCACGCTGTTCGTATGGCCCTCAAACGTGCGCAAGCAGGTGTAGTCGTTCAGGGACCACAGTTTGATGGTTCGGTCGCTGCTGCACGACGCCAACACTCGATCCACAGTGGAAAAGGCCACGCTCCACACTCCTCGTTTGTGACCTCGCATCGTGCCCAGAAGTTCCTCGCTTTCCACGTCGTACACTTTGATCGTTCGGTCCTGCGACCCTGTCGCCACCAGCTTGTCGTTTGGCGACACACACACAGTGTTGATGTCCTTGGCGTGTGCTTTGGTGGTAAACAGGGCGCGCAGCTGCTCGGGAGCCTCCTCTTCTTCGTCCTGATCTTCTTCATCGTGACCCTCGAGCATCCGCTCACGCCGCTGTGCCAGCTTGCCGTTGATCAGACTCTGCTTGAGGGCTTGGATGTCCCACACCTTGATGGTTGTGTCCTGGCTGCCGCTGACAATGTACTTTGCGTTGCGTGGGGCGATAGCCACCGCACCCACGGCCTCGGTGTGTCCTGTGCCCACAGCCAGACAGCGACGCGTCTCTGTGTCCCACACACGCACAGTGTTGTCTTTGGAGCTGCTCACAAGCAGACCCAGGCGTGCGATGGCGTCCACACAGAGCACAATGTCCTTGTGGCCGGTCATGGCCTTGTAGTCAAACGTGTCCGTGTTGAAGATGCGCAGCTGGTCTGAGTTGGTGGCCACCACCACTCGGTTGTCTCCCAGGAAGCGAGCGTCAATCACTTCGTCGTTGTAGCCCACCATCTGCTTGTGTGCCACGAGGCCGCGTTCGGCGTCAACGGCATACACCAGCATCTCCTGCTCCTCCGTCACAATCACCACCCGGCCCTCCTTCTCCAGCACATGCAGCTGCACAATATTTTTGGCTGCCTCTGTGCTCCCGTGCGTCACGTCTTGTTTGTACACCTCTGTGCCCGTGTGGCCGTCCAGCACGCGCACCTGGCCCTTGGCCCCGCCCACCATCACATAGTCCGTCTTGTGCACCTCCCTCCTCTCGACGCGTGCCTTTCGCTGCTTGCCCTTGCCCGTCACCACACGAACCTTGATCTGCTTCGTCTTCATGCCCGGCAACACCATGCTGTGGGGCAACGCACACATCGTTTCCAGCGTCTCGTACAGCAGATGCGTGCGTCCAAACTCCACCACCTCCCGCGACGACGACCCCTGAGCCTGTTCGTCATCATCATCCTCGTCATCATCGTCGTCCTCGCTGTCCGCTGCCGCCTTGTGTTTCGTTACGGCGTTTGCCATGTTCCAACTGTTCACCACCTTGTCGCGTCCCGCGGTGAACATGGACTTGCCGTCGTGAGAAAACACCATGCTGGTGGGACTGCTCATGTGTTCTTTAAGGACGGCGATGCAGCGACTGAGGTTGAGGTCCCAGACGCGCACGGTGCTGTCGTCGCTCGCAGACACGAGAAGCAAAGCGTCCGGATGGAAGCGCACACCGGTCACAATGGCCTGGTGGCCACGCAGGTTGTGTGTGCAGTACCCTTTGTCCGCGTCCCACACGCGCACCGTCTGGTCGCTGCTTGCCGTTGCCAGCAGCGTGCCTGTGCTTTCCATGTCCATGTCCAGAACCGGCGTCGCGTGTGCCTGTGCGTGCGTGCGTGTTGTGTGTGTGTGCAATGGACATCGTGTCCCCAATCCGTTGTCAGCACGCTCGTCTTTCCGTGCACCTGTGTTTCCTCCCGCTACGTCGTCGCCTCACCTTGAACGCCCGCACTTGCGTTGCATTTGCGGCTTTGTCCGTCGTCGCATCCAGGGTCACTGCCCACTGCGACACCCGCAAACTGCGGCTGCCCACAAATACGTGTCTGTCATCCGGGGACACGCACAGTGACGTGACCACGTCTTCGTCCTGTGAGTGAGGTGTGTCGTGTCATTGTGTTGCGCATGGTGTGTGAGCGCCGGGTCAATGCATGCCGGACTTTTCCAAGCTCCGCAGTCGCCCCACCCGTCCCCTGCCCACGTCGGCGTGCACACATACCCCTGCAATGGTGCACACAACACGCCCATCCTCGATGCGCAGCACGTTGACCCGGTCCACACAGCTGCACACAAGGTGTCGCTGGTCCCGTGTCAGCAGGATCTTTCCGCCTGCGTACGTCCGGTTCAGCTCCGCCTGCATGGCAAACGCCTTGCGCACGTGTGTCTCCACCTCTTGCTCCTCCGTCCCGCCGCTCGTCTCCAACACTTGCGTTGACATGGCGCGTTGGCAGCGCCTGCGCGACCGGCCGCAGACGAACCCCCTCGTTTTCCGCCCGCCGCCCTTCCGACCATGTCTGCCCGGCCCAAGAAAGTCAATCTGGAAAAGGCCTGGCCTATTCTGGAGCAGGTGGTAAGTTGTGTGGTGGCCATACGACGCGTCGGCGAGCGCCTTGAGTTGACACAAACGCTCCACATCGCCGCCCCAACACCAGGTGAACAAACTCCTCTTTGAACTCAACGATGGCGTTGACAAGAGCTCGTGGATGAAGGCCTTCACCATCGCCTACAACTACTGCGCGTACACAGACAACCGCCAGCACCGCACCACGCCCCTGGGCCGGCGTGACCGCGACCAGAGCACAGCCGGCGCGTCGTTCCAGGGTGAACCCCTGTACAAGCGCCTTCTCGCTCTGCTCACAGACCACTGCCAGGATCTTGCAGGCGTAAGTGTCACCGGCCGGTCTGGTCCACACACGCACGCACGCACGCACGTACGCATGCACTTTGTGGGTCGGGGTTGCAGCTCCGTTTGTGCTTTGGGGTCTTGGGCCCAACCCGAATTCCCTCCGGTTGCTTGCTATCCCATCGGCGGTCGTTTCCTACCGACCCATATGACCCTTTCCACGCACCCATTCGCATTGCTGCATCCCATCGTGCATGGATTTGCTCATCTGCGTCGACGTGCATCTCCTCGTCGGCGGCCTGGCCTCTTTCGCGCAGCCGCCGTCGCTCTTGTGTCGCCGATTCAACCTGTGCCCGTGCTGGCGTTGGCCCTGCTGCACGCCACACAGCTTCCCTAGCCTTCCACTCACCCTGGACACATGCACACATGTGCTGTACACCCCGTTGCGTGTCTGGCATGGCAGTCATCCAGCTCGTTGACGGGCGTGAACCTGCTCAATTTTTACAGCCAGAACTGGGAGCGGTATCTTGCAGCGACCAAGTTCGTCAACAACCTCTTTGACTACCTTAACCGCCACTGGGTCAAGCGCCAGCGCAACGAGGGCCACCTGGACATCCAAAAGGTCGACATCATGGCCAAGATTGTATTCCGAGACCACCTGTTCAACCAGGTGAGCATGCGGTTGCAGCACGCAGTCCTGGACCAAATCGAAAAGGAGCGCAAGGGCGACCAGGTCGACCACGACGTGTTGCGAACCACATTGGACTCCTTTGTGCGCCTGGGCATCCGAGACAGCGCACCCACAGAGCTGTCCACCTCCCTCTACTTCAGCATGTTTGAGGAGGCCTTCCTCGCCGCAACAGAGGACTTTTACAACGCCGAGTCCCAGGCCTTTATGGCCCAAAACTCGGTGTCCGATTACATGAAGCAAGTGGAGACGCGGTTGGAGCAAGAGCAGGCTCGTGTGCACAACTACCTGCACTCCAGCTCCGAGAAGGCCCTCATGAACGGCTGCCAGAACGTCCTTGTGGAACGGCGCCGCACCATCATCGAGGCCCAGTTTGAGCACCTGCTACTCAACGACATGCGTGAGGATCTCGGGCGTATGTACAAGCTGCTATCTCGCGTGCCGCTGGGTCTGGAGCGTATGCGCTCGCAGCTGGAGCAGCACATCGAGGCAACCGGCCTCACCGCCATCCAGCAGGTGGCCAACAACTCCTTGGACAAGCCCGACGTGTATGTGGAGACCATTTTGGGCGTGCACGCACAATTCCGTGAGTTGGTCGAGCAGGCCTTTGCGAGCGACAGTGGCTTTGTGGCCGCCCTCGACCGCGCTTGCAAGCGTTTTATCAACGACAACGAGGTGTGCCGCATGACCAAGGATCCACACAAGTCACCCGAGCTTCTTGCCAAGTACACAGACCCAGGTGATGCGCAAGCGGCACGAAGAAGCCGAGATGGAGCGCAAGCTGAACGATATTGTGAGTTTTTCAGTTTTCAGCGAGTTCCATCTCCTTTGCCTGCGCACACATGCACTCTCCCTCCCGCCGCACACACTCACTCTCTCTCACACACACCGACTCACACACTCTCGTACACATGTGCCTCATGATGCCACCCCGCAGATGACTCTTTTCAAGTTTCTGGACGACAAGGACGTATTCCAGAAGTTCTACTCGGCTCGTTTGTCGAAACGGCTAATCAACCACACATCCACGGACGAAGACTACGAGTCGCAGATGATTGCGCGGCTCAAGGCAGAGAACGGGTACGAGTACACACAGAAGTTGCAGCGCATGTTTACAGACATCGGCCTGAGCAAGGACGTCAACGACCGGTTCGAAACGTACACGAGCGAAAAGGGCATCGAGCTGCCCATTGACATGAGCGTCCTTGTGCTTGCCACGGGATCGTGGCCATTGCAACCGCCCACGTCTGGCTTCAACGCACCGGCCGAGCTGGAGCACAGCATGCAGGTGTTCCAGGACTTTTACCTGTCGTCGTACAACGGACGCAAGATGACATGGCTGCCGCAGCTGAGCAAGGCCGATCTGGTGCCCACGTATTTGTCGCAGCGCCACCTTTTCTCCGTGAGCACGTACCAGCTGGGCGTCCTGCTGCTGTTCAACGAGCAAGACACATACAGCATGGACGAGTTGTCTACCATCAGCGGGTTGAATCCGATGACATTCAACGCCACCATGCAGGCGCTGACAAAGACAAAGGTGCTCAAGTGCTCGGATCCGGAGCTGAGCGGTTCCAGCACGGTGAGGTTGAACACATCGTTCAAGTACAAGAAGCACCGCATCAACTTGAACATCAAGATTGCCTCGGTGCAAGCCGCAGACGACGAGGAGACACGCAAGGTGGTCGAGGAGGACCGCAAGATCCTTATCCAGGCTGCCATTGTGCGCATCATGAAGTCGCGCAAGACGATGAACCACATCAACCTCATCACCGAGGTCATCACACAGCTGCAGAGCAGGTTCAACCCGCGCGTACCGGTCATCAAGAAGTGCATCGAGCTCATGATTGAGAAGGAGTACATCGAACGCAAGAGCAAAGATGTGTACCAGTACGTCGCATAAACGATGAATTCACCAACAACGCGCTCTCGCGCTCCTACCCATGATTGCGCACCAACCGCAACCCTCGGCACGGGAGGACGTGTTGTGTCGTGCCCCGCTCTACAGGTCGGCGAAACCTTGATTTCCACCAATGCACTTGTCCACCACGCTGCGCAGCTGCGGGTTTTCTGTGGCAGCCACAATGCGCTCTTTGTCGTTGAGCTGCTTGTTGACCTCGTCCTCGGTTTCGTGGCTGCCTTTGCTGACGTAGATTTCCACCTTGTACTTGGTGTCCAGTTCCTCCTGGAGCTTTGTTCGTATGCACAGACCAATCAAAGTGGCCATGGAGCAGTGGGCCACGGTGGGTGTGAAGCGCACAATGACCAGCTTGTCGTCGTTGTCCACCTCAATGAGCTCTTCCGAAAGCACACCAAGCTGCTCCAGCGAGTACGGGTGCTCGGGGTCGCGGATGTTGCGCACCATCTCAAACACATCCCATTCGTCCACTTCCTCGAAATCCTGGGCCAGAACCTCGGCCAGGGTCATGGTGGGAGCCTTTTTGCTGCTGCTGCTTCCGGCTTGGACCTTCTTTTTCCGCTCCACGTTGCTTAGATCCCGCACCACCGGGTCTGGGTTCACCAGAGGGCCACTCACGAACGAGCTCATGGGTGTGACGGCTCTCTCTGGTTGTGGGTCTGGTGTGGGTTGATTTGATGCTACCAGCGCGACTGGCCACAAACCTTCCCTTCCTTTTCCCCCTGTCCTGGTCTGAGCAGCCATGTTTGCCCGTTGTGGTTTGTCATCCTCTGCAGGCATGTCCTGTGGCACTGCAATCGTGTGTTCTACGCAGTACGATTCGTTGTCGCCAGCCGGCGCCGTTCCAGGCTCCAAGTCGCCGTTGTTGGCGGCTGCCGTCCACGCAGCAGGTGTGCATGCGTCCGAATCGGCGGACGTGGTTGCCTTTGCACCCAAAGAGGCGATTGCGTCCGAAAAGGCGGCGCAGGAGTCCCAGAAGGCGGCAGGCAACCCGTGGCCCGGCCAGCTTGCAGCCGGCGGCCTCAGTTGCATGACGGTGTCATTTAGTAGGTGTGAAGGGCAAGCAGAATGGGAGAATGGACATGTGTACAGGCGATGTGGCGTGTGGCGACACTAACAAGGCAACGTGTGCGGTTGTACTGCAGTTTTGAATCCCATGGACGTTGTCAAGGTGCGAATGCAGACGCAGAACGAATTGTCCAAGGCCGATCCAAGCACACCGAAGCGCTACACCAGCTTCCGTCAAGCGTTCCAGAAGATTGCGCGTGAGGAGGGGTTGGCAGGTCTGACCAAGGGATGGCAGCCGTCGATGCTGCGCGAAGCGTCCTACTCGTCGCTGCGCATGGGTCTGTACCAGCCCATCCGCGATGCACTGTCGCATGGCGAGGAGGAAATCTCGTTGGGCAACAAAATCATTGCCAGCATGACGTCGGGAGCGCTGGGATCTGTGATTGCCAACCCGACAGACCTTGTGAAGATTCGCTTTCAGTGCGAGCTGCCTGACCAGAAACCGCGGTACAGGGGCACCATGCATGCGTTTGCCGAGATTGCACGTACTGAGGGTGTGGCCAATGGCCTGTACCGTGGAGCGGCGGCCACGACGCTACGTGCCGCTGTGCTGACCGCAGGCCAGTTGGCAAGTTACGACCACACCAAACACACCCTCGTCAAAAACATGGGCTACGAAGACGGTTTTGGCGTCCATCTCATTGCCAGTCTCGTAGCGGGTCTCACCGCCACAACAGCCTCCTCTCCTGTCGATGTCATCAAGACGCGCTACATGAACTCGCAGAAGGCTGCCACCACAGGAGGCTCCCCGCTCTACTCTAGCCCTCTGGACTGCTTCATCAAGACAGTGCGCCACGACGGTGTCCTTTCTCTCTTTCGAGGATGGGTCCCCAATTGTGAGTTGTGTCGTGCCGTGGGATATGATTGTGTGTTTCTTTGTGCCGTGGCGCTGACCTCTCCTCCCCTTCCACCCGCGTGTGTGTGTGTATGTGTGCAGACCTCCGCTTGGGCCCCCATTTCATTGTGTCGTTGCCGTTGTATGAGCAGTTGCGCAAGTTGTTTGGTGTCGGGTTATCTGTCTTAGTCAGCGCGCGCGCTGTGGTCAGCAACGAAACGCCGAAATGGACGAAGAACAACCACGAAAGAAGGTCACAGAGGTGCGTCTTGAGATAGTGCAGCGAGGAGAGACGGGTTGCGTTTGTTGCACATGGCCACAGAGTGAGGATGTTTTTGTGGCTGACACAGGAAGCAGATCACCAAGATCGACGTGCAAAACTGGTTCCACAACGACGGCCTCAAGGCTGTGTGGCTCGTCATCTACTTTGTCATCAACGTGGCCATCTTTTTTGACACCTATGCCAGTACGTTGGATGCGTGTGCGTCGCATGCGCTGTGTAGGCGCTACCGGAGTGTGAGCAGCCGCGAACGCTTCTCCCTTGCTCACATGCCCACCCCCGTTTGCTTGACACAGAGTACGCCGAACGACCTGTGTACAATGTCCTCAAAGAAGGCGTGACCTTTGCGCGCGGATGTGGTGCTCTTCTGAAATTCAACTGTGCCCTCATTCTGCTGCCGGTGTGCCGCAATTTCCTGACCTGGTGCGTTTGGCCGTCCACCTTGGCTCGGTTTTCCCCTCCGCTCACCCGTTGCTCGCCCACAGGCTGCGTGGCACCTTTATCAACCACTACATGCCCATTGACTCGAACATCGAGTTCCACAAACTCGTCAGCTACGTCATCCTGGTCTCCGGCTCTGTGCACACGTAGGTTCTGCGAGCGTCGGACGGCGCCATCTCGTGATCGAAGGAAGGCTCGAGGCTTTCTGCTTGGAGGCCTCCCTCCCGTGGCCCCTGTGGCTTAAATGCTGCGCCGCACACGCATACGCGCGCGCACACACTCACTGTCCCCCACACCCACCCACACACAGCATGGCGCACATGTACAACTTTACGGCGCTGTCCAAGGCTGGCGAAGGCCCGGTGAACGCTCTGATTGGCTCAAGCTTCCCCGAGGGCTCACTGACCCCAGGCAACCTGCTGTGGGGCACGCTGCCGGGCTTTACGGGATTGGTTATCTGTCTGGTAATGCTGCTGATGTACAGCAGTGCGTGGACGCCTGTGCGGCGGCCACACTTTGAGGCGTTTTGGTATACCCACCACCTGTTCATTGTGTTCCACGTCTGCCTGCTGCTCCACGGCGCCCAGAATCTGCTGGAAGCGGCCAGTTTCTACTGGTGGTTCATGGTGCCGGGCTTCATGTACCTTGTGGAGCGCATTGTGCGTGCGGTGCGTGCTCGCCAGTCGACGACGCTTGTGCAGGCGTACGAACATCCGTCGCGTGTGTTGGAAATCCGAGTGTCCAAGCCGGCCTTCAAGTACCACGCTGGCATGTACCTGTTCCTGTGTTGCCCCTACGTGGCCAAGCACGAGTGGCATCCGTTCACCATCACCTCGTCACCCGATGAGCCCTTTGTCAGCGTACACATCCGCATGGTGGGCGACTTTACCAAGGCCCTGGGCAACCTGCTGATCAAGAGCGAGCACGCAGAGAGCATTGCGCGCACGTCGCTGGATCCGGACGGCAACCCCATCCTGCAGATCGACGGCGGCTTTGGTACGGCCTCTGCCGAGATTCTGGACTACCCCGTGAGCATGTTGGTGGGCGCAGGCATTGGCGTGACGCCGTTTGCTTCCATCCTGAAGCACATCCGCTACGTGGTGGAGACGCAGATGGGTCGCATCCCGCTGAAGAAGGTGTACTTTTTCTGGATCAACCGCGACAAGGAGGCCTTTGAATGGTTCCAGGAGCTGCTGAGTGCGCTGGAGGTGGAGAGCGAACGTGGTTCTCGCTTCCTGGCCATCTGCACGTACCTGACAGGAAAGCTGAGCCAAGACGAGGTGCTGGACATTGTGTACGACGACAGTGGCGAAGACACCATCACGGGTCTCAAGACAGGCACCAACTTTGGCCGTCCCAACTGGACCAAGATCTTCAACGACCTCAGCCAGGTGCACTACGGCGAGGACATCGGCTGCTTCTTCTGCGGCCCGCCCGTGCTCGCCAAGGTCTTGTACACCAACTGTGTCCGCCTCACCATGGCAGAGGGTGACACCAAGTTTACCTTTCACAAGGAGAACTTCTAAGCAACGACAAATGAACGTGCACTCTGCTGCCATTGATCCGTAGCGCACGGACGGAGACAACCAGTTCCGGCCGGCGATGAAGCGCACTCAATTGGCAACTGCTGTGTTCACACTGGCCATGTGCCTCAGCGGATTGGTTGCTCAACAGGCAACGACGCCCATGGCCACGACAGGATCGTTGGAGGATGCACAGGCTTGGGTCAAGGAGACGCGGCAGACGTTTGTGGCGCGCCAGATCCCCGAGACGTTTTCGCAGTATCTGCTGGCATGCAGGAGGCGGCGTGACCTTCAACACAGCGAACTGTTGAGCCCTGAGACGGGCCGTGCGGCTGCCAAGGCATGCGGCTGCTATGATACGGTGTCGGCGTACGGCAACACATCGACGGTGGAGACGGTGGCACAGGCACCGTACACAATGTTTACGACCATCAAACCAAACACGGATCCTCACATCCGCAAGACACAGCGGATAGCCCTGCGTTCGTGGACGCTGCTGAGGCCCAGACCAGAGATCATCCTGTTTGGCAACGAGGCAGGAAACAAGGAGCTTGCGGCGGAGCTGGGACTGCGTTATGTCCCGCATGTGCCACGCAACGCATATGGGACACCCATGATGCGTCCTATGTTTGAAAAGGCGGAACGGATGGCCAAGACGGACACGCTGGTGTTCATCAACGGGGACATTGTGCTGACGGGGGAGTTTTCCGCAGCCATGTTGCTGGTGGACACGATGCCGCTGGGCAAACGTCTGCTGGTGGGACAACGTACCAACATTGAGGTGGACCACGTGGAGCCGCTGAGGATGGATACAGACAGCTCGTGGACGCAACGGTTGCTGGAACGCGTGGGTGCACATGGCCAGCTGGCGGAGGAAACATATGTGGACTACTTTGTGTTTAGCAAAGGCCTGTGGGCGGCAGCCAACCAGCCGGCGAGTCGCAAGAACAAGCGGCTGGCATTTCCACCGATTGCCATCGGGCGGTGGAAGTGGGACAATTTTCTCGTGCACTCGGCCATGGTGGAACACGGCGCAACCATTGTGGATCTGACTGGTGCCGTAGTGGCCACGCATCTGAACCATGACTATTCGCACATGCGCAAGGAGCCTCTGCGGAAGCCCAAAGACGGGAAGCGTGTGGCCAGCGAGCAGGACCACAACACAGACCTGACTCGAGGCCGTGTTTCGGCCGGCAGCACCACAAGTGCCATGTGGAAGGTCTTGCTGGCCACCAACACGGGGCGACCGGGCATCTGCGTGTGCCTGGTGCCCAACCAAGACGAGAACTTTCGGCTGATCAGCAAATGAGCGTGGCAGCGTTCATTCGAACTTGCCGCCAGCAGCCACAAAGATCTGGGAGAAAGTGTTAAAGACAAGAAAGATGGCTGAGATGACAAGGACGGCTGTGATCCACCTGGGGTGGGCAAAGGGAGACTCGTGGGGATTGGGTCCGCCAAGATTGCGCTTGGCGACCTCTTTGCGTGCAAAGTAGAGCATGAGTGCAGGAAACACCATCATGATGCCCATGCCAGCGTAGGAGCCCGTGACCGAGACGAGAAAGTCGACGTCGCGCGTGGCGGCGGCAATAAAGATGGGCGGCAGCGCAGCGGCCAGGGTGAGGATGTAGTGCATCTTCTTGCTCTCGACGTCGGTGAACGAACCAAACAGCTGTTTGAGGTTGTTGCGCAGCGTGACAGCAATGATGGGGTAATTTGTGGTGAGAGTAAACACGGGATAAAGGGCCAGGAAGTTGGCGACCACCGAGACGTCGTACGAGGCAAAGTTGAGAGTGTACAGCTCCTGCACGTTGCATGGGTGGCTCGGGTGGGTGTTGCACGTCGTGTAGCCCGTATGACCAAAGGCAAAGACGGCAGACAGGCAAAGGAGGCAGTAGGAGCTGAGCACCGAGGCAAACACAGCGGGAAACAGAGTGGTGGTCAGCTTGCTCTTGTCCTCAACAGGTGCAATGATGGAAGGCAGCGAGTGGTGGCACATAAAGCTGTAGAGGGCAGTGCCAAACACGGCGGGGATGCCAGCAATGTCAAAGAGCTTGAGGTCGCTGGCGGTGGCGCCACTGCCCTCGGCAATGACGGTAAAGGCGACAATGACCATGGTGAAGAAAGCGAGGTTGCGGGTGAACAGGGTAAAGTACTGCAGGTACTTTGTCTTCTGGATGTTGAAGAAGCAAAACGGAACGAGGAGGCCGGCAAAGATGGCTACGTAGAGGAGGTACCACTGTTCGAGAGCCCACCCTGTGCCTGTCTCGCTGACCTTGGCAAGGGTGAGGGGTACGCTGACGGCGTAGATGCTTAGGTCGCCGTACAGGTAGATGCAGATGATGCCGTAGAAGGCGCTGCGTCCCCACTTGCCCATGAACATGTCTGCAAGCAGGCCCATCTCGACACGGCGGTCGATGGAGAAGAACGAGCGGTTGAGGAAAGAGTCTGGCTGTTGCTTGCCGCCGACGTCGTCGCCCTGCTGCACAGAAGTGCCGTGCGTTGCACCCAGCAGTGGCTGCTTCTGTTGCGTATCATCCTCGGCGTCATCCATGGCTGTGTACGCAGCCGCGCTGGCTTCTTCCTGTTCGGCCAGTGTCGTTGCGTGCACACGCACGGCGTTCTTGTTCTGCGTGGAGGGTGGTGCGTGTCAGCGCAAAAATGCACGTGTACCGTCTCGTGTTCGGCAGCCGCTGCACATGCACCGCACGGTGGATGGGGGGCCAAGTGGACGGTGCTGTGTGTGTGTGTGGGTGTGTATGTGTGTACGTACGTTCTTGGCCAGGTCGTCATCGTCGCCTGCGGCAATCGTGGCGGTCGCAATCAAGGCGTTGGCGATCGACTGCGCCTCAATCACAAAAGTCACGGTGACAAAGCTGTTGGGAGCAGAGGGGCGGTCAGGATGCCCTGGTGTCAGCAAACATGGCTGGGAATGACAGTGGGCATGGACATGGGGCGGGAGCAGGACGGCATGGCAGTGTGCGTACCTGACAAAGGCGATAAAGCCGAGAAAGAGCGGACCCAAGAGGAGTCCCGACTTTTCAAAGGCAATGGGCAGGGCGAGGGCGCCCACGCCCACAATGAGGTTGAAGAGATAGACAAACGCGACCTTGTTGGTGTATGTGGTGCCCACGTCGACGCCACCTGCCATGGCTGGATCGACTGCGATGGTTGCGAGAACTTCAAGGGACGTAGTTGGTTGCCGACGCGCGTGGAAGGCATGCAAAGGTGCCGAGGCAGCAGATAGATCACGGGTTGGGGTTGGATGGGCACTCAGGGCCTGGGGATGCATTTCGTTTTGGAGGAACCCAGCTTAGGCAGCAGCCTTGAGCGCCACCTCGCCAGCAATGCCGTACAGGTTGTAGAGCAAGTAGATGGCGCCAGCAAAGAACACAAGCTCACCGTAGAGGCGAGCACCGGGGCGAACTGTGGGTGGGAGCGTGTGAGCGAGGGTTGTGGTGGCGGGGCCAAGTTGGGCCCTTGTCACTTTTCGGTGGGTGTGGCTTCCCTTCGCGACGTCAACGCGCCCGGTGCGCCGCATGCGGGCAAGACGGCACGGGGGACGGGCATTGCGATCGTCCGTGTGGATGGGATGGTATCAAATCACCGCTGTCAACCACTTACCAGAGTAGCCAAGGGCGTACACGACGCGGCCGACGCAAAAGACGGCGGCGCCAATCAGTGCCGGAAACGGACGGAAAAGACCGACGAGGAGGACAAGAGCCAGGATCTCGGCGCTGGTCTCGATCATGTTCTGGTGGCCACGCTGAACCGCGTTGAACTCCTTGGCGTGCTTGTGGTCGGGGGCAGCGTACATCTGGGGCACAGGCACGTCGTACTTCTTGCGGGCAGCACCCACACGTCCGCCAAGGAACAGATTGGTGAAATAGAAAACAATCACGGCCCAAAACGTGTATGCAATGTCGACCGGGACTTCAAACGGGACAGAGGCGGCGGCAGCAGTGGCAGCAGTGGCAGCGTCAGACATGGTCACTGGGTGTGGATGCGCGGAGGTGGCGGCGGAAGCGCAGACGCGGCAAGACTTTCTTCAGGGTTGCGCAAAGCGCATCGGCTTCACACTTGTCAACACAATGGACCGCTACGAGGTTCTGGGCACAATTGCTCAGGGCACGTACGGCAAGGTGATCAAGTGCCGGCACAAGGACACGGGTGAGCTGGTGGCGATCAAAAAGTTTAAGGAAAGCGACGAAGACGACGAAGCTGTTCGACGCACCGCCCTGCGTGAGATCCGCATCCTCAAGCAGCTGAGACACGACAACGTGGTGCGTCTCATCGAGGTGTTTCGTCACAAGGCCAAACTGTACCTCGTGTTTGAGTATGTGGAGCACACGGTGCTGGAGGAGCTCGAACGGGGCCTGGACGAACTCGACGCCAAAAAGACGCTCTACCAGATCCTGCGCAGCATCGAATTTTGCCACAGCCAGAACGTACGTTTCCACAATTGCCCGTTGACCCGTTGGCCTCGCTTGCACCCGTCCACTCTCGCCTGTGTTGTCGCTACGGTGCACTCGAAAGCGTCGTTGCCCGGCTTCCAAGCCGTTTGCGCTGCAGAGGCAGATTTTCTCCCCGCTGCATGTCTTTTGTGTCGTATGGTTGTGTAAAGGTGCTGTGCACACTGCGTCACATGGCACAGTGTGCAGGCGTGGCCAGGAGGCAGATGGTCGCGCAGTGTGCGTGAAAGGAGTGGACCCAAAAAGACGGCCATTCGCAACGGCTCATGAACCCGACTCACGTTTTTCGTCCGCGGCCGCCCACAGATCATCCACAGGGACTTGAAGCCCGAAAACCTGCTGGTGAGCAAGAACGGCGTGCTGAAGTTGTGTGACTTTGGGTTTGCGCGTGCTCTGGGCCAGCCTGGCGCACGATACACGGAGTACGTGGCAACGCGCTGGTATCGTGCCCCGGAGCTGCTGGTGGGCGACACACAGTACGGACCAGCCGTGGACATTTGGGCCATCGGCACCATGTTTACAGAAATCCTGGATGGGGAGCCACTGTTTCCGGGCGACACGGACATCGACCAGTTGTACCATATCATGAGCTGCCTGGGCGATCTGACCCCGCGGCTCAAGGAGGTGTTTGACAACAATCCGCTGTTTGCAGGCGCCCAACTGCCTGTGGTCACCGAAGTTGAGTCGCTGAAGGAGCGGTTTGCTCACCTGGATCCCGTGTCGCTCGATTTCGTGCACTCGTGCTTGTCGTACGAGCCCGAAAGCCGCTTCACGGCTGCCGAGCTTATGCAGCATCCGTACTTTGGCGCAGAGTTTGTGCGCCAGTTTGAGGCCGAGTTGGCAGCCAAGGTGAAAAAGGAGGCATCGTTGTTCAACCTGGCACGCAAACAGCGCAGGCGTGCGCGGAAGCGAAGCAGCAGCACAAGCGACGCCGGAACAGGCCAGGGAAGCAGTAGCGGCTCGGGTCCGGGTGCTTCCTCGTCAACAATTCTTGCCACTGCGTCGTCCACAGGCGGCATCGGCTCATCGGGAGCCAGCAGCAGTGGCAGTGGCGGGTTGACCGGCGCCAGCAGCACCGATCTCGCTTCCTCCAGCAAGCATCAACACAAGCGGCACAAGCAACCTTACTACTTTGGCGCAGCAGGCACAACAGGAGGCAACTCCAAGAGCAATCACAGCAGCGGAAGCACCAGCAGCAGCAACAACAGCAACACTGGAACGATGAAAGCGATGACTCCAAGTGGTAGTGCAGACGACTCCGAGACGGGCTCGCTGGCGAGCGACGCCAGTGCAGGTGTGCACAGCAACAGTGGGAGCACCAGCACGTTTCCATCCATCCAACGTAGCATCCTCAAGTCACCCAAGCCGTCGGCGGTGATGGTGGCGTTGCCCAACCTTACGACAGAGGAGGGCATGATGAGCAATGCCACCTCCAACAACGCACATGGTACGGCCAGTGGCGGTGGCAACGAAGCGCCCGAGAACATGCCTCCGATGAATGGAGTGCAGGCAGGGGCCAAGAAACTGCCGGACGACCTGTCGCTGTTCCGCAGGCGGCAGGGACGACGAGACAACCGCATCCCGGCCATCCAACCGCCCATGATGCCCAAAACGTTGGATTTTGAGCAGCAGGCGGACAGTCCGCAGAGTGATGTGGCCGAGGTGGGCGTGTTTGGCATGGCCGGCAACAGCGCAGAGACGTCGCCCAGTAGCACCGTGCCTGCCATCCAGATGGATGCGGACGAACAGGGAATGGGCAGGGACATCCACGGTGAGGTGGTGGTGGATGTCAAGCGGCATCGACGCACGCGCAGCAACGACCAAAAGGTGGGTCAGCAGACGACCTTCACCTTGCCCACCCTCACCACAGGCGCGGAGGATGTGAATAGCAACAACACAGCAGCAGCAGCAGCAGCAGCAGCAGCAGCAGCAGCAGCAGCAGCAACAACAACAGGGTTAGGGGCCGGAGCAGGGGCAGTGGGAGCGGCCGCACCTGCAAGCATGAACAGCTCAGGAAACAGTGGCGACTTGTCCGCAGGCGTCGGCGTGTCCGGCCGCGGTTCTCGCAGCGGATCACACCATTTCCAGGGCGTAGGGTTTACAGTGAACAAGTGGAGCAGCAGCGGACGTGTGTCTCGCTCCCACAAGGACTTTGCTGGGTCCAAGAAACGTACGACGCGGAAGGACGGTTCGTCGTCCAAGGCATCGATGATGCGTTCCATGTCGCCCGTGGGGCTGACCATGGGCACCGGTTCCATCGGCATGGGTCTCTTTCCCACCTCCAGCACAGGACATGAGCCACAGCCCCTGCAGAAGAGTGCCAGCGGCCAAGGGGCGTCTTCGTCGGGCGCGAGCAGCAGCAACAGCAGCAACAGCAACGCGGGTCGTCGATCGCCCATGCTCGACACCTATTCCCACTCTCGGTCTCGCTCCCCGTACGGGCAGATGGTGCGCACAAAGTCGCCGTTTCCCGGTATTGGCGAAGGAGTGGTGGGTTACGGAAGCACCAGCAACAACGATGTGGCCAACGGCAACAGCACCGGCAACAGCAACAGCGGCGTGGCTTTGCACGTCTCTCACACGTCCGTGCGTCGCACAAAGTCGTACCTGGGGCGAGGGACCGGTGGCAGCAGCAACAGCAGCAGCAGCAACGGCAGCGGCAGCAGCAGCAGCGGCACAGGGGCAGCACCACGCGGTCTGAAGTTTGGCAAGACCAGCAGCAGCAACAACAGTGGTACGGGATCAGGGCGCGATCGCGATCAGGGGGTCGCTGACGACGGAATGTTGTCTGTGTCGGGCACAACACCCACGTTGTCTCGCAAAAAGACCCAACGTCGGACCGGGAGACACGGATGAGAGGATGGAATGCAATGTACTGAATGGCACGTGGCTCGTGTGCGTGTTCATTGGTGGTGTGGGGGAGATCACAAAAGAATGCACGCCTTGCTTTCCGCCTTGGCAGCGCGTGCTTCTGCATCTGCCTGCGCCTTGCGTGCAGCGTCCAGCTCGCGTTCCACCTTTTCGTTCTCCTGTTCCAAATGCACGGTTTGTTCGCGCAGCGCAGCCAATTGTGCCTGCAGGTCGCTTTGCAGCTCGGTCAGCTTCTTCTCCTGCGCTTGGTTGGCCGCCTGGGACTTGGCCAGCTGCGAAGCCAGAAACTCGGGGTCATTGGCCAGTGGGTCGTCGTGTCCCACCACAAACACTTGCAGGTCCAGAGCACGCAGCATGTCCACCAGATCGTCGTCCAGGGCCAAGCAGAACTCGCTCTCAAACTCAAACACCGGCGCAAGCGACGGCCGTGGCTGACGTTCAGACACAACCTGGGTGCTGGCCATCTGCAGTTCGGCAGAGTCCGCATCGCTGCTGGGCGGAAAGTCGTACATCACAAACAGCCCGGAGGTTTTGGTGGCCTCCCGTCCCAGCGCTGCGTCCAGGACGGTGATCCGCAACACTGCCTGGCCTTCGTTGCCGATCGTTTGCTGCAACTCAAAGGCCACGTTGAGCACCGCACCTGCGCCCACTCCATCGCCTTGCAGCGGCACTTGCACACATTGCAGTGGGCCGTCCAGCTCCAACGCCTTCAGACTCACCGCCCCACACGCGAGCTTCTCGTCTGGCGGAAACACCAGGAATGGATTGTCCTCGTCGAATCCGTTTGTCGGAATGCCGTCGTCCAGGAACTGTTGGTACCGTTGGCGCATCTCGTCCAGCCTCTGGTCAAACACAGACCAATCCCACACCTCTTCCAAGCCCCCACCACCCGTGGACACCGCCTTCACCTGCGCCTCCTCCAACTGAAGCGATTGCATGTCATCTCCGTCGTACTCCAGCGTGTACACCATGTCGATGTCCATCTCCTCAGCCATGTCGTTGGCTTCGTCCACTTTCTCCAACACCATGCTGAGGATCTGCTTTTGCTTTTCGCTCGCTGCCAACGCCTTGGCCTGTTGTTTCAGCGCACGGATGCTCTCCTGCTTCTCTTTGGCCGCCTCTTCCTTCAGCTCCCGATACTTGCGCTGTGCCTCTGCCGCACGCGTCTGCTGCTCCTGCTTGATGGCGTGAATCCGAGCTGCCAGTTTGTCCGACTCCTTCTCCTCTGCCTCTGCTGCCTTGATTGCCTCCTGCAGCTCCTTCTCCGTTGCCTTGAGCTCCTCTTCCAGCGCTTTCTTCTGTTCTGCCACCTCCTCCTGCTCCTCCACCTCCGCCTCAAGCGCGTCAATTTGCTCTTGCAGCTTCTCCTGCTCCGCCTTGTCCTGCTCCGCGACCTTGCCCTGCACCTGAGCCAGTTCGTCCACAGCCATGCGCCAGTCTGCAGCCACTGTGGAATCGCTTTCAGCTGTCGCCCATGGCAGCACCACGCGAAACACCGCCCCGGCACCGACAATCACTCGATCGCCATGCGCCAGGGCCACGTCGGCGTCGCCCACCTGCGTGCCATTCACATACGTTGGTGCCAACTTGCCCTTGGCTCCCGTAGGTAGCGCCTTGAGCGTTGCGCTGTTGCCAGACCACGTCACTGTGCAGTGCTCCTTTGCAATGCGGCGTCCCACGAGGCGGATGTTGCTGGCCTTGGAACGGCCCAGCACGTTTTCGCCCTCCCGGAAAAAGTACAGCAACTCGCCGTCCAGCGCCGGGTCTTCGCTCAGATTGAGCAGATGAGGCGTTTGCGACACATCCACGCCACTCAGCAGCGACACGTCCTGCAGGGACAGTCCCAGATCCACCAACGCCTCATCCTGCTCGTTGCGGTACTCTTCGGCAATTTTCAGCCGATCTTCGTACGTTTGCTGCATGTTCTTCATCTGGCTCGCCTGTGCATCCAATTTGGCCTGCAATTCCGCCAACTCACGCTTCAGACGCAATTCCTCGGCGTCCGGTTGCTGCGGCGTGTCATTGTCGCTTTCATCGTCGCTTGCGTCGTCGTCTTCCTCCTCCTCCCCTTCCTCGTCGTTGCTTTTGCGTCGTCGTCGTTTCTTCTTCCGTCCACCTGTGCGACGCCGCATGGCCTCCAGCTCCTGCACCCGTTGAGTCTGCTCGGCCAGCTCGCGCTTGAGCCTGTCTACTTCACTCTCGGCTTCCACCACATCCTCCACCACCTCTTCCTGCTTCTCGAGCTGGTTGACAATGGCGGCGGCCCGATCGGCGTACCGCAACGTGGACAACGTCTCCTCAAAGTTGCTGTCAGCCGGCGACACCGCAGCAATCATGACTGTGAACGAGTTGCCACCTAGGGACGACTCCAACAGCTGCGTCAGTACCGAATCGCGATACGGCACGTAGGGCTTGCGGCTGCTGTTCTTGCCCTTGCCTTGTCGGATCTCGGACACGCGAGCAAGGGCCGAGATCACGTTCCCGAGTGCAGACAGGGACTGGTTGATGGCACACGCCTCCTTGAGACGCTGACCTTTGGCACCGGTGTTGCTCTGGCGTTCCGAACCGGCAAGGTCCACCAGCGACACCGAGCTCGTCACTGTGCGGATGCGCTTTGTGCTCGGCCCACCCTTGGTTCCACTCCCGGAATCGCCACCGCTGCTCTTTCGTTGCACCAGAGTGATGGTGAACACACTGTGCGATCGCGAGCTCGTGGCGTTCATCTTTGTCGCCGCAACGGAACGTTCTGCGTTTCCGCGCTGCATTGCGTCGTGCAGCTGCGCATAGCTGTCCACAGTCACAGTGCGCAGACCTTGAACAAATGCCCCCTTCTTCGGGTGACGGCGTACCTTGAGACCCTTGCGTGGCCGCTGTAGTAGCACCCGGTTGTCAGCTCGGCCCAACGTTTGGAAATCGGAAAAAGAGGCCTCCCGCAACGACCAAGTCTCACACACTCACCTTTTCCGAAGGCACAAACAAGTCTTGGATGCGTTCGTTGTAGACTTCCAAGTATGACACCTGCACTTCGTAGTGCACGTTGGCGTCTGTGTTTGCGGAGATGCGTTCGAACAACACGCTGGAAACACGCGAGATGATGCCCGGGTTGTCGCTGGGGCCGGTCATGCTGTAGCTTTTGCCCGATCCCGTTTGACCGTATGCAAAAACGGACGAGTTGTAGCCCGCGAACGTCTTGTCCAGCAGCCGTGTGCCCAGGTCCTGGAACAGAGACTCCTGCGACGCAAACACAGGCGACGAAGGATCGAACGAGTCGTACACATAGTCAAAGTCAAACGTGTACTCCTCCTTCTCGCTCTGCTCCTCGTCAGTGAGCTCGGGGTTGAAATTTGGGTTCTTCAGAGTCACCTGATCGCCCGCCATGAACACCACCCGTTCGGCCCCAGCCATTTTTTCACGGCTGTTCATGGGCCGCATGCGCACTGCCACAATCACGTTGTCTTCTGATGCAGTCGAGGATGACGACGAGGACATTCTGTTTCTCGGGGGATTGGTTCCGTCGCCGCATGGAAGATGCACAGAGAGACGATGGATGATGTGTGTGACGTGTGTGTGTGTGTGTATGTGTGTGGCTGTAGGAGACAACGCGATCTGGGGCAAGTTGGAAGCACGGATGAGTATGTGGGTGAGGGTGGATGCGCTGCGACGGTCGTGTCAAGCCAAAAGCAAAAAAACCTCGCGTGAGTTTTGACACTCTTTTGATATTCCCCTTGCACGGCCATGCAGACCCACAGTCTGTCTCGCACCCACCCGGTCTGCATGTAATCACTGTATGTCCACATGTCAACATGGCGTGTGGTTGCAGGAGAGTGCTGTGTAGTCTGTGGCTTGCCGGCGACCAGCCAGCCGCCGAAGATTGCCAACGGCTCTTTGTCTCCTTGAACGCCACCTGCAGCGCCACACACACGTGGGCACATGCTGCGTGGCAGGCAACAGGCAGAATGGATGGAATGATACCCAACCAGGATATATGGGAGGCTGTGATGTATGTCTGTGCATGTCGTGTGGTGCCTCCGCAACGGGGAAAACGGCCCCAGCCAGCGAAAACGGTAACGGCCACAACGTTCCCCGAGCTATCCGGCTTTCCGGTGACTTGCCACATGGAAAGCATCAAACAGAAAGCGACCCAACCTGCTGGAGCCACCCAATGCAGCCTTGCGCATGGGTTCTGCTGTGTATGCATCTGCCAGACTGGCGTGAGCCGGTTGGGAGTGCGTTTGCGGAGGAAACTGGGGGGACGCCAACGAATGTGTTGCCGGAAAAACCAACCCCCAAAAGCGGCAGTTTGCTGTGGGGATGGGCATACGCATGGACATGGAGTGGGAAAAGTAGAGAGCACGCGTGAAGTATCCTCTTGCTCCTCCCTCGTTCCTCTGTGCGCACTGTACACTCCCTTCTGACACAGAAATTGGGTGCTCTCTCTCGGTCGCTCGCAGACTAAAAGAGATGTCTGAGAACGCTGCGCCTGCCAACAACAACAACGAGAACAACAACAACAGCGACAACGGCAAGAAGGAGACCGGCGGCAACGCAGTGGTCGGCGGAGCCGTCAACGCCGTGGGCGCCGTGGGCGACGGTGTGAACACGTGGTGGGAGGACTTGCAGATGGTGCGCAACCCGATGATGGCTGTTCCGGAGGACTTTGTGCCGGACAACCAGGAGTACACTTTTGACGACAAGATGGACGCAGTGTGGATGCGCCTGTCGCGCTGGATGCGCTGGGTGGGCATTGTGTCGATTGTGCTGGGTGTGTGCCGCTACTTCCTGCTGGCTCTGGGTGCGGCTCGTCTGGGTGCCTGCGGTGCTGCAGATGGAGCGATTGTGAACCTTGTGGGCGGTTTCATTGACGCCAGCGTGCAGCTGATTGTTGGTTACACGCTGATCAAGTGCGCTCGCCTGATCCGGGAGCTGGCCGAGGTGAACGGCCCGGGCATCCGCCGCATGCTGTTTGCCTTTGCCACGCTGACGCGTGTGTACTTTGTGCAGTCTGTGTCGTACACGTTCAACAGCGTGCTGGTTGTGCTGGCCACCATTGCGGCCATCATCCTCATCGCTGACCCGGCCTCGGTTGGTGCTGCCACCGCCTGCTAAACAGCCAATGAACACAACCTACCAGAAACAAAGGACACTGTTCCATCCCGTTTGCATTCCCATCCAGATTCACGCACTCTTGCGCCAGTCGAGACGGGCCATCAGGTTTGCCAACCGTGAATCCAAATGCTGCGCCCCGAGGTGCTCAACCATGATTGCAAGGCCATCGTCGAAGCGCTGGGACATGTTTTTCAGTGTGCGCATGTACGCGCGCTGATTGGCCATCTTCTGTGCGTGGGCCTCCATCTCGTCAGCGTTGTCGACCCCGTCGACCCAGATCTGCCTGCAGAACTGGTCGTTCTTGTCGGCAAACAGTTCGCACACGGCCATGAGCTTGGACAGCACGCGCAGCAGTTCGTGGTCCGTGAGCATGCACTGCTTGAGGCAGGTGTCCAGAAAGTCGTTGTGGTAGGCCAGGACGTCGTCAACTGTGCTGACCCCAGCCAGCTTGGTTTCCAGCACGTGCCAGTTGGGCTCCAGCACCTCCACGTACATGTAATACTCGATGTTTTGCAGAAAGTGCAGCATGCGCTGGGACAGACTGTACGAGGCGACACCCACGCCGCGCAGGTCAAACTTCTTCAGCAGCGCGTGATTGCGCCAGCTCTCGCACAGACGCTGCTCGACCTGCTTGCAGTAGAACAGGTGGCGGAAGATGAGCTGGTACTTGGTCAACGCCTTGCGGCTGATCACCAAAGACAGCGGCCAGCTGACTTGGTAATCCAGTGTAAACGCCTCCAGTCCCGTGATCGACATGTTCAGCTCGTCATCGATGCTCTGTTGCGAGCTGTTGAGCGTAACAACGCCAGCAGAGCTCACGTTCATGATGCTTAGCAGCTGCTGGATGTAATTGTAGGGCAGCAGCTCGCAGACGAGGTCGTCTTTGAATGGATCCGAGTTGGCCACGGACGTGCGCAGGCTCAGCTCCAGCAAGCTCTGCAGCTTATTTGTGGCCACCTTGGCACTATCCTTGGCCAGTTCGTCCTGGGCACTGTCCAGGAAATGCACCATCAGGTCACCTTGGTCCTGCAGAAAGTAGTGCTTGATGGAACGCAACCTTCCCAGCAACTGCTGGTCCTGCAGCAAGAGCTGCACGAGCGTGCGCGACGCAAACTCGTACGCACGGTCGATTTGTGAAACAAACGATCGCTTGCGTTGTGCGTACGCCACCTGTTCGTCGGCAAAGGGGCAGTTGATGTCCAGACCACACTCGCGCACGACATTGAGGTACTTGCCCGTGACCAGGATGCGCTCGGCCTGGTTCTCCAGAAACACAGGCACACAATCGTCGCGGATAGTGTACCTGCGTTCCCAGTACTCGTCGTTGTAGTCGTCAAACAAGTCCTCCTTGTGGAAATCCTCGTCTTGGGTGACAAGAAACTCTGCGTATGGGTCGTCGATGCGGCCGTGGTGGACCCACTGTGTGATGAGATCAAAGTAGGGCAGCACGGCTTTGTGCAGCAGAAAGTCGTACACCTGCTGCGCCTGCGCGTCGCCCGTGTGTGCCTCCTGTTGTTTGTACAGATTGGTCAGCACCGAGGCGCCAAACAGCTTGCCGTCGCACACCTGGGAGGCCACGTCGTCCAGGATAGACAGGGTATGGAGGGCACTTTGCACGTAGAACCACATCTTCTGCATGGGCAGCAGCGCCTGGCGGTGTTGGTTCTCCAGCTGGGCGACAAGCACAAGGTATTGCTTCAGCATGGAGCGCATCGCGGCACACAACGCATGGTTGACCAGACCAAACTCGTAGCGCGAGTGCGAGTCGACAAACTGAGACACACGCATGAAGCTGGCACACAAGGGCAGCAGCTTGCGAAGCAGGTCGGCCAGACTGATGTCCAGCGAATCGTCGACCTGAAAGTCCACGGGCGACGGAAAGACGTCGCTCTTGCTCTGTACAAAGTGGACGTAGGAGCCCTGGATGCCCATCATTAGGGAGAGGAGGTCGGCTACAAGCAGGTTCTCTTGCGTGTGAAGCGGCAGCGAACCGAGCTGAGGCGCGTTTTCGTCCACAGACGCCTCCTGAGCGCGTGATTGCTGTTGCGACGCCACCTTTGGTTGTTTGGGCATGTCGCCATGTGTACCTGCACGTGAGTGGTCATGGCTGCTTTGGTTGTGCCTGTGGGACTTGTCTGTGCCGCCTGTGGTGTTCAAGAATGGAAGCTCCACCGAGCCTACGGTGACCTCTGCCAACTGCCGTCTGCTTTCGGGCGACAGAAACGAGTCGATGAGGCTGCTCGAGTCCGGTGTCGACTGCTGCATGCCCTTCTTGCCCACCAGACCAGGGGTCACCAGCGGCGAATCAGGAAGTGGCGCAAAGTTTACGGCCGATGTGTTGCTGGCCTGCTCTTGCTCAGGTGCATGCAGCATGCCCAGCTCTTGCGCTTGGTCCAGGACATTGATGTACCGCGAGGCCAGAGTGGCACTGTGGCAAGAACGGGGCGAGGAGAGCGGCCGAGTTAGTGGACGGAGTTTTTTGGCGCCAAAATCACCTTTTGGCGCCTCAGCACGTGGCCATGTCGCACAACAAACGTACTCTTGGCGCTGGAGCGTAGTGTACAGATTGAAAAACTCGACAGGGTCCGTGCTCTGGCGCTGAAGTCGCGAACGGATGGAATCCGTGAGCATCTGCAACGAATCCGCGCGCGGGATCCGCAAAATCGGGTAAGCGTTCATCCTACAAGGAGACAACATGGAAGCGACAGTGTGGATACACATGGGAGAAACAGGGCTGCGCTACGTACAGGTTCATCCAGCTGATCTGTGTCGATGCCATTGGCCAGCAGCGTCACGTACTGCTCGCGGTGATCCTGAGCAAGAAAAGGGGCGAAAAGGGGTTCATGTCAGTGGGTCGTCGATTCCACACGTGCGTTCCACAACACTCAACAACACAGACAACGTACGTCTGGGAGATTGAACGCGTCCAGGAGAGTGTCCACTGCAGAGCGCAGCTCGTTGCGTGACATCGTTGGCGGGCGGTTGGCTGCGCTGGGGCGGCTGTCATGGAGAACACGACTCGTGTTTGCTTGCACTGTTCAAGGTATGAGGGTCCACTTGGGTGCTTGTGTCCAGAGGGTGTGCTGCATGTCACCCCGCCGGCGAATGCGCAAGGTCACCCAGCAAAGACCACCATGCTTGGCAACGACAACAACAACGAGCAGCCAGACGTGGTGCGACGTTCACCATTTGTTGGGTTGCCCTTCCTTTCAAAATGCATTGCTGGAACCATGGCCGTCATGTACCTGCTGGGAGCGCTGGCCAAATCCGTCTTTGCCGCGCTGGCCCTCGTCCCAGGCTTGTGAGTCTTGTGTGAATGTGATATGGTTGTCTTCTTTGCCGAACACAGCCCGCAAAGAGGATGGAATTGTGTGTGTGTGTGTGTGTGTACATGTGTGGACTGACACTGCCGACCTTTGTTTCCCCTGCTTGCTCTCAGCACACTGGGACACTGGTACCTGTGGAATGTGGTAACGTGTGGATTTGTGGAGAACTCGCTGCTGCAGTTGCTGATCAACAGCTTTGCTGTGCTTATGCTTGGCAAGCAGTTTGAGCCGTTGTGGGGCAGCAAGGAGTTTCTTCGCTTCGTCCTCATTGTGAACACATCCATCGGAACCACTTTGTTTGTGGGCAGCATCGTCCTGTATATCTTTACGCGCATGGAGGCTGTGCTGTACGTGTTGCCAGCGCCCCCCACCCCTCCGGTTCACCGTTTCCTGACTGACACGCTCCACCGCCCCAAAACCCCCGACTGCAGCTTCACCCCTCTCTACGGCTTCACTGGTGTCATTGCCGCCTTTACGGTTGCCCTGAAGCAGCTCATGCCTGAGCAGGTGCTTCCCTTCTGCATTGCCTTCAAACTTCGTGCAAAGGTGCGTCCTGTGAGCGTGTTGTCCTCGTCCGCCCTTGCTCCCATTCCGCGCTGCTCACATCGCGCGTCTGCTCTTCCTCCCTTGTGCCACCGGCGGTATCTCTTCCACCCCGGGCGTTCCGCATCCACCCACAGTTCTTCCCGCTGCTGTTTCTAGGCATTATTGGCCTCATGTCTCTGTTGATGGGTTCCATGCGCAGTCTGGCGTTTGCTCTGCTCGGTGTGTACTACGGCTGGATCTACCTGCGTTTCCTGCAGCCCAAGGACGACGGCTCCATCGGCGACGCCTCCACGGAAGACTTTGCCTTTCACACTTTCTTCCCGGAGCCCATGCAGCCTGCCGTCAACTCCTTCTCCACACGCGTGCTCGCCCTCGCCCGTCGTTGCGGCTGCTTCCGCGCCACCGCAGCCGCAGATCAGGAGTCCCAAGGACATTCTCTCACTGCTGCGGCCCCCGTCACTCTGTTTGACTTTGGAGGCAGCAGCACAGGCTCAGACGAATCCAACGCCGAGGCCGAGGCCGAGGCAGAACGCAAGCGTCAAGTGGCCCTTCGTGCTCTGGAGGCACGCCAGAAGCAGGCCGACGAGCAAAAGAGGCAACGGGAACAAGCCGAACGTGCGACCAAGAACGGCGGTAGTGGAGATGTGTGAGGTAGGCGTGCGGATGGGTGTGGGGTGGGTGGAAAAGGGTAGGAAAGCAAATCCATGTTCAACCGATCCAACTGATCACTCACTCGGCATTGTTCGCCTCCTCCAATTTCCTTGTCAGCTCGTCGTTCTCCTTCTTGAGGTCCGTGTTGCGTTGCTGGAGGGCAAACACACTCTGTGTGAGGGCCAGTACAGCATGGTGGATGTCGTCTTTCTGCAGCTCCTCGGGAAGGCCTCCCAGGAGACCCAAGGCTCGTTTCTCCCGCATGACGTTCTGTTGACCAAGCACAAACTGCAACGCTTCCATCTGTTTGTCCATCTGCGAGCGCATAACGCCCAGCTGTTCCTCCAGGGTCTTGCGCTTCTTCTTCCTGCCCTCAGGCTTTGCACCTGCGCCTGCTGCTGCACCTGCGCCGGCGCCGGAAAACTGCACACGACGCTCGTCTTCGTCCATATCCTTCACCTTTCGGTGCGTGAACCGGCCCTTGCGGTTCACCGCACCCGAGTCTGCCTCTGCAGATCCTGCTGCCCCTGCTGCTGCGGCTGTGCCTGTCGTCGACCCCACCGATGCGTTGGCTGTTGTGTTGGCTTCCGTGGTCTCTGCCAGTGCAGAGCTTGATGCTGTAGAGGCGGATGACGACGACGACGACGAGCCCGACGACGCCGCACCCTCGTCGGACATCTCCTGCTTGGCCTTGGCCACTTCCGACTCCCAGCTCCAGCCACTGAATGCCATGTAGTTCTTGTTCGAGTTTGCTTCAAGTTGGTCGATTTCGGCCTTGTTTTCCTTGCGTTTGCTCTTGAACACCTGGAATCGTTCGCCCAGGTCCGGGATGTTGTCCAGCACCTGTGCCACAACGTCTTCCACGGGCTTGCGGTTTTTGAAAAAGCTGTGCTTGAGCAGATCCTTGGCTTCGGGTCGCTCTGCGGGGTCGCGACGCAGGCAGGACTCGACCATCTTGCGAAAGTCTTTGCTGAAGCGCTTGCGCTCGTCTGCGCTCAACGTCAGGCCTTCTGTGACATCCATGGTTTTGACAATGATTTGTGCGGTGTCCAACTTGGCAAACGGGGCGTAGCCGTTGGCCAGCTCCAAGGCGGTGATGCCGAAGGACCAGATGTCCACCTTGTGGTCGTACCTCACCTCCTCCATCACCTCGGGCGCCATCCAACACGGGGAGCCCACAAAGGTTGTGCCACGGCGCGAACTGACTGCCGATGTGCTCACGCCAAAGTCGGCCAGCTGGATGCCCTGTGTGGTGCCCACAAGCACGTTGCTGGCCTTGATGTCCCTGTGGATGAACTCCTTCTCGTGGAAGTACGACAGGCCTTGCAACACCTCATACAGCACCGTGGCAATGATGTTTTCGTCCTTGATGCCATCCTTGCGGAATTTCATGACGTCGTACAGCGAGCCTGGCGTTGTGGCGGGCGTTTAGTTTTTTGGGAGGGCGTCAGCTCGCGCGTCCTCTCCCCCCGTGTTGTGCTCACTCTGCACTTACCGCCGTCGAGGTAGTCCATGACGATCCACAGCTCGTGCTCTTTGATAAACGCACAGTGGTGCTGCACAATGTTTGGGTGATCGCACGACTGCATGATGTTCAGCTCTTTCTGTGAGGGCAATGAGCCATTTCTGTGTCAGCCCCTCCGCCTCACTCCGCTTCCCGGCGCTGTGCTTCGAGTGTGGGAACACCGCACATCACACACACACACACACACACACACACACACACCACACACACACGTGCTCCCTCCATATGCGCCCTGTGCTTTCTGCGTACCTTGATCCCGTCGACGTCTTGGCGAGCCTGCTCGATGTCGATGATCTTCAGGGCCACCGTCTGGCCGTTGCAGGTGGCACGCCAGATGGTCGCGCAGCCTCCCTGGCCAATTTGTGCGTCCTTTTCGTAGGCCGATGGATCTGCTGGCCAGGACATGCCGGTGTGGTGGGTTGGCGCAATGTGCGCTCTTCAGGCTCTTCAGTTCATTCTTCGTCCTCCTCATCCAGGTCAAATGACAATTTGCTCCCTGTGCCTTTCTTTCTCTTGTGTTTCTTTTTCCTCTTTCCGTATCCAGCTGCTGCTGCTGCTGCTTTTCGGCTGCCACTGCCACTGCTGCTGCTGCTGCTGCTGCTGGCAAGCTCGGCCTCGACACGTGCCTTTTTGCGGATGTGTGCTGCGTGGGCATCCAAATCCACGCGTGCGTCGTCACTGTCCTCAATTGCATTGAGTTCCGACTCGATGCGTTCCATGGCCTTACGCTTTGTGCGTTCGCCGGGCTTGTGGTAGAAATGGGGACTGATCACAGGGGAACGAATGTGTGCGCAGTGTCAGTGGCATGTGAGGAACGTGGGACGCATGGATGCGATTGAACAGGTGAAACGTCAACGTACGCAAGTTCAGCGAGCCATTCGGGCTCGATGGCCGTGCAAGCGCGCATATAGTGCTTGGTGGTCAGGATGAGCTCGTGGTAGACCACAAAGGGAGGAGGGTATTTAAACAGCACCGAACTGGGATGAATGTACAGAGTGAAGCCGCCGCGAAGGGAGCGGTAGGTGCCGTCGTCCTGCAGAGACGCAGCGTTGGCAAAGAAGCCCGCGGTGACGGCGCGTTGGATGCACGTCACATCGCCCTTGCACGACACCAGCGGCACCGAGAGGCGGTACAAATAGTCGCGCAGCTGCTTGCGAATAGCCACGGCGCGTACCAACGCATTGTAGCTGAGCATCTTGCGGGAGCACCACTTTGGATTCTTGTTTGCTGCCACAAAGGCGTTGTAGATGTTGAGCAGGGCCACGTGGTCGCCCTCGTGGACGGCAAAGGGCTTTTTGGCCTGGTCAGACTCGGCGTTGTTGCCGTGGAAGGGATTGGACACGCTGAGCATAGCGGCAATGCTGAGCACCTCTGAGGAACAGCCCATGGTGCCGCTAGCCAGCAGCAGTTTGGACAGCATGGGATCCAGAGGCAGTTCAGACATGGCCACTCCGTCGGGTTGTGTCAGCTGGGCCTGCCCGTCGAGTGCTCCCAGAGCGTACAGGAGCTCGAGGGCGCGCACCATATTCTGTGCAGGTGGGGGGCTCATGTACGGGAAGCGAGCCACGTTTGCAATGCCCATGGCCTTGAGGTGGAGCACCACCGAGGTGAGATTGCTGCGTTGCATCTCGGGGGGCAGGCGGCCGGAAGGGCCTCGTACGCCTCGTGGGTGTACAATCGGAAACACTTGCCTGCACGTACTCGTCCGGCACGTCCTGCACGCTGGGTGGCACTGGCCTTGGACACAGGCACGGTTTGCAAGGACTGCACTCCGGTGCTGCCTGTGTACCGCCGTTCCTTGACGAAGCCGCAGTCGACAACGTAGGCAATGCCATCGATGGTGACGGAGGTCTCTGCCACGTTTGTGGAAACAATGATTTTGCGCTGGCCTTTGGGTGTGGGTTCAAACACGCCCAGTTGCTCGTTGCGCGGCAGCCCTGCGTACAGGGGCAGGATCAGCATGGTGTGACTCGTGTTTGCGTCGCGTGCAGCTTCTTGCAGCGCCTCACACACCTGTACAATGTCGCTCTGGCCTGGAAGAAAGGCAAGAACGTCGCCGTGGGGCTCTGCTACGTGGATCTGCATGATCACATCGACACAATGGCGCACGTAATCCTTGCATGGCTCCTCCAAGAACTGGATGTCCACCGGAAACATGGATCCCTTGACAGAGAGCATCCCGACGCCGTCGCGGGACTCTTCGTCCACAGAAAAGTAGCGTGCAAAGTCGTCGGCGTCCAGGGTGGCCGAGGAGACAATGACGCGCAGGTCGTGGCGTCGCTGCAGGATCTTGCTCAGCAAACCCAGCAGGATGTCTGTGTACAGAGAGCGTTCGTGGGCCTCATCCACAATCACCACGGAGTATTGGCCAAGCAGCGGGTCGCTCATGATCTCGCGCACAAGCATGCCGTCGGTGACAAACTTGAGGCGTGTGTCTGCGGTGGACCAGCGCTCGTCCAGACGCACAGAGTAGCCCACAAGTGACCCAAGCTCAGAACCGGTTTCTTGAGCCACGCGGGCGGCCACTGAGATGGCAGCGATGCGTCTCGGCTGCGTGCACGCCACGCGAAAGCCATTCTCAGTCCAGCCTGCTTGGTGCAGGTACTGAGGAACCTCTGTGAGGCGCACGGGTGAGCAAAATGGTGTGAGCGGCCTGGCGACAGTGTACTTTGTACCTTTCATCATTGTTATCGTGTCTGGACAGAGTGTGGGCGGGTCTATCGCTCAACGTACGCGTGGTCTTGCCGCTACCAGTCTCGCCCACGAGAATCACCACCTGGTTAGCTTCCAGGAGAAAGAGCAGCTCACGGCGACTCTTGGCAATGGGCAACTCAGGCGTGTAATGGGAGCTGCTGCTGCTGGAGCTGCTGCTGGAGCTGTTGCTAGCCGGCTGGCTGCTGTGGGACGCCCAGGCGGCGGGGGTCATGCCCGAGGACGAAGCGGAAAGCGAGTCGCCAAGGAGAGCATCGTCGGAGAGTGCAGAGGAGGACAGGAGGCTGGTGACGCCTGTGTGGATGGCCCCAAAGGGCTTTGGGACGGAGGATGTGACGGGGCGAAAGATGGTGGCGGGAGGTGGGAAGTGGCTTTTTTGCGCGTGGCGGCGACTGCGCTGTGGCGTCCATCGAAACACAACAACCGACCACGAAAGCATGAGCTCCACGGGTATTGCTGCCACCGTCAAGGACGTGCCTGCCATCGACTTTATCAACGCGTATGCCGCTCATCTGCAGAAGCAGGGCAAGCTGCAGCTGCCCAAGGGTGTGGATATGATCAAGACGGCCACGTGGAAGGAGCTGAGCCCGTATGACGACAACTGGTTCTACGTGCGCGCTGGTACGTGACCCTACAGAAAGCGAGACGTGTGTGTGGGCCGCGTGAGGGCGCGTTTTGTGCGCGCCTTGCATTTTTTGCAAGAGCGACGCTCGCGCCTCGCCTTGGCCCGCTCCGTTTTTCCCTCCCCATGGCTCGCCCCTGGGCACACTCTGTCCTTGAGGCCTATGCAGATGCTCTGTGGGCATACCATGCGTGTGTACATCTGCGCGTGGGTGTCCACAGAGGATCGAGGCAGGGAGCAGGGCCTGCCGCGTGTGTGCGAGGCGCATGCATTTTGTCCAGCCCCGTTTTTCAAACACCCACCGTCGCTTACACACACACGCACTCTCCAGCTTCGATCGCCCGCAAGGTGTACATCCGCCCCGGTGTTGGTGTCGGTGGCCTCAAGAAGGTGTACGGCGGTAGTGTGAACCGCGGTGTCCGCCCGAGTGAGTTTTGGCCCTCTCTTTTCGCCTCATGCACCGCTTGGTTGCAAATCGGCTCCCTGCCCTCCACCCAGAGCGCTGCCGCAGCTGTGTTTGCGCTGGACGGCATGTCCAGTGCACACCCATGTGGCCCTGCGCAAGATGGCCATCGCCTATGCCCCTCTTCGTACCTACAGCGCGTGCAATGTGCTCACACCCCACCCTCGCGATTTATCCACGTTTCACACAGGCCACTTTGGCAAGTCGGCTGGTGGCCACATCCGCCTGGCCCTCAAGGGACTCGAGGACCTCGGCATTGTGCAGGTGAACAAGAAGGGTGGCCGTGTCATCACCCAGAAGGGCCAGACCGATCTGGACCGCATTGCTGCCCAGGTTGCTCTGCAGCGCCAGTCCGTCAACCCTCTGGACATCTAAGCTGTCTCTTGGGAACACTGATGAATACAACCCCACCATTTGATCACCACAGAGTGTGTTTGTTGGTAGTTGCAAACGAGGCTTTCTTCCAAAGAAGATGGACGGCAACCGCACGAACACAGGTGCAACAACAACAACAACAACTAGCTTGTCGTTGATGTCCAGGACTCTTTTGGTAATGTGTATTCATTTGCTATTGGCTTGGGCCCTGTAGCAGTTTAGCAGGCGGTGGCAGCACCAACCGAGGCCGGGTCGGCGATGAGGATGATGGCCGCAATGGTGGCCAGCACAACCAGCACGCTGTTGAACGTGTACGACACAGACTGCACAAAGTACACACGCGTCAGCGTGGCAAAGGCAAACAGCATGCGGCGGATGCCCGGGCCGTTCACCTCGGCCAGCTCCCGGATCAGGCGAGCGCACTTGATCAGCGTGTAACCAACAATCAGCTGCACGCTGGCGTCAATGAAGCCGCCCACAAGGTTCACAATCGCTCCATCTGCAGCACCGCAGGCACCCAGACGAGCCGCACCCAGAGCCAGCAGGAAGTAGCGGCACACACCCAGCACAATCGACACAATGCCCACCCAGCGCATCCAGCGCGACAGGCGCATCCACACTGCGTCCATCTTGTCGTCAAAAGTGTACTCCTGGTTGTCCGGCACAAAGTCCTCCGGAACAGCCATCATCGGGTTGCGCACCATCTGCAAGTCCTGCCACCACGTGTTCACACCGTCGCCCACGGCGCCCACGGCGTTGACGGCTCCGCCGACCACTGCGTTGCCGCCGGTCTCCTTCTTGCCGTTGTCGCTGTTGTTGTTGTTCTCGTTGTTGTTGTTGGCAGGCGCAGCGTTCTCAGACATCTCTTTTAGTCTGCGAGCGACAGAGAGAGAGAGCACCCAATTTCTGTGTCAGAAGGGAGTGTACAGTGCGCACAGAGGAACGAGGGAGGAGCAAGAGGATACTTCACGCGTGCTCTCTACTTTTCCCACTCCATGTCCACGCGTATGCCCATCCCCACAGCAAACTGCCGCTTTTGGGGGTTGGTTTTTCCGGCAACACATTCGTTTTCGTCCCCAGTTTCCTCCGCAAACGCACTCCCAACCGGCTCACGCCAGTCTGGCAGATGCATACACAGCAGAACCCATGCGCAAGGCTGCATTGGGTGGCTCCAGCAGGTTGGGTCGCTTTCTGTTTGATGCTTTCCATGTGGCAAGTCACCGGAAAGCCGGATAGCTCGGGGAACGTTGTGGCCGTTACCGTTTTCGCTGGCTGGGGCCGTTTTCCCCGTTGCGGAGGCACCACACGACATGCACAGACATACATCACAGCCTCCCATATATCCTGGTTGGGTATCATTCCATCCATTCTGCCTGTTGCCTGCCACGCAGCATGTGCCCACGTGTGTGTGGCGCTGCAGGTGGCGTTCAAGGAGACAAAGAGCCGTTGGCAATCTTCGGCGGCTGGCTGGTCGCCGGCAAGCCACAGACTACACAGCACTCTCCTGCAACCACACGCCATGTTGACATGTGGACATACAGTGATTACATGCAGACCGGGTGGGTGCGAGACAGACTGTGGGTCTGCATGGCCGTGCAAGGGGAATATCAACAAAGGGTGTCAAAACTCACGCGAGGTTTTGTTGCTTTTGGCTTGACACGACCGTCGCAGCGCATCCACCCTCACCCACATACTCATCCGTGCTTCCAACTTGCCCCAGATCGCGTTGTCTCCTACAGCCACACACATACACACACACACACGTCACACACACGTCACCCATCATAGTACACGCGCACCTTGTTTTCCGCCACCAGCGTGTCTCCGTCGTAGAACGCCGTTTCAATGGTCACGTTGCCACTGGAGATGATGCAGCGCACACAAAACACCAAACGCATGTGTCAGTCAGTGTCTCCTTCACTCCCCTCTGAGTTCACACACACTGCGCCCACTTGTGTGTGTGTGCGTGTGGCGTGTTTACTTACTTCAGCACCTCGGCGGGGATCATCGATCCGTCGCCTGCAGCCTCGATGGTGGATTGCCAGGTGTTACGCGAACCGGGAATGACAAATCCAAACGTGAAATTCCACACCTCCAGCGGCTGGCCAGCAAGGTACACCTTCTGCTCCAGGCGGAACTTGGCGATCAGCTCCTTGGAGGAGAAATCGATCTCCCGCGACACAGCGCGGCACTGCACAATGTCTGCAGGCACGTGTGCCTCCAGCTCTTCACCAAACACGTCCACGTTGCTCCTGTGCCGTCATGGCAGGTCGACACACGGCCCCAGCAGCGTGTCAGCAGGCCTCTGCAGACAAACTTAGCGCGCCCGCTCGCCTTCCCCGCCTTCCTCTTTGGTCGTTTCCACACCGCTGTAGACACGACCATTCGCTTACCAATCGGCTTCCCACATCAGATCGCCTGTATCTGCGTCCACCAAGTTCATCCCGTTGCTGTGACGAGGTCGCATGCGAGCCCCAAGGCCGTGTGTGAGTGGTGACTCCCCTCTCAACCCCGCCACACTCCTTGCCGCCTGGCCGCACGCTGCACTTGCAACACCGTGTCGGTTCGAGCACACTCACAGCTTGAACCCCTTGCGGATCTCCTCTGCACTCGCCGTCGTCTCAAACTTGGACATGGCGTCGAGAAACCGGTCGAATTGGCCCAGCGGGCGTCGGGGAATCCGAGGCCACAACCGAGGCCCACCATCCATGTGAAGTCCCAGAAAGTGGTGGGAACGGCGCTTCTGTTGCGTTTGGGTGACAAAGCGATGCGCGCGTGCACGCATCAGAACACCCATCATGCGTCAATCGGGTCGCGGCCACGGTTCGGAAGGGACAGGCTTTCGTGTGCAGATGTGGCACATGCTGGTGCTGTTCACCCTGTTCACGGTGTTCTTCTTTGTTATGTTTGGCACCCACGAGCAGCAGTTGGACCACCGCGCCGCACAGGCGAAACGAGAGCCCCGAAAGTCCATTGCAGACGACGCCATGCCCATGACCCATCCGGTCGTTCCTGACTTTATGGATCCGGCCACACCCACCAAGGACTCGGAGAAGGGAGACGACTCGGCAGACGGCGCCACTCCGCGCGTGCGAGGTGTCAAGGACGAGGAGGACGAAGACGACCTGGGTGTGCTGGCCGCAGCCCACGCGGCCGCCGTCAACCAGAGCCAGCATTTGGCCTCTCTGGAAAGGGTGAGCATACATCCACACCCACACAGTGGCAAGAGGGTTGTCCATGCCTGCGGGGGAGGTGCGTGCAGTGACTCACACCCAGGGGATGGTGTGCCGTTGCGCAGGAACTGCGTGTGTGGAAACGGCGAGTCGAGTCGCTGCGAATGCAAAAGTTGTCCATTACACGGGAATATGACATTGCACAGGAGGAGCTGCGCAAGAGCGAAGACAGAGCAACCCTGTTGGATGTCAAACTGCAGGCGGCCGAAAGCAAACTTGCCAAGAGCGTGTCCAAAGGGCGTGCGTGCAGCCGCGACGCACAGCAGCTGAAGATCCAGCTCGCACGTGTCAAGCAGGGGTCCACGGCCGCCGCCAACGCCCCCAGCGACCGAAACAGTGCCAGTGACGCCAAAAACCAGAGGGCCACGGCCACACGCCCCAACGCCGCGGACGACACAGGGTACGAGCAGGATAGCGAGTCGCTGACGGAACAGGCCAACGCGACGCCACCGCAGCTGCTCAAGGGGTTGGATATGCTTCTGGAAACATCGCACCCGGAAGTGAGCATTGTGGTGCCCGTGGAGGCAACTGCCTGTGAGCAGCTGGAACAGCAGCAGCAGCAGCAGCAGCGGCAGAACGACGACGGAAAGGCGCAGCCATCCAAGTGTGTGAAGCGTGTGCGTGGTCTGCTGTTCAGCATGTTGGGCACTCTGGAGCAAGTAAGCATCCCGTTTGAGGTGCTTGTGGTCACCGACAGTGCGGCCATGGCGGAGAAGCTGCAGGCATTGCATCTGCCCAAGGGCCATGAGCAGCTGCGTAAAGTGTACAACAAGCTGGTGACAGTGCGCCACATGACCAGTGTCGATGCTTCCACCACCACCACCACCACCACCACCACCACAAACACCAACACCGCAAAGGAGACACGCATGGGGTGGGGTACCCTGTGCAACAAGGCCATGGAAAAGGCACGTGCACGTCATGTGCTGTTTGTGTCTCCCTCTGTGGTGTTTTCCAGGTTCCATTTGCGTGGCGACTGGCTCAAGCGCATCACGGGTGCCATGCGACCACCGCAATCTTCGGCCCAGGCCCACGACCACGACGACCACGAGGCACCGACCCCGGGCCTCCTGGGCTTCAAACTTCTCGGCTTTCCGCGTCCAGGCACCTCCAAGGGTGAGAATGCACGCACGGCGTCGCCCATTGTGTACAGCGCGGGCGTGGAGTACGCCATGGCTCCCGAGTTTCTGGTCCAACAGGCCGGCGGCGCCGCCACCGGCATGGGCTGGCACTCGTACAAAGGACGGCAACTGCTGCAAGCACGCAACCTGCCAGGCTCTGTGGCCGCGGTAGGCATGCGTGATCTGCTTTCCCGTGCCCTACCATCGCCTGTCCGGGTTCAACTTTCGCGATCGGCGCGCAGGTATGGCCCAGGCCGACGTGGCTGGAGTCTCTTCGGCCCTGTTTGTGGTCAGTCGCCATGTGTTCCACCTTGTGGGTGGGTTCAACACGCAGTACGCCTCGCTGGACGGCCAAATGGAGGTGCTGGACTTTGCACTCAAAGTGCGCACGCAGACGGAACATTCGGTGGCATATTCGCCTGCCTTTGTCGGCGTCTTTCTCGATTCCGACCAAACGGCCACCCAAACCCAGTTGCCCGACCGCTTCAGTTTGCTGTTCCATGTCGGCCACCGGGTTGTGTCTGCACGCGTCAAGCAGGCCGTCGATACCTTCTACGCACACTGGAAGGCCCTGTTGGAAAGCATGGTGCGTCGTCAGTACACCCTGGACGACCTCACTGTCGTCTGGGACACGTACAGTGGCTGCAGCGGTGTCAACGTGGAGGCCATCAACTTTGCTGCCCAACTCGAGCGCCGCCTGCCCCTGAAGCTTGTTGGGGCACCCGACAGCTTCTGCCGTGGCTTCCCCGAGGCTGTGCAACAACAGCTCAACCGGGCAGCCAGCAAGCGCGCGTTTGCACAGGTCAACGTGTGGGTGGCCCACAAGCCGCCGCCCTCGTATCCCAAGTTTCCGTATCGGGGCCTGGTGACAGTGGAGCAGCGGCCCGACTATGTGATTGGCCGCAGCATGACGGAAACCGACGCAATCTCGCGGGCCTGGGCACAAAAGAGCAGTTTGGTGGATGAGATCTGGCTGCCGTCCTCCTTCCTGGTGGATGTGTTTGCCGACGGCGGCGTGCCGCGCAACAAGCTGCGTGTGATCCCAGAGCCCATCGACGTCAACATGTACGATCCGTCCATTACGGTGCCGCTGCGGTTGCCGGGCGAGAAGCTGCACCCGGACAACTTCAAGTTCCTGTCTGTGTTCAAGATGGAGGAGCGCAAGGGTTGGGATCTGCTGCTGGAGGCGTACTTTAGCGAGTTTAGCGCAAAGGACCCCGTGTCTTTGGTCATGCACACCTACCTGTACAACGAACGGGACGCACGCAATGTAGCGCGTGTGCGGGCGCGCATCCAGCGACACATCGACTCAAAGCTGGGCCGTGTGACGCAGGGCAAGAAGCTGGCCCATTGGGAGGTGATCAGCCAGGAGATGGACAGCACACAGATGCCGCGCATGTACAAGGCGGCCGACGCGTTTGTGTTGCCGACCCGAGGCGAGGGCTTTGGGCTCCCGCTGCTGGAAGCCATGGCCATGGGGCTGCCCACAATTGCCACCAACTTTAGCGGCAACACAGATTTCATGAAGGAGGACAACTCGTACCTGATCGAGGTGGAGGCCATGGAGCCTGTGCAACGCGGGATCGGACTCGTTGGCCGCTGGGCTCGGCCCAGTGTCACCCACCTGCGCACTCTGATGCGTCGCGTGATGGAACAGCGCAAAGAGGCAGCCGACAAAGGAGAGCGTGCACGCAAGTTTGTCAGCGAGCACCTGTCCCAGGAGGCCGTGGCCAAAACAGTCCTCGATCGCCTGGGCGCCATCCGCAACGAGCTGCAACAAAAGTCGCACACAGGAAAGAGCGGCAGCGGCAACGGGGACGCTTCGGTGCCTCGAACAAGCGTGCAGGATGATGTCGACCAGGCCATGGAGGATGCACGCCAGCAGCGAGGCAGCGGAACCAAAGGGGCCTTTGACGCGTTTCGCGCACGCTTCAACGAGGAGCGCAGGAGGAGACAGGCAAATGGCACACCAAAGGAACGCCACGATGGTATGACGACTGCCAACACGCAGCAGATGCGACAGAAGCGTGTGCCAGACCAGCAAGAGCCGCTGGATGCGTTTGATGGCGACGACGCAGGGGTGGATGGGCCTCCCCAGCGACGCGGCCGTCAGGAAGAGCCATTGCAAGAGGAAGGTGAGGAGGAGGACGACGGATGGGAAGGGGGTGAGGCCGATGGCTGGGAGTGAGCAGAGGGTTGAAAAAATGGAGCAGTGCTGAATTGCCTCCGCACGCGCCACACGGGTGTGCCTGCCCGAGTTGCAAAACGTCTATGCAGAGCCCTTGGTTGTGGTTGTCTTTTGGGAGTCTGTGTTGAGCACGATGGAGAATGTACAGGAAGGCAGGGTGTCGATCTCAACGGTGACCTCTGCCTGCAGGCCCAAGTTTTGCAGGGCGCCCCTGATCAAGCCGCAGGGAAAAGCCACATAGGGGGCAGCCAGTTCGGTGGCGTTCTCGTTGTTCGAGGTACTGAAGCGCTTGAGCCACTGAAAGTCGTTGTCTAGCAGCACGTAGGTGCCCTGCAGTTGTGGAGGGAGAGGGTCAGCCTCACAGAGGGCCACCCAACAGGGTGCACGGGCACGTGTGGCAGTGGCAAAGGAACGCGGAGGAGGTGCTCAACGTGCACACCGCCCATGGATGGGGCTTACCTTGTGGTTTGTGCGCAAATTGTCCACGTTCTTTGCAAAGACCGTGTGCCACAGATCCTTGCACACGAACTTCATGATGTCGAGCGAGTCTGTAAACGGGCTGCGGTTCACGGTGAGGCTATACAAACGGGGCCACATGGCACACGGGGATCGATGCACGCGTGAGTATGTGCACTGTCTCCTCCACGTCTCGCACATAAACATACCGTTCCACAAGGCGCTGACCCACAGAAAAGCCCATCTTCTCCAAGGTGATGAACGCCGCGTCCTTGCTGTCTGACTCGCGAAGCAGCGTGCGCACCATTTCCGTGACCAGAAAGTCCATGCAACTGGCTGCCACCTCTTTCTTGGCCGACCGTTTGGTGCTCATGGAATCCGAGGAAGTGGCGTGACGACGGGTTGGTGCGCGATTCGCGGACCCCATCACCAGCACACCAGACATGAGTGGGCGATCCACACTCACACACGTATGCATAGGAACCAGTTCCACTGTGTGTATGCAGAGAACAAGCATGGGATGTGATTCTGCGCCACGGAACGCAATCGAACCCGAGTCGCCGGCTGAAAAGCACACAACCTGCCTTCAACATGTTTGCCCGCCGCTCAAACGCCTCCTCCCAGGTCGCTTCCTTGCTCCAAACAACCATGCAACGAGCGGTTCGGCCCGGAACACACCGCACCACGATGGTGTGCTCAGCCATCCATCGCTCGGGCCATGTGCACGGGCATGCGTCGTTGCATCAACACACAAAGCCCTTGTTGGCAAGGACATGGACATGGACCCAAGCCGGAATCGGTTCGGAGGGTTTTGCAAAGCAGAGCCAGAAGACCGGGCATTGGCAAGCTTCAAAATCCGGTCTGGCGGGTTTGCGCAGAACGCACCAACAAATTGCTCCAGCAACTCGAATCCAAACAGCAACCATCATGTCTACATCTCCCAATCACGAAAGCACAGCCAAGCACACATCGCTGACGGACACCGACGACGATGGCTCGTTCAAGCGCAAAGCGAGCACGTTCCGCAACTTTATCACCAAAGACGGCGAGTACCCGCCCGAAGCGAATCGGTACCACCTGTACATTTGCTATGCATGCCCTTGGGTACGTTGTCGCGTGATTCCACCTCGCCACATGTCCGCGAGAGCGTGTTCTTCGCGGAGACTTTTCGTGTCGCGTCTCGACCACCCTTGCGCCATTCCGGCTTGCTGACAAGTTGCCACCGGAAAAACTCTCCGTACCCCTTCGTCCCATCCCACAGGCTTGCCGCACCCTGATGGTCCGCGCATTCAAGGGTCTGGAAGACGTCATCAGCGTCGATGTGGTCAACCCCATCTTCAGCGAATATGTAAGTGGTGCTGGTGTCGAGCGGCCACCAGCGGACAAACGCAACTTTGGCAAAGTTGCACAAAAACGGTCTCTCTTGCTCACACAACGCCTCCACACAGGGATGGACCTTTGCCAAGGACGACGAATTCCCCGAGATCACGGGCGACACCATCAACGGCCACAAGTACATGCGCGACCTGTATCTGGAGCAGAACCCGGAGTACGACGGACGCTACACCGTCCCTGTGCTCTTTGACAAGAAGACCAACACCATCGTGAACAACGAATCGTCAGAGATCATCCGCATGCTCAACACCGAGTTCAATGACCTGGCCACACGCAACCAGGACGTAGATCTGTATCCGGCCAAGCTCCAGGCACAGATCGACGAGATCAACGACTGGGTGTACGACAACATCAACAACGGCGTGTACAAGTGCGGCTTTGCCACCACCCAGAAAGCGTACGACAAGGCCTTTGACGCCCTGTTTGAGCACTTGGACAAGGTGGAGGAGATCCTGTCCAAGAACCGCTGGCTCACAGGCGACTACTTCACCGAGGCCGACTTGCGCCTCTTTGTCACCATTGTGCGCTTCGACCCGGTGTACGTGCAGCACTTCAAGACCAACCTCAACCGCATCATCGACTATCCCAACCTCAACAACTGGCAGCGCGAGGTCTACCAGCTCGACGGCTTTGCCGACACCGTCAACATGGAACACATCAAGAACCATTACATGCGCTCCCACGCCACCATCAACCCCAAGGGCATTGTCGCACGCGGCCCCAGGGATGTTCTCCTCAATCTTACCGCATCTCACGACCGCGCCCAGTTTGGCAGCAGCGAGAAGGTCTCGTTCTTGACCTCCCAAGAGTGAGGAGGAACGGTTTTGCAAATACATCCATTCGTTGAACTCCCATTGAAATCCCCCCCCCCCCCAATTCGAATCCGCAGCCCCTCACTTCTTCACAAAGGTAATTGCCAGCGGAGAGCCGGCAAGATCAAAACCTTGCAGGGCGTTCAGCGCCACCTCGGCTTGGATTTCGTCGTTGAAATCCACAAATGCAATTTCAGGCATGTTGGGTACGGAACGCACGCGCTGAAAGCCCTCGTAGTTGCCAAACACCTCGTTCAGCTTGCTCTCGTCGGCCTCGGCTGCCAGATTCGACACAAACAGGCTTTTGTTGCGTTCTGTGACCTGTGCCAGTCTCTGGAATGTGGATGTTTGCTTGGTCGATGTTCCGTTGCCGCCTCGTCCGCCCTTGTTCTTCTCTGTCTCCATCTCCTTTGCACGTCGTGCCGCCTCCTCTGCCTCCTTCCTCTTCCTCTCCGCCCTCGCTGCCCGCGTCTGCTCCAGCGTCCCGTCCAGTCGCGCCACAAAGTCGCTCTTTCCCACCGCGTACTCGATGGCCTGTGTGGTGTGCCTCCGTGTCAGAGTATTGCCCTTTCCTACGCGCTCTAGGCCGGCCCGAAGGAACCGGCCCTTCACGCCGCGCCGCGCGCTTTCCGACATGCCCAACCCCGCCCCGCTCCGGGCCGCCCTCTGCCTCCACACGCCCCAACTCACCAAAGGCTTGCCGAAAAAGTCGTATCCCTGCAGCTCCCGCATGGCGTTTGTGGCGCACGACAGCTCTTTGAAGATGATAAACGCCTGACCACGCATGCGCAGCGTGCGGCGAGCCACAATCTCGTAAACCGCCCCGTACGCGCTGAACAGTTCGTACAGCGCACGCTTGAGCTCGTCCACACGGATCTTTTCGTTCAGATTGTGCACATACAGCGTCTCGTTCGGCTGCAGCTTCTTCAACGTGCTCGTGCTCGCCGTTGTTGTTGACGACTCCACGTTCATGCCGTCGTCCTCCCCGTCCGATCCCGTCTCTCCACTCTCGTCCACCTCCTCTTGCTGCTCATTCGTCTCCTCCTCCGCCGCTTGCGTTGGCTGGTCCTCCACGTCCATCGCGCTGCGGTGTGTCGTTGACTGTGTGTCGCCGCCAGCGCTCCCTGCCCGCACCCGTCCACGCACCCATTGCAACGGTCTCGCCATGTCCCACACCGCCTTCCTCGACCAGCTTCTGGTTGCCAAGGCGCCCAGCAAGATCGAGTGCATCGACGCAATCAATGCCGAGCGCTTTGTCGTCGGCACACGGGATGGGCACATTTACGTGTACCAAATGCCCCAGGGTACGTCCTTGGCCCTGCACTCACCTTGCCTCGAGGCCTTCTCGCCCTGCTTTGGCCCTCTTTGCTTCCCTGCCGTGTGTTTGGGCCATGCCTGTGCTGCCGTATGCCGTCTGCAAGGCTTGAACAGAGGCCCTCCTGTACCACCCCCCCCCCGCAGCCTGCGCTTACACATCGCCCTCCCCCGTGCCACGCTCCGCTCTCCGTCACCATGAACACAGGGAAAGGACGTGCGGAGCTGGTGTCCACCCATCGAGCACCCACGAAAAAGGCCATCCAGCAAATCAAGGCCGTTCCTCCGCTCGAGGTCGCGCTGCTCCGCTCAGGTGAGCCCTCTCTCGTGCCCCCGCGCACAGCCTCCCCCGCTAACCGCGAAAACCGCAACGCACACACTGCTGTCTCCACTCGCCCCGCACAGACGGATATATTATTGTCATGGACCTCAACAGCTTTGAGATGCGCTCCACGCTTGTGCGCACCAAGGGCTGCTCCGTGTTTGATCTCGACGACTCAAGGGTAAGCGGCGACGTCGCCCCTGTTCACGGGCCATTGCGCACGTGAGTCTGTCCAACCCGTCGCCAACTCACACCCCATACACCCTTGTGCAGATCACTGCCGATCAAGACGCCTTTGTGTGCCTGGCGGTCGCTGTCAAGAAGCAGCTGCTGCTCTTTGAGTGGCAGCACTCCCTGCAGGACTTTCACCCCGAACCGACCGTGCGTTGGGTCATTCCGCCCGACTGCCAAACCATAGCCTGGAGTGGCAACCAGCTGTGCTGCGGCTTCAAGCGCGAGTACTCCATGGTCGAGGTGCACTCGGGAGACTCCAACACCATCTTCTCCTCGGGCAAAAGCACCACGCCCATGATCCACAAGCTCAACGATCAGGAGCTGCTGCTTGCCAGGGACACCTTGTCCATTTTTGTGGACCTTGACGGCAAACCCACACGCAAGTACGCCATCGGCTGGAGCGAAGCGCCGCAAACCGTCGGCTCGCACTTTCCCTTTATGATTGGCGTCCTGCCCGACTTTGTCGAGGTACGCATGATTGAAAACTCCCAGGACATGGTCCAATCGTCTGTGCTTCACGAGGCACGCTTCATCTGTGCTTCGTATGGCATCATCCTCGTCGCCGCACCCACAACTGTTTGGTGCATGAACGCACAGCCTCTGGCCGCACAGGTCGACCAGCTCGTCCAAAGTCGACAGTACGCCTCGGCGCTCAACCTGGCCACACTCATCCCAGACACAGAAATGCCCGCAGCCGCACGCAACCAGCTCGTGGCCAACATTCACAAGATGTACGCCTACTTCCTCTTCTCCGAGGGCTCCTACAAAGACAGCATGGAGCACTTTACCATTGCCGACTGCGACATCCGCTATATCCTCGCCCTGTTTCCCTCACTTTGCTCCCAGGCCACCCTCGAGCTCGTCAACCCTTTCCAAACCAACGACGTCGTCCTGCCCAAGAGCAAAACCGACCGCATCGACGCCGTCCTGGCCCTCATCGACTTTCTCACCCTGCGTCGCTCCTCATCTGCCTCTTCCACAGCCACTGTCGACGTCGTGCAGCTCATGCAGCCCGGCAGTGGGCTCAACGTGAGCGCAGGCGGATCCTCGTCGTCCTCCTCCTCTTCCTCCTCCTCTGGGCCCAGCGCTCTGTCATCTTCGGCTGTGGCTGCATCACTGTCGCCTGCTTTGCTGGAGGGGGACGTGGAGCCGCGCATGGACGCAGACTCGGTGAGCACTCTGGTGGACACCACGTTGCTCCGTGCCTACCTGGCCACCAACCCGATGCTCCTGGCCCCGTTTCTGCGCAACGACAACCGATGCGACGTGGAAGAGTGCGAGGCGCTGTTGCTGCGCGAGAACAGGCCCATCGAAACAGTTCTGCTGTTCAAATCGCACAACCTGCATCGCAAGTCCTTGGAGCTGCTGCAGCGGTACGGCCAGGGAAAGAGCACACACCCACTGTACGGCGTGAACGAGACCATTGCCTACCTGCGCAGCCTGGGAGCGGACCACACCGATCTGGTGATGGAGTTTTCGCGCTGGGTGCTGCTGGCACAACCGAAGCAGGGTCTGCGCATCTTTGTCGACGAAGACGAGGACAGGGAACCGCTGCCACGCGGCGATGTGCTGAACATCCTCAAGCAGATGGAAGCCAAGCTGACGGAGCACCAACTGGTCGTCCCCTACCTGGAGTATGTGATTGACGCAGGGGAAACCGAGGCCGACTTTCACAACGAATTGCTGCTGCAGTACCTGGAGCGTGTGCAGCAGCTGCGCATGGACCACGACACATCGGGCGGCTTGGTGGCACCCGAGGCAGGCAGTGAACCTGGTGAGCTGGGCAAGACGCGGCGCAAGCTGCTGCAGCTGCTGCAGTCCTCACAGCACTACAACCCGGAAAAGATGCTCAGCCGCTTCCCTCTGGAAGAGCTGTTTGAAGAACGAGCCATCCTGCTGTCACGCATTGGTCAACACGAGCAGGCGCTGAACATCTACGCCCACAAGCTCGGTGACACACGGCGCAAGCCGAGGAGTACTGCAGCCGCTGCTACGACCCCGAATCGGAAACAAGCAAGGACGTGTACCTGTCTCTCCTCAAGGTGTACCTGCGCCCGCCTGCGGGCTACAAGCCCCTCACGGAGCCTGCGCTGGACGCCCTGTACAAATACTTCAAGCGCATCGATGTGGCAAGTGCGGTCGAGCTGCTCAGCGACGACACGTCGCTTATGTCCCTGTGTCCGTTCTTTGAGAGTGTCGTGCGCGAGAACAACCGCATTCGACGCAACAACGAGGTTGTGCGCCATCTGCTCAAGGCAGAGAACCAACAGGTGCGCGAGCAGCTCATCAACCAGCGCTCACGCATGATTCGCATCGACGAAGACCGCATGTGTCACGTGTGCAACAAGCGCATCAGCAACCACGTCTTTGTGGCCTTCCCCAACAACACCGTCACCCACTTTATGTGTGCCGAGAAAGTCAGCGGCTACAAGATCGACCACCTGGGCGGCGGCTCCGCAAACACACCCAGCGTGTCCTCCAGCAGCCTTTCTGGAGGCATGAGCATGGGGATGGGCATGGGAGGCGGCTATGGCACTTCACCAGGCTCCTCCTCCTCCTCGTTTGGGGGCAGGCACAGCAGCAACAGCGGCTTTGATGGTGGATCGTCGTCCAGGTGGTGAGGAACAATGAAGCGAATGTGTCACGAATGTGTGTGTTTGACGTTGTTTCTGTGCTTCTTCTTTGTTCATCTGCCTCTCCTCACTCGGGCTCCTCGTAGAGGCACAAGCCCATGTCGTCCAGCTCCTTGCGAATCTGCTCCTCCTCTTCCTCGTACAGTTCCTTCAGCATGGCCCGCCTGCGGATTTTCAGTTCATCATTGGCGCGTTGCAACTCTTCCGAAATGCTGTGTACCATTCCGGTGCCCATCCAGCAGCCATGTCAGTCGCTCCGCGCGGGCGTTTGTCTCGTGCAGCGAGGAAAACGCAACGGTCGCTTCGTCATCGGTGTTTGCAGGGCCGTGGCCCACCTACGCCACTTACACATTGCTAGCCCTCTTGGTGGCGTTGGCGGCCACATTTTGATCGATGTGTGCGTGCCACTCGGCGCTGTGTTTCACCCTCTCCTGACTGCGCAGTGTGGGGTTGTGTGAGCGCGCACCGTCCTCACAAACCAGACGCCCCCGTCCTTCCTACACAGACACACAGACACACAGACACACACGTACTCCTTTACAAACTGTTCGTTGCGATACCGTTGCATGTCTTCGTTGACACGCGCCATCACATTCTGGCCCCCTGCCTTCTTGCGTCGCACCGACATCTTGCGCGTGTTGTGTTTGCGTTTCCTGCGCAGAGCATGCATCATCACACCGTGTCTGCAAGCATGAACCCATTCTTTATATGTACTTCATCTTGCATGTCCTCTCTGTGGTCGTCATCTCCCGTGTTCGTCATCCGTAGACGCCTCGTCGCCCGACGACTTCAATTCGTCGTCATCGGACGCAGTGGGAGCGTGTCTGTGTTCATATGTGCCGTGTGACACATCCACAGCGAGCGCTTTCATCTCCACAGCCTCTCCGGCATCTTTTCGGAGTGGCTGGAACTCCACAGCCTTTGCGTGGCTTTCTTCACCACGTTCCGCGTCTGCCAGCGACCCGCCTGCGTCAGCGACGGAGGCGTGTGTTGCAATCGATGGGTCGCCTTTGTTCTTCCGCACGACCCGAGAGCGTGATGGGAACGGCAGCATCTTGGATTGCGACAAGTGCACCAGGACATCCAACAGTGCCTGCGCTGCGTCATCCTCGTCCGACAGCAAACAGTATGTCACCAGCTGTGCAAACACATGCTTGTTGACCATCGGCTGCACGGTGTCCAGTTGTGCGGCGACGAGATTGTTTGTTGCACAGGCAGCCATTGCCCCACGGGTCACCAGATCGATTTCCTGCACGCTCAGATGGCCCTCCACCATGACACGTGCCTTTTCCACCTGATCGGGTTTCAACAATGGTGTCAGAGCGGCCACCAACTCCCCCAGGCTGCGTTCCATCTCTGGCGATCGGCTGCGTGCTCGCTTTTGCTCCGTTGCGGTCAGGAACACGTCCAATCCCAAATAATACACGCATGCAATCAGGACTGAAATGGCCAACAGCACTGTGACTGTCTCCCAGGCGGCTGCGGTCGATTCGTTCACACCGGATCCCGTCACAAAAACCATGCCGGCCACAAGCAGAAGCACACCCTCCAGAAGCAACACGCTCTCCAGTTGGTTTTGTTTGGCAGCTTTGAATGGACGGAACGAGTACTGCAGCAGTGTGGCGCCGCCCAGAACCAGAATCCCCATCAGCCCCTGCAGAGCAGGCAGCGAAGTTGCAAACAGCTTCACCGCGACCACCAGCGCCTTGCGCATGAGGATGAGCCCACCAAACCAGTACCTCTTGATGGCAAACTTGCCGTACACGCACCCGAAGCGCTGTCGGAACCGTGGCTCGCTGCGCTTTCCCCGATCACGACCAAACCACATCACTGCAAAGAACGCCGCCGGCGTGCCCACCACGTACAACACGAGGAACACAGAGGCTGGCAAGATCAGCTTGGCGTGGTCGCCACCGGGCTGCCAGCACACAATCGTCGGTGACGCGTCAAGGACTGCCACGCCCTCCCGGATCTCTGTGCAGTCAAACACCTCTAGGACACGTGTGCTGACAGAGATGTACAGCAAGGCCATGGAAAACAGGATCTCGTTGACAAAGAAGCGCCACGTGGTCTCATCCACGGGGGAGCTCTCTGTGATCAGCCGCGACAACCCGAAGCGGGCTTTGGACAGCAACAGACCCAAACCGGACTGTGAGGCCTTGGGAGGCGCGCAGAACCACGGATGGGCCTCCTTGAACGATGTGGCGTTGTTCTTGGCCCACGCAGCGTGCACGTACTCCGTCGCAACACGCACCAACAGACCAAGCACCACCGCCACAGGCAGCGCCATTGTCAGCCAGAAGCGCGTCTCGTACGTGTACTGTCCAGGAGAGGTGGTGCATTCTGGAGCGGCCGCGTCGAGATTGAAGTTGGCGATGGAAAAGTAGGAGAAAACGTTTCGCACAGACGCAGGCCACTGCAGACGGAACTCGCCAAACGTGCTCATCACCTGAAGGTGTGTGATGGCCAAATTTGCCACGCGTCCTCGCTGTTTGGGCTTCGTGCGCACCTGGCCGCGCACAAAGAAAAGGTAGGCAACAAACAGAATCGCCATGAATCCCACCGTGGCTTGCGATCCATCCTGGCACTTGGCACACTGGTCTCCCAGCTTGTAGTAGCCATCTTCACATGTGCCACACAACACCTCTTTGTAGCCGATGTTGCACCCTGTGTTGTTGCCGCCTGGACATGCTACGCTCGCGGCACAGGCCGTAAACCTGTACTCTTGCGGTCCACCGGTGGAAAAGAAGCCCGGCAACGGCTGTGGTGGACGTAATCCTCCGGGACACACTCCGTTCGCAGGGCATGGCTCACACTTGATGCCTCCCTTGCCCGTGGGTGAGTAGAACAGGGGCAGGCACACGCAATCTTCGATCGTTTCCGGAGCTTCGCTCTCTGTGTTGCCTGGGCACACAATGGGGTCTTTGACGATGGAAAACACGACGCCGTTGGCAGGGGCAATGTGTTGTCCTGCATCGAGGCTCACACGGACATTTCGAACGCCCGCCAGGTCGTTGGCCGGGGAAAGCACCACAATCTCTGTGCTTGTGAGCCTCGTCACATTGTACACGTTGCCCTGGCCAAGTTCCACACGCACAAACCCTGTGTTGACAAAGTTGGTGCCTGTGATGGTCACAGAGACGGTCTCGCCTGGCTGTTTCTTGTCTGGCGACACTCCCGTCACCGTGGGCTGTGCATACGCAAACAGACGCACGCCCGAGTCGCGAAACTGTTGGCCGTTCAGAGCCACGTGCACATCCAACAGAGCAGGCAGCGTCTGGGTTCCGTTGTAGCCGGGGACGCCGAAAGAGAGCACTGTCGCGCTTGTCTTTGTAGCGCTCACCACATGCTGCCACGCTGCGGTAGAGTCCTGCACACGCACGCGTGGCTCATCCACCACAGAGGCAAACACACCGGAAAGCTGCACCGTGGTCGACGCACCGGCCAGTGCAATGCTTGTGTTGGGGGACGCCTGCATCCACTGCGGCTCCACGTACGCCACGAAATCGCCACCGGACAGTGCAGACACAAAGGTGGCGCCCGCATTGCTGCTCACTTGCACAGCAAGCGACGCAGGCAACGAACCCAGATTCGGAGTGTCCACCACAATGCGGGTTTCGCTCTCGGCTTGCACCACCACAGCCGTGCCAGCCGCTCCGAAGCGGACCCGCAGCGACCCGGCAACCTCCGAGTTGAGAAACTTGGTGCCAGACACGGTCACACGCGTGGTTCCGTTGACGGGTCCACTGCGTGGCGAGATCCCCTGGACCACGGGTGCCACGGCCTCAAACGGTATGGATTGCGGCGTGGATGAGCCTGCAGGCACGATGGCAAACACTCCTGTGGCCTGGCTGGCGTCTGCGTTGGGTGACACCTGCAAGGAATAGGTGCCCTCAGGCAGCGCCTTGCTCACCGCCTCCAAAAGGGTGGTGTTGACAAAGCGAGCGGGCGTCGTGTGTGTGGCCCCTCCAAACAGCACCGTGTTGACACTGGTGTTTGTCCACCGGTCGCCGTACACACGCATGGGCACCGCAAGTCCTGCAGGTACGCGCGTGGGAGCCACCCACGTGATGTTGGGCATCGGCGTCGTCCGCAACACCGTGCTTGGCAGCGAGGCCACATACGTGAAGAACTGGAACGAAGGCGACGTGCTCAGCGCCACAGCCACCGTCACTGGCTGGCCGTCCACCAGCTGCGGCTGGCCTTGGGCGTTCAGACCAGCCACGGGCGCTGTGAACACACGTGACGCCGAAATCGACAGTGTGGTGCCCAGGAATCCCGTGCCTGTTTGCGTCACGTACATCGTCGGCGCTTGTTGGGTGGCCAATACAGGCAGGTCCTGCATGCCAGGGCCCGTCAGCAGCAGCTGGGTGCCCCCCGATGTGGGCACCCACGGAGGCAACGCAGTCACGCTGGCCACCGGACGCACGCCCGTGAGCTGGAAGATGCGCAGTTTGGAAGGATTCGGTGCATCCAGAATGGTGGTGCCGCTGGCCCATTGTTGGCCGTTCAGGGACACCTCCACCACAACATCCCCTGTGTACGGCCACAGCTCGGGCACCTGCACAAACATGCGCTGTGTGGTCTGTGCCAAAGCTGTCAGCACATACACCGTGCCGTTGCTCAGCGTCAAGCGTGTGTACGCCAGGCCGGCAACAAAGAACTTTTCATCCGCCGGCCGCACAAACAAAAGGCCCCAATCCGAGTCGGTTTGGCCACCGTACAGATACTTGATGGCAGGCAAGGTGTTGGGCTGCACCTCGTCCAGCTGACCGTGTTCCTTGTAACTCGGAACGTAGGCGGTGTCGTAGGCGTCGCCGCAAGGATGGCCTGCTGGCCATTGGGACGCACCACCACACTCAGCGTGGCCATTTGTCCGTTTGCAATGGTCAGACCTTGGAACGAGGATGTGTTGAACAGCATGCTGCCATCGGTCCGGCTCGTCCCTGAAACCGTCCATTTCTGGAGCCCGTTGGACAGTTCCATGAGAGGTGAGTCGCCCACCTGCACAAAGCCAGTGCCGCTGGCCATCACCAGCGTGCCTCCGGACACCAGGCCCAAGTTGGGCGTGAGTGCGCCCAGCTGCATCGCGTACGCCACAAATCCAACCGTGCTTGTGTTGTGCCTTTGCACGCCATTGAACGTCACCTGCAAGTCGAAGCTTCCTGCAGCCAGTCCTGAAGGCGTAGTGCATGTCATCTCGCTGCTGGACGTGACGTTTCCAGCAAACTGGGTTTCGTTCCCGCTGCCGCGGTGTACAAGCACACACACGGGCACACTCCCGCTGCCTGTTGGCACACTGCTACTCTTTACAACCACACTCGTGTTGCCACTCGTGGGCCCACTGAAGCGCATCTGCACGAAATCGGTGGCGTAGAAGAAGAACGGTGTCGCCGCGTCCCCAACCGTCACCTGCGCAGCTCCAGCGAGGGGAAACGCAGGCGTACTGCAGTTCAGCTGCGTGCTGGACACAACCACGCATCCAAGCGCCGATCGCACTGTCCCATTTCCACCTCCCACAAATGTGACTGCCAAGCTTGCGTTGAAGCCGGTCCCGCGCAGAACGACATTTGTGGCCACATCCACAGGCGCCACGCTCGGCTCCACCTGCGTCACAAGCACCGCCCCGTGGCATGCCCAGCACACAACCAGCGCCACAACAAGACTCGCTGCAACCTTCATGCACGCTGACGGATGTGGTTGCGTTGGCAATGGTTGCGCAGGCTGCGCACAGCAAAACGTGCTTCATTCTCCGTCTCACTGCAGCTCGGCAATGCCTCCCGTCTTGGCCACCATGCCCTGGGCCGTGTTGAACAGGTTCACGGGGCTCTTGCCGTCCGTAATCAGGAAACCGTTCAGGTTGAGCGCCTGCAGCATCTCCACCTGCAGCTTGGGTCCGCTCTGCGCAATGTCGCTGATGGTCTGCGCCCCAATGGCCTGCACCAGGTTCTGGAACTTGGTCGTCTCAATCTCTGCCAGGCTCTTGTACTTCTCCACCTCCAGCGAGTTGAGCTGCCTCTGGTGCTCCAACTCTGCGTCCTGACGGCTCTTCACCTGGTCCAGGTCTGCCTGCGACTCGATCTTCATCGCCTGAGCCTTCAGGTCTGCCTGCTGCACTGCAGCCTTACCCTCAATCTGTGCAGCCTCGGCCTTGGCACGTGCGTCGGCCTCTGCACGACCACGCGCCTCAATGGCGTTCGACTCGGCCTGCAGCGACAGCAGCTCCTTGCGTGCCTCCTCCGCTGCTGCCATGTCCTTGATCTTCTGTCGCTCCAGGCGGCCTCGTGCCTCCTGCTCCACACGCTCCGCCTTGTGCTTGGCAGACGCCTCCTGCGACTTGGTTGTGATTTCGATGGCCAGTTGCACACTCTTTTGCAGCGAATCGCGCGTGCGCTGGTCCACGGGCTCCACGCTCTGGATATCCACGTTGCTGATCACCAGGTTGTTTGCCTTGAAGCGCAGCTCCGCAGAGTCGCCAAACACAGCGCGGCGGATGATGTCTGCGCTCTCCTTGTGGAACTGGTCAAACGAGAACATGGCCACTGCGCCACGCACACGCGATGCAATTGCCTTGCACGCGTCGCCCACAAAGTCGGGCACCTGGAAGATCTTGGCCGCAGCGCTCTCGCTGCCCTCGCTCGTGTCAAAGTGCCAGTTGTAACTCAGCTGCAGCTGCAGGCGTGCGTGGTCGCTGGTCTCCACCTTGACAATGTCTGTCATAAAGTCCGGGCCCAGCAGCAGTGCCAGTGCACGGATGGTGTTGGGCTTCTTCGGCTTGCCGCCAGACAGGTTCAGCACCGTAAACTGCTCGTCGGGGCCCAGCATCACCAGCTCCGGACCAAACACAACACGTGCGTTCTTCTCCTTGTAATCATAGATTTGCACAGCTGCGTTGTGCGGCACGCGGAATGTCACCACGCGGCTCTTGTCCCGTCCGCCGCGTCCGCCCCCGCGTCCCCGGCGCTTGCCACTCGACGACGAGCTCTCGTCGTGGTTGTCTGCCGTGCGATCTGCATACGGATCCAGATCCTTGGCCAGCAGATCCTCGACCGCCTTGGGCAGGTCCTTCATCCACAGCTCCTCCGAAGCCTGCAGCATGTACGACTCGCCCGACACAGCACGCACCTTACCAGTGCGCACGTCACGCACATAGATACCCTCGTTGTCATCCAGAGGGATGGCGCTGCGTGTGTCCAGAATCTCCACCTCCACGGGCGGCACGTAGTCCACGGGACCGTCGATCATCCAGCGTTCACCGGGCTTGTGCGACACGCCCTGCTCGTCCGTAAACTCCTCCTTGGCGCGCAGCAGCAGGCTTTCGTCCTCGGCCAGCACATGGATGCTCTTGATCTCGCCGTCCTCCAGCTCCTCGCCCGGCAGCAGGAAGAAGCTCTGCTCGCCCTTGCGCAGCTCGCGCTGGCCCAGCTGCGGCTTGCCGTCCTTGTACGGGTTGATCACCACGCAGTACTGGCGCTTGGTCAGCACAGTAATGGGCACCTCGCCAAGGTTCTCCTCGTGGACGTCTGGGATGTGTGTCTCTGCGTCGGACAGGCGCACCAGCCACTCCTCACCTGCCTTGCGCTCGATGTCAAACACGTCGTTGAACGTGCGGATGGCACGCAGGTGCAGAGCAGTCTTTTCCGTGAGCACCACGGCGTACACGGTGCTCACCACCTCCTCGTACACAGAGGGCATGTACGCGCCCTCGTCGCGCACAATCCACTCCTCGCCAGGCCTTGCGCACCACTTCCTCGTCGCCGGTCGTGTCTGTAAACTCACGGCGTGCACGCAGACGCAGGCCTGTGTTGGGCTTGATGATGCGTGCATGCACCGTCTCCATGGTTTCCACCTCCACCTCGGGATGGTATGTGGCGGGGCCTGCAAACAGCCACTCGTCGCCCGCTGCGTGCATGACTCCAGACTCATCCTTAAAGTCACGCAGCGCCTTGAGACGCAGGGCCTCGTTGGCCTTGACCACAGTCAGCGGCTCGACGTCGCCCACCAGCTGTTCGCCAGGGTACAGCGGGAAAGGCTCGCCAGCGCCGCGGATCTCCGTGTCACCGTGGCGCAGCTTCACCTGGCCGTGTGCCGTCTTGAGCACCTCACCGTCCTATGGGTGGGTAGGAGGAGATGGATGCCGTGTGTGCAGAGCGAGTGCAGGGTGTGAGCGTGTGCGATGAGTGTGGTGCGCGTGTGTGCGTGTGTTGGAAAGGCCGGCAAGCGCGTTTGTGCGAATTCAGAGGGGAAAAGCAGGCGAAAAGAACGGGAGCACAAACACACCTGCACGATGACCGGGTTCTTGATCACGCAGTAGTGGCGGGTGGGCACAGTGATCATCTGTGCAGGACCATACACCAGGGTCTCGTGGTCCTTGCGCACAAACGTCTGCGGGCCGATTTCCACGCTGAACAGGGCGAGGCGCACGAGGAAATTTGTGGGGACCCAGATGTCGGAACACAGAGCAGCACAGGCGGGTGAGCACGGGGGCAGGAGAGACAGGAGACAGAGGACATGGCCAAGAGGCAGGTGTGCACATACCGTGTGGTGTTGTCATTCTGATCGGCGATGTGAATGTAGTGATTGGGCTTGACGCGGATCACAGAGGGGTTTGCGCTGCGGCTCATCTTTTGTTGTTTGGGTGCCGATGCCGGCGCACCATGCCAGCATCCAACTCGTGCTTTTCCTCCACCAGGCACATTTGGGGCCATCCATGCACCTCGACAAGTTGCACATGGATCAGCACACACACTCCGCCCCTCGAGAAAGCGTCGTCTGATGCAAACGAACCTCTTCCCCCCCCCACGTGCCGGCACTGATGAGCACCAGTGGACACAAGGTGGTGCTGTCGCAAGGCTCATCGTCAAGGACACCCAACTATTCTGCGCTCATGCTGGGCGATGGTGCCAACTTTGAGCCTCGCCGCGAACAGTTGTCGTCGTCAAGCAACGCCCGAAACGAGGGCAAGCAGACGGTGCGAGCGGGCGATCTGCCAATGGTGACTAGCAGTCTGGTGGGCGAGCGGTTGTTGAGCCAACACCAGGACGGTAGCGTGCAGCTGGGCATGCTGCTGGGCACACCCAACACGGAACCGACGCCACTGCGGTCCAAGTCGCCCAGCGGCAACGGGCCGTCCAAATCCACGCTGCTGGACGAGGAGTGGTTTGTAGACATGTTTGACAAGCGGCCCAAGGGTGCTGCCACACGCAAGAAAAAGGGACGGGCTCGAGCCGGCAGTGTGCGTCAGGCTCTGGACTCGAGCTACGGAGCTCACAAGGACAACGTCAACCTGCGCGTGTCCACATCACACCGCAGCCGACGCAGCCCGTCGCCCAGCCCACGCTCCAGGCATGGTTCGTCCAGTAGCAATGGTGGCAAGGCCTCCACCACTGTCGAGGACAGTGCAGGGGGCACCAGCTTCCGCACACTGCGAGATGCCGATCTGGTCGACGCCTCCCCCAGCGCTGAGGAGGCGTTGAGCATGCAGGAAAGCAGGGACCGATGGCAAGATCTGCTCAAGCGATTCGACAAGCTGACCGAACCGGACAATCACACGTATGTGAGCCGGACGATCCTAGAAAGGCAAGGCAAGCTGCGGGAAGCTCGCCTGGCCTCTCTCACAGCGCCGCCCACAGAGCTTGCCAAGGCCAAGAGGGCGCCCAAAAAGAAGCGACAGGGTAGCAAGTCACGTGGCAAGGGCAAGGGACGGGGTACAGCACGCAAGGGAAGGCGTGGGAGCAAGAAACGGGAAGAGAAAGAGGTAACGGTCGAGCTTCCATTTTCGGCACAAGCGTACATGGCGGCGGTGAAGGATATTGAGGAGCTGCCGTTTTCAAAGCACACGCTGCCCGGTCGCAAGAAGCAGGGTGGAGAGCTGCACGACGTGACACTGACGGAATTGCTGGAAACCGGGGTCAAGGAGGTGATGGTGCCGCTGGAGAAGCTGTGGACGTTGCATGCCAGCGACACGGCCGAGGATGCGTTTGACCTGCTGTTCTCCAAGTCGGTGTTGTCGGTGCCTGTGATTGATTACAGCACGACGTGTCTGGGCTTTGTGGATATGCTGGATTTGGTGGCTTTCACGATGGAACACCTGCAATCGCGCCTAGAACTGCATGAGGCGGCCAACAAGGGCTCCATGTTTGACTTTATTCCCGAGTGTCCCGTGCTGGACGTGATGGATTTGAGCGAGCGCAACCCGTATGTGAGCGTGAGCGTGGACACGCCGATGCTGCGTGTGGTGAAGGAGCTTGTGCACGTACACCGCGTGGCTGTGGTGGACCAGATGAACCGCATGGTGGGTTTGGTGTCGCAGTCCACAGTGGCCGAGTGGCTGCTGAAGCACATCCACTCGGTCAAGACAACGCTGTTTGATCGCACGACGGAGGAAGAGTACGACGGCGGACGGTCACGAGTGGTATCGGTGACCGACACATGGACCGCTCTCGATGTGTTTCACCTCTTGTTTGACAAGGAGATCTCAGGGGTGCCAATTGTGGACGCTCGGGGCACGGTTCAGGACACGTGCAGCGCGACAGACCTGCGCGGGATGCAGGGCAACCTACTGCTGCTGGACGCACGTGTGGAGGAGTTTCTGCAGGCGTCGCGTAAGAACATGCGTGAGCGTGAAAAGGTGAATCATGGCAAGCGACGCACGTCGCAGAGCAGGGAAGTTGCGCGGCTGGTGTACGCGCGACCCAAGTCGACCCTCAAGGTGATTCTGCAGAAGCTGGTGGTGCACCACCTGCACCGCATGTTTGTGTTGGATGCCAACATGCGCCCGTGGGCTGTGGTGACCCTCACCGATATCATGCGCTCCGTCTTGAATCAGCACGAGGCCGACGAGCTTGAGAGGAAGCAGCAGCAGGAAGAGGACAACGACGAGCAGGAGCAGCAGTCAAGCAACGACGGTGAATCGTCGTCCTCCACCGCTTCCAAGGGTCAAGCCGGCAGTGCGGGAGCGCGTCTTGGACAGCGCCTGGTGACCCTGACACGGATGCGCACAGGGGCAGGATGGTGAGCCGGATGCGAGTGGACAAGGGAGGAATGCGAACAAAGCCCAATAATGCACACACCAAAGTCGAAACACACACACACACTCACCCTGGACCAAACAAAGATGTCTCGGTGGAAGAAGCCCGACGAGTCTCTCCAATTTGCAGAGGTCCACGAGAGCATCTCGTCGATGGCCAGCAACCGGAATGAGCATCAGGTGGCCATGAACGAGACGCAGACGTCTGTAGAGGCGCAGGACTACCTGCGGACACTGCAGAAGCGGAATCGGCTGCTTCGCAACCTGAAATTGGGCAAACGACGCACGCCCGGCAAGACACTGCTGGGCATGACGTCGACACCGCAGCGCAAGGCGTCTCATGAGGGAGAAACAGAAGAGGAGCGACAGAAGAGGTTGGAGGCGCTGGAGCAGGTGCGCATGCAGCGGGAAGGGCGTTTGTGGAGACCGGCCGAAGAACGGTTTCGAGGCGAGAATTGGCCGACGACTGACAGCGAGAAACGCATGCACACAGGGGTTTTCGCCGTATGTAAACGGCGCCAACGCAGATCTGCCCGTGTTTCAGAACCAAGGGTCGCGCAGGAGACACTCGCACAAAAGCGGAAGCAGCAGAAAGGGCAAGTTGTGCACCGTGGGCGTCGCGGTTGGCGGGAACCAAGCGTTGACACAGGGAAAACGTCGCACACGCACACGGCACACACACACAGGCGGATCTACAATGGGCACACCACAGCCGAGCAAAGGGTCTGTGAGCGAACGCAGTGTGCGGCGGAAGTGGGAGACACCGGAAACGGGCGGGCGGCAAGCACTGGCACAAACTGAGCGCAGCGGCGGATTCGACGGCCTGGACAGGGACAAGGATGAGGGCGGGGGACGCAACGGGGTGCGCGCCAAATTGTTTGGGCGTGGCGGACCGCTGAAAGGACCCATGGGACGGTACACGGAAGAGGAAAGCGAGAGCGAAAGCGACGGAGACACCAAGGACAACGAGTCAGACTCGAGCGGGTTTGAGGACGACTTTGACGACGAGGACGACTTTATGGAGGCTGGTCACAACTTTTTGGGGGGCGACAAGGCACAGTTTGTGGTCAACTCGCCCGTGGTGGTGAAGCCGCTGAAGCTGAGCCGAGGGGAGCTGAAGGAGATGCGCAAGTCGCTGGAGGAGTTGCACACGAGCATAGAGGAGGAACAGTTTGAAGATGCGTTTGACAAGGCGGTACGCGAGGCGCAAGCTCTTCAGGGCCAGCAGCAGCAGCAGGTGATGGAGATGCAGAGCGGCTCGGCGCGCCCAGGTGGCAGGTTGCAAAGCGCACGAAGGAAAACACAGAGCAAGGGCAACGAGGGAGAAGAAACACAACTGGAGGATCTCGCAGGATTGGCAGCAGCCATGATGGAGGAAAATGCACGCATCAAGGCGGCACTACTGAACTTGCAAGACGGCGCCGACGCCGAAGAGGTTGAGGACAATGTACAGACAAAAGAACTGGAGCACGAGGACGGCGCCCCCCATGACGAGGAGCAGAAGGTGGTCACCGAAGATCCCTATTCGCAACAGGAGGAGGCTATGCACACGCCGAGCCCGAAACGATGGCGTGTGGATGCTCTGCGGGTGGAGATAAGCTCGGACGACGGAGGAGGCGATCAGCCGCGGCAAGGGGTGCCTTCACCGCAGGATTTGCTTCTGCAGTTGAACCAAAGGCTGAAGCAATTGGACAAAAAGAAGCTGTCGTACCTGATGGGAGTGCTGGACGACTTGGAAACAAACGGATCACCGGTGCAACTGCGCGAGCGTGAGACGAAGCCATTCGAACTGCCAGAACAGGTTGATACACCAGAGACACGCGACACACTGAACATGAGCAATGATGAGGAGCCGGAGAAGGACGACGAGGTGGAGGATGGAGAGGAGGAGGAGCAGCAGCAGCAGCAGAGCCGATGACTAGGCTTCAATCGACGCAGGAGCTGGCGGGCAAGTCACAGGTCCAGGGCGAGACGGAAGACGATTGGCAGGTTTTGTTGCACATACGCAGCAACTGGGGACATGCTGAGCGAGTGGGACTTGCTGGTGTGGAGCTTGTGGATGAGGAAGGACGTGTGATGCAGTTGGGAGCATCCAACATCCGGCTGACAAGCATGCAGGATCCGCGTGTTGCAAGGCTTGTGGATGGGGTAAACAGTACCCAGGACGAGGAACACATGTGGAGCACGGCGATGGACACGCGCAAGGGTGTGCGTGTCATTATCACCCCGGAGCGAGGGCGGCGTGTTGCAGAGGTGCGCCTATGGAACTACAGCGCTGGGTACGAAAAGACAAGCATGGGAGTGCGCGACGTGGATGTTTTTGTCAACGGGAGGCTGGAAGCAGCGTGGATCGGGTCTGTGGACAGAGGCAGCGGCAAAGCAGCGCTGGTTCCCTCGGCCACAGCAACGCTGATCAAGGCAAATCCACGCGTAGCCTCTGTGGATTCGTCTTTGGATGACAGCATGGACGAGGGCGAGTCATCGCTCTCTGCACAGCTTGCACTTCTGCGGGCGGCTCGGGAGAAACAAGCGCAGCGAGCTCAAACGTCGTCCATGTCATCGAATAGCCGATCCGACGCAGGCCATTCTGAGAACGACGAAGACAGCATGTTTTGGACGGCTCTGGACGCGGATGTGGGTGAAGACGAAAACGAAGAGGAGCAGGAGCAGGAGCAGGAAGCAAGCCGTGCACCTGCCTCGGCGAGGTCGCAACAATCAGCCAGTGCGGGCGATGAGGATGTGCAGCATGCTGCAGAGGCCGCCGGCAATCGCACAGAAGCATCCACGGCACAAGCTGCACAGTCGCTCTTTGACACAGACTGGACACAAGAGATGGCCGAGCAAAGGCGGCAGCAAGAACAGCAACCGGCGCCGACGATGGATTGGGAATTGGATGTGGAGATCAACCAGGAGTTTGAAATTCCCCTTCTGCCGAAAGGAAGGTGCTTGAGCATCAACGTGCTTGCAAACTGGGGTGATCCGTACTTTGTAGGCTTGACGGGCATCGAGCTGTTTGACGACTCTGGCAGCATGGTGACGCTGAGCATGCCTGAACACCAAATCATGGCTGACCCCGCGGACTTGAATGTGCTGGATGAGTACAGCGACGACCCCAGGGTGGCCATGAATGTGATGGACGGGACAGTGCGCACGTGCGACGCAAAGCACATGTGGATGGCGCCGTTCACTGCGGGCCAGAACCACATGCTGGTGATCAACTTTGACGACGAAACTTGCCTTGCCATGATGCGCGTGTGGAACTACAACCGTTCACGCACAGATTCGTACCGAGGGGCACGTCTCGTGCGCGTGATGCTCGATGACACGCTGATCTTTGAAGGCGAAATTGCGCGCGCCTCTGGCATCCTCTCCGAAGACATCGGCGACGTGAGCGACACGATCCTGTTTACTCTGGACGACGAGATCCTGGAGCGGGTGGCAGCAAACGACCCGTGGGCACAGGGGGTGGAAACGGAAGCGGACACAGAAGATACCACCCACACGCAGAGCCACAACAACGACAGCAGCTCATGGATCACGCCAGCAAACTATGCACGGCCAAACACGGCCACGAAACGGACCATGATGGGCAACCTGGACATGCGCGAGTCTGTACAGCTGCAGTTCAATGCACAGCTGATCCGTCCCATGACGGCAGTGGCCCTGACGCCACGGATGAGCCTGGAGCACGCAGCGCAGACGTACATGAAGCAACAGAGCAGCAAGAGCAGCAAGAGCAGCCACAGCAGACGTCGGTGGCTTCTGAGGAATCCGTAATCGAGGACGGAGAGGATGCGTCGCATGTGCCGCAGCCGTCGCTCGAGCCCGAGAGCATGGTAGGAACACAAGCGCCCATGGATGCATTTCGCGACGACCAAGTGGCGCTGGAATACCTGCCCGTGTGTTTGGATCCGGCGCAGATGCATTTCCCGGTGGCTCAGCGCATCCGCTTTGTGTTTCGGGACAATTGGGGTGATTCGACGTACATGGGCCTTGGAGGCATCCGTGTGCTGGACAGCCAGTTCCAACCCATGTATATCCGCGTGGAGAGTGTGAGTGCCAGCCCAAAGGACATGAGTTCGGTGAGTGCCAACGACCCGCAGCTGCTAGCGAATGTGCTGAGCGAACCCTTGGTCAGCACACGTGTGGAGGACCACTGGATGATTCCATACCAGAAACGGGGCACACACGTACTGAGTATCAACTTGGGCTCTCCTGTGGCCATTGGCGCCCTGCAGTTTTGGAACTACAACGTCGAAGGCGAGTCGAAGCGCGGAGTCAAGCATCTGGACATCCATCTGGACGACGTGCAAATCACAGGCGAGGAAGGTTACGTGCTGCGCCGTGCCCCGGAGATCGACAGTTTCCAGTACGGCCAGTGCATGCTGTGCTGTGTGCCTGGTGAACAGGTGCGTGGGCCGAGCGTGGGCCTGGCCGCAGCCGAAGCTGGAGCCCCGCAGCCGTTTTCGTCGCCTGTGCACACGCAAGCGGCCAAAGACGACATCCTTCCCGACCTGGAAGGGTACTTTGGATGCGTGGATGAGTATGTGAGTGAGGCGGTGGAGCGAGCACGCGAAGAAGCCAGACAACGGGGCGGCGTCGTGGATCAGGAGTACGAAACACCTGTGTTGCCCACATGCATGATGATCCAACTGAACCTGCTGTCCACATGGGGTGATCCGTACTACATGGGCATGAACGGTGTCGAGGTGTACGACTATGCAGGGGACCTTGTGGAGTTGACGGCGGAGTGTGTTGCGGCAGTGCCCGACAGCGTTGACAACGACACACGCACACCGGAAAAGCTGCTCGACGGGGTCAACCACACGCTGGACGACCAGCACATGTGGCTGGCACCGTGGGAGCCAGGCCAAGTCAACCGTGTGTACCTGTGCTTCGATTCGCCCACCACCGTGGCCATGATCAAGCTGTGGAACTACAGCAAGACGCCCACACGAGGTGTGCGCGACTTGGAAATCATCATGGATCACCAACTGGTGTTTCGTGGCATCGTGCGTCCTGCCCCAGGTCTGCAGGCATCCAACAAGAAGTCCGTCGGTGGCACGGACTCCTCCTCCTCCTCCTCCTCGTCAGCGACAAAGACGGCGCAGCAGATTTTGGAAGAGGACAGCGACGACGACGACGACGAGGAACGCGAACAGAACAGAACTGGGCTGCTGTCCCACGACGGCCAGTCACTGCCCGAGTTTGCACACTCGGTGCTGTTCAGCACAGATCCTGAACTGGTGGCTGCGGAGGAGACCCACGTCGTCAAGGCAGCCAGCACGCGACAGGACGTGCAATTTTGCAACGAAGGCACTGTTGTGATGCCTTTCAAGGAGAAGCAGAGAACACAGCATGCGTCGTTTGCGCAAGCGAGACCGACCACAGCAGTGGCTCGTCGCTGACCCCGTCCGAACCAACAAAAACCTTCATTACACACGACATGAGCGGTAGCAATCGAGCATCCACAGTGTCGTCGTCGCCCGCGGCGTCACCGCCGTTCTCCAACAAGAGCGGCTTTGACGGACGAGCGTCTGGCGGCGTGACGAGCGCAAACTTTCACAGCCGAGGTGAGTGGTGTGCCACAGAGCCCCACCAGCCATGTCCCAGCCACACACATCCAGTTTGCGCTGTGAACCCGCGGTGGTGGCCCATGTGACGTGTGGAGAGGGAGGTGGTGCATGACGCTGACTCCGGATTTTTGCCAACGCGCCAAAAAAAAAACTCGGCCGCAACGGCAGCCGCGTCGTCGCACTCATCCGGCGGCGGGAGCGAGGGACAGATGAGCGGTGGGGCATTCAACACGGGCGGATTCGACACGACGGCGACCAGCAGCGACACGTCGGGCATGGCAGCACACCACATGACGAACCTGACGGGGATTTCCAACATGAGCTCGGTGCGGCCGCCGCGGCAACCAGCAGGCGTCGAGACAAGCGCAGCAGGCAGCACCGGCGGTGGTGGTGGTGGTGGTGGTGGAGGAGGAGGAGGCGACTTTATGGATTCGATGGGTGACATGCACGCGTCGGGAGCCGAGTCGTCGTCGTCGAGCAGCGCGGCCATGTCTGGGGATGGGGTTGGGATGAACGACGACAAACGCAAGCCGTATTCGCGCATGCGCAAGGACGAGCTGGAGTCGCGCATCAACGCCTGGGCGGCAGGCACTGCGTTTGACCCGCCTCCCGAGGAAGAGTCAACCAACAGCTCTGGAGCTAGGTCGGGAGGCTACTACAGCGACCTGATGGATGACGACGAACCGGGCACAAACAGCCTGTTGGAACGCGCAGAGCAACAGCCAACAAACACACAGGATCTGCAAGCACAGCTGGCCAAGCAGCAGGCATACATTCAGCAGACAATGATGCGCCAGCAAGCGGGGGGCATCTACCTGCGGGACAACGGCGACGCAGAAATCCCAGGCGATTGGAACAAGGTGAACGATTTGGCACGCTCGCAGGGGCTCATGGAACTGATGCTGAGCGAGGACGACGCCGGACGGCCCATGCTGGTCACGAGCAGCAAGGGACTGGTGCAGTTCCTTGTGCAGCTGCTGCAGGAGACCGGTTTGACGGCACAGAAGTACGCAGAGGCGCAAAAGGAGATTGCCACGCTGCGTTCGCACAAGCAGGAAATGAGCCGAACGCTGCAGGATGCCAACGAGCGACTGCAGGCACACCAGGAGGAGACGGAAACGGAGGGCAAGCAGGTGGGTGAGTCGCTGAGGCGATCGGAGAACCGCAACCGGGCGCTGCAGATGCGCTGTGGCCAGCTGGACAGCCAAGTGAAGGAGCTGGAACAGGTGGTGGACGACCTCCGTGAACGCCTTCGTTCGGCGGTGGCCAAGCAGGAGGCACGGCTGGAACGGGACCGGGAACTGTTCCAGCAGCTGCACGGGCGCACGCCGCGCATCAAGTCCACTCGAGATCACTACGTGCTGGAAATCATTTCCATGTACGAAACACAGCGGCTGAACAGCGAGCACGAGCTGGAGTTTCTGCGCGAAGAGGTGCGCAGGCTCAACAGGCACCTCATCGACACGGGGGGCGATTCGGGCACCTTCCGCGCCACAACCACAGCTTCGTCGTCGTCCTCATCTTCGTCGGGTGGCTCGCGTCGCATGGGCGGCGCCGGCACAGGGTCGGCGTCGGACGAGTATGCAGACGATGACATGGACGACAGCGAAGGAATCGGGGCCAAGCTGCGCCGCATCAACAAGGACTCGGAGATGGAGACTCTGCGGCGCGAGAACCAGCGTCTGCGTGACGAGATGTACGGCGGACGGCCGATTGTGAACGGGAGCAGCAGTGGCATGACGGGCGGTGGTGGCGGCGGCGGAAACAGCAGCGGCCACGGAAACAACCTGCAGTCGATGATGAAGGACAGCAGCGCGTGGGATCCGTTCTACAATGAGAGTAGGGGTGGTAGCAGTGGCAAGGGCAAGGGCCGCGGACACGCCGAAGCGATCCGCAGGGATCGTGCCAATTTCAAGTTGAAGAAGCGCATGGACAAGGTGCCGTACGACATCTGCAAGCAGACGCTGGTGGACGTGTGTGCGGTGTTGGACCTGCACGACATTACGCAGATCCTGCCGGTGCTGAAGAAGCTGAAAAAGGTGATCACGGCAGTGCCCAAGATGGAGGGCTTTGTGCGAGAGATCTTTGAGGTGATGCAGATGGCCCAGCACGACTTGATCAAATCGTACAAGATCCAAAAGCCAGACGACATTGTGACGACGCTGAAGCTGTGGATTCGGGACATGAACGAGATGCACGAACTGCAGCAGTTCAAGAACATGGTCATCCGCGAGCTGCGCCGCCGCAGGCTGGAGCCCATCGAGTATCCGTATGAAGAGGAGGGCAGCGAAGAGTGGAGCACGTTCAAGGTGATCAGCGTGATCAAGGACCTGGTGATGGAGGAGAACCAGACGGTGATGACGACGCAATTGACGCAGGATGCGCAGGCGTTGATCAAGGGACAGCCCGACCAGCTGGTGTCCAAGATTGTGTTGCATTTCCAGCACCTGTTTGACGTGAAGGACGTGAGCGGCGTGCTGCCCAAGATGAACGAGCTGTACCTGCAGCTGGGCGAGGTGCACAACGCGATGAAGGTGCTGCGTTCGCTGCTGGGTCTGGAGTCGACGGCGCCGTTGCATTCTGTGCTGGCGGCTGTGCGCACGGTGCTGCAGGAGGAGGGCGAGGGCGAAGTGGCAGAGTACATGCTGGACGACTCGAGCAAGAAGACGTCGATCGACGCCGACGCAGTGTCGCTGGCCAAACACGCCCAGGTGACGAACCGCATGTGCCAGGTGCTGCAAGTGGACAACCTGCGCGATTTGATGATTCTGTTTGAGCGCATGGTGGACAGGGTGAACAAGTACGACGACGTGTTCCCGCAGCTGCAGACCATCATCAGCGCACTCATGAAAACCCTCAAGGTGAGTGAGGTGGAGGACATTGTGCCCAACGTCAAGGCGCTGCTGAGTGGATACGCGTGAGTGAAGCATTAAAAGAGCTTCTTGAGGATGACCCACGCGCCCGACGATCCAAACCCCAATCATGTCTCGTTTTCCGTGGGTGGCCATGTTTTTGCTTGTGGCAACGGTGGTGCACGCATCGAAAGCGTCAACAAGTGTGGTATTTGTCCGTACGGGTGAACACACGGTGGAGCTGAGTGAGTTGGGCGGCGTGATTGCCGAAGCTGCTGCTTCTGCCGCACCCAACCAGCCCGTGTGGGTGGTAGACTGCTCCGCGCAGACAGTCCACTTGTCTCCGGCCTTGCACAACGCCACTGTGGAGGAATTGATGGCGCATGGCGTGCAATGGATGAGTAGCAAGGGCAAGTTGACGCCAACGCAAGTGACGAATGGTGCACGCTACGTCGCCGTGGCGTGTCCCCTGGTTTCACGAGCCATCCATGCAATTGTACAAGCCGACGAAAGCGCGTGGGTGACCCTTATGTCGGCACAGTCGAGGTACGTTGTGGAATGGAGGCGGTGTGTGTCGCACAGGGTGCGAAAAACGCGCTGACAGACGCGGCATGTTGGAACGAACAGCGTTCACGGGAGCGCTACACCGTGCACAGAGGCGATTGGAGACGAGGAAGAGATGGACGAGAGTACACAAGCACTTGTGAGTGTGAATGTGTACAGCAGCAAGGACGGCGTAGAGCGGGTGCACAGTGCCGGGGCCGACGCGGTGTGGGACGGGGCGACGCGTGCGCTGCCGCTGTTGCACAGACACGGAGAGCCCACCTCGATGCTGGGAGAAGAAGCAGACTGTGATGGACACACATGCACACCTTTCACGGCCGGGGTGTACCACGGCATGCGTGTGCGAGCGGCGGCATGGAAAGCAGCGGTGCCTGTGAGCGCTCGGGCGACGGTGCAACAGAGTGTGGGGATGATAAGCACGCAGTTCGCAGGGGCAGTCAAGTTGATGAGGGCATGCAGGATGGAGGTGGATGCAGCAGCAGACAAGTCGTTGAAGTTGGACTGGAGTGCAGCCAGTGATGCGCAGCATAGTGCAGCGTTGGCGCGTCGCAACGAAACACAGAAGGGATGGATGGCAGACACGCTGCTGCGCTGGAATGTGCCTCGCCTGTACGAAGCCAGTGGATATGTGGACGAGGCCGCACTAGTGCTGACAGACATCAGCTCGCGGGCGGCACGCGTGGAGCTGGACACGTGGCAGTCATGGTCAAACACGAGCCAGCAAGGGGAAGATGTGGACATTATTGCACGTGGATGCCACAACCAAGGCCAGCTGGGAGTGATGCAACGGATGGACAGGCTGAGGCAGGCCGGGATGGATTCGAGGGCAACGGATAGGGTGGCAGACGTGTATGTGAGCATGGGCATCGGGGAAGAGGCGCACGACACCGTGTGGGGAATGGTGAATGTGGTACGTACACAGCACGAGACAGATCGTATCCGCCAGCGATGGGTGCAGCGGCTGAACGAGATGGACGAAGTGTGGGTGCCGAGCGAGTTCAACCGACAGACGTTCCTGGCAAGTGCCGTGGATGAGCACAGGTTGCGTGTCTTGCCCATGCCTATCGACACACGCGTTTGGGATCCGTCACGTGTAGCTGGCCATGAGTCCAAGTATGTGCAGGGGGATGGCGCTCGCGTGCGCCTCCTGTCCGTCTTTGAATGGACCGATCGCAAGGGGGGTGACCTGCTGGTGACCTCATTTGTGCAAGAGTTTTCACACACAGACCAAGTGCACCTGTACATCAAGAGCAACAGCTACCTCCATCGACGTCGGGAAGACGACGTCTCCAACGCAGAGGACATTGCACGGCGCATCGATGCCCTGGTGGGCGATGTGGAGCCCGATTGGCGAGCCAGGGTGCACGTCATCGGCGATTGGATGTGTGAGGAGGAGCTTGTGCGGCTGTACGGGAGCGTGGATGCGTTTGTACTGCCGACGCGTGGTGAGGGCTTTGGCCGTGCGCTAGTGGAGGCCATGGCCATGGAATTGGTGGTGGTGACCACAAACTGGGGAGCGCCACGCGAGTACATAGACCATGGCCACAATGGCATGCTTGTGGATGCGCAGCTGATCCGCGTATGCGACGATTGCAACACGCACAAGTTTGACGGCGACTACTTTGGTCATGTGTGGGCCGATCCGGATGTGGACGTGCTGCGAAGCGCCATGCGCAAGGTGGTGTCGCAACCCACAGCCTACGAGGTCATGCGCAAGGCTGCACGGCAAACAGTGCGTGAGCGGTTCGATGTCACGGTTGTACGGCCAATGTGGATCAAGGAGCTGTCGAGGCTGCAGGGCAAGGTGCAGCGCATGCGCGAGAGCGGAGAGTACGCAACGCTGGCGAAACGAAAGTGGGAGCAGCGCCACGCAGAAGAGTATGCCCGAGCAAGACGAATGGGCGTGTGGATGGCGGTTCTGGTTGCCATTGCCTACATCTACCTCTTTGCCTGGGAGTTTGCTTTGGATGCGTGCTACACTTGTGCATATCTCCTAACCGAGTACCGGTGGCCCACCAAGGCGGAATTGGGCCCGGAAATGAGTGCCGATGAGATTAAGGACAAGAAAGATCTGTGAGCTGATGGAACCACCCAAAACCACAATACAACCAACAAACACAGCATGAAGGCCCTCATTCTGGTTGGAGGATTCGGAACCCGTCTGCGTCCGCTGACGCTGTCTGTGCCCAAGCCCCTTGTTGACTTTGCGAACAAGGGCATGGTCAGGCATCAAATCGAGGCTCTGGTCAAGGTAGGTGGTGTGTGTGTGGGATGAGTTGTACATGTGTGCACATGTGCGTGTGCCCTGCTTATGCTGGGCCTCGCACACCAGCTGCTTCTCTGCGTGGATGCCACACCACCTGTGTTCCGAGATCATGGACGACGCTGCTGACGCAACCGCACCGAAACCCCTGCAGGCCGGCGTCACCGAGGTTATTCTGGCAATCAACTACCAGCCAGACCTGATGAAGCAGTTTTTGGAGGGTCTCGAGGAGGAGCTGGGCGTGAAGATCACCTGCTCGCGCGAGACGGAGCCGCTGGGCACGGCTGGGCCGATCGCTCTGGTCAAGGAGGCGCTGAACGACGGCGATCCGTTCTTTGTGCTCAACAGTGACGTCACCTGCGAGTATCCGTTTGAGGATCTGCTCGAGTTCCACAACGCGCACGGCAAGGAGGTGAGTGTGCAGACGTGAAGCCAACGGAGGCGCGTGTGCGGGCGTTTGAGGGTGTAGCTTGCGGACTGTGCAATCTTTGGCCACCCTCTTTCGGCGCTGCCTGGACACAGGGCATTCACTGACACCGCGAGCACACTGCACGGGCACGTGGACACATACACACAGGGCACCATCATGGTCACCAAGGTGGAGGAGCCGTCCAAGTACGGCGTGGTCGTTTCGGACGAGGAGGGCAAAATCGAACGGTGAGGAAGCGCCCAAGAGGGAAGTCCGCCTGGAACGCCGCATCAGAACACAGCACTGACCCGTGAATCACGCCCCACGCGTGTATACACACTTGCACAGGTTTGTGGAGAAGCCGCAGCAGTGGGTGGGCAACCGTATCAACGCAGGCATCTACATCTTTTCGCCGGGCATCCTGGACCGTATCGAGGCCAAGCCGACGAGCATCGAGAAGGAAATCTTCCCGGTAATGGCTGAGCAAGGCGAACTGTACTGCATGGATCTGGTGGGCTTCTGGATGGATGTGGGCCAGCCACCCGACTACCTGACGGGGATGTGCCTGTACCTGAACTCACTGGAGCACAAGGACCCCGAGATGCTGACAGAGGGCGAGAACATTGTGGGCAACGTGCTCATTGACCCCAGCGCGACCATTGGCAAGGACTGTCTGATTGGACCCAACGTGGTCATCGGCAAGGACTGCGTGATTGAGGACGGCACGCGTCTCACGCGCACCACGGTCATGTCTGGCTCCCGCGTGGGCAGCAACTCGTGGATCAGCAGCTCCATTGTGGGATGGAACTGCAACGTGGGCTCGTGGGTGCGCATGGAGGGAGTGTCCGTCCTGGGCGAGGACGTCACCATCCGCGACGAGCTCTTTCTCAACGGTGGCCGCGTCCTGCCCCACAAGACAATCAAGGAGAGTGTGCCGGAACCCAAGGTGATCATGTGATCATATGAATGCAACTCTCCATTCCGCATCTCCTCACACATCTCCTCACAACGCAACATCCAGCACCGCCACTGTGCCGTTGGCGTAGCACGCCGCCAGCTGGCCCGCCTTGTTCGGGTTCCACGTCAAATCCAAAATGCCGCCGTCGCCCTTGTACGTTTTGACCAATGAGCCATCCTTGACGGACCAGATGCGCAGCCTGTGGTCGAAGGACCCGCTGGCAATAAACTCGCCATCGGGTGAAAAGTCGATGGCGTACACGGGCTCCTGGTGCTTGCTCAACGTGTGTACAGATGCGCCCACCTCCAAGTCCCACAGCTTGACGGTGCAATCGAACGACGCCGTGGCCAGCAGCAGCGGTTTGTTGGCGTACTTCGTGGACGCTCCGGTTGCGCTCCACGCAACCGTGCTCACCTCTTTGGCGTGCTCCGTCAGGTCGTGCACACAGCGGTCGCTCGTCAGTGTCCAGATCTTGGCCGTGCTGTCGTCCGAGCACGACGCAAGGAATGTCCCTGCAGGGTCCCAGCGGATCCCGTTGACCTCGTCCTGTGTTGTTGGCCCACAATGTCCAGTGTGCGTTGTGTGTGTGTGTGTGTGTGTGTCAGTGACTGCATCGTAACGCCTGTGTGCCCAGTTTCCGTGGCTGTGCAAATCTCGTAATGCATCGTGTGTGCGTCTCCGCGTGCGCTTGGAACCTACCTTGTGCCCCTTGAATGTTTTCAGCGGTTGGTTTTCGCCCATTTTGCACACAAAGATATGTCTGTCGGTGGAGCAGGTGGCGAAGGAGGTGTTGTTACGCCAGTCTACATCCAGCGTCGGGTCTGCACATGCGTGTGTAAGTCGTGAGGATGCCAGGGGGCGTGTGGAAGAGCGTGACCCTCTCGCGCGCTTTTGACAACTCGCGCCCCTGCGCCTGTGTGGTTCACCCATGCGCCTCGTTGCACACCTACCTGTGTGGAAAGCAAATTGTTGCACCGGCTGGCCGTTTTCCGCATTCCAGACAATGGCTGTTTTGTCCACACTGCCGCTCAGAAGATGCGTGCCTGCCTTGTTCCACTTCAGCGAGAAAATCGGCCCCACGTGGCCCACCAACAGGTGCTGCAGGTTGCCTGTGTGTCGCAGATGTGCGCGTACAACAGTGGCTCACAGGTGTCAGATGTATGCACGGCCATGGTCTCATTGGAAGGCGTGCAAGGAGCGGGGCAACTCACCGTGTGTGTCCCACACGCGGCCCTTGCCGTCGTACGAGCCCGTGGCCAGCTGTGTGCCCTTGCTCTGTTGTGTGTGTGCGTGTGTGTGTGCATGGGTTAGCCTTTCCACGTGTGTACAAGCTCGCTCCACCCCTCCCGCGCCCGTACATTCCAGTCCAGCGTGGTGACGTCTCGCGACTCGCCCTCCTCCAAGGCCTCTCCAGACGCATGCTTGAGCACCACCGACTCTTGAGAATCAACCTGCCAGATACGTGCTGTGGCATCGCCCGATCTGTGCGTGTGCAGCGGTTGTGGAACAGACGAATGTCAGCTAAAGGTGCGTCGTCACGAAAAAAGGGCAGCGCGCAATTTTCCTGAGGCGCGCCCCTCCTGCTCCACACACACACAACTGACCCGGATACCAGCTGTGATGCCTGTTGCGGGTTCCATGCACATGTAAACACCTCTGAACCGTGGCCTCCCAGCAGAGTCACCGACTCCTCGGGGATCTCCGTCTCGTCCTCTTCTGCCAGTTCTGTGTGGGGTGTATGTGATGGAGGGTGTGAGTTGCCAGTGCACGGGATGGTGAAATTGGACACGTGTGCACACCAAGGCGGCAACTGACCCATGTCGTCGCGCCTCTGCTTCCCCTTGTTGTCGGCACAGACGTGCGGGCGAATGAGGCTGAAATCCTCATCGCAGGCGCTCTCTGTGCCGTCCTCGGTCAAGTGTGTCTCGATTTCCAGGTACTGCAACCCCTTTTGCACAAAGGAGATCAGTGCCCCGGGCGGCACCTGGCTGCCGTCGATGTTTGACCGGGCAATCAGGCTTTCGTACCCCATGGTGAACGCAGTGTGGTGGAAGCCGGACTCCTGTAGGTACCGGTACACCAGAAAGTTGATTTCGTCCGACTGGATGCTCATGGGGGGGAAAGGGGTCTGGTGGGGGGGGGGGCGTGAGTGCGTTGTTCGGGCTGGCGCGCGGCACCGCCGGCCCCACCCAACACAACCTGGACATGTTGCCCATCCAGCCCGTCGCAGACGTGGTCAAGAAGGGCAAAACACGCGTGGAGCAGACCGACGAAGGGCTTGGCTCGGAGCACGCAGACATGGACGGCGACGACACAGCACATGGCGGGAGCAGCACCCTGCACAAAGACACGACACGACAAGACGCTCTGCCAAAGCACAACGTCCATTACATCACCGCCGACTTTCTTGCACGCGTCACCAAGCATCAGGACGCCAAACAGGTAGCCACGCTGGACTTTGCATCCATGCGTTTGCAGGTAGGTTGGCTCGAGCGCATCGCTGTCTGACGGCCACTGGGCAAACCCGCTCACACACACGCGACGCATGGGCATTCCACACACCGTCCACCCCAGAAATTGGAGAATCTGGACCCGTTTGTCAATGTGACGTCGCTGGATATCCGTCAGAACAATATCAGCAAACTGGAGGGCCTGGAGACACTCGTGCAGCTGCGCAAGCTGGATGCGAGTTTCAATCGACTTGAACGCCTGGAAGGCTTGGGGAGTCTTGCCATGCTTGAGGAGCTGAACGTGAATCACAACCGCATCGAACGGATCTCGGCAAGCAGTCTCAAATCCCTGGGGAGGCTCAGTGTGCTGCGCATGAGCCACAACCGGCTGAACAAGGTAGGTGGCGCGAGTTTTTGGCGCCAAGCCGACGCGAAAGGCTGCAGCGGCCACGAACGGTAACGCACGAGGTGCACAGATGTACACATGGCAGCATTGTAGCATGTGCTGTTGCTGAACATGCGGTGCTGAACTGACTGCATGCAGGGGATGGAGGACACAAGGGAGAAGGGAGTCTGTGTGAGGCTGACACGGATTCGGGCACTCGCACACACCACACGCACAGCTGCACGACGTGGTCGGGCTCAGGCAACATGAGCAGCTGTACAACCTGAGTTTGGAGGAGAATCCTGTGTGTAGGGTGCCGCATTGGCGAGCATACGTGGTGTTCAACCTGCGCACATTGGCCATCCTCGACGGGGAGTCGGTGGGCATGGAGGAGCGCAGCGAAGCGGACGAGCGCTTCGCACAGGATGAGCTGGAGGCTTGGGTGCAACGAGGCCTGGCGTGGGATGCGGAGCGTCAGCAGTTGCAGGAGGAACTGCGAGCACACAAGGAACGCGTGGCCGAGCTGGAGACGCGCGAGGTGTCGCACGCACAAGAGAAGAAGGAGCTTGTGCAGGCCAATCACATGTGGCAAGCCAAGCTCAGTGCTGTGGAAGAGCTTCTGCAGGCCAACCGGCACGAGATGGCCCTTGTCACGGAGCAGCTGTACGAGAGTAGGCAGGAGCTCAGTTTCTACAAGATCGACCGGTCGTTCAAACACCAGGTGCACACACCTCCTACACGAGGGCGCAAGGACAACGTGAGCAAGGCCATGACCACAGATACGCAGGCAGACAAGCATTCGGTGCCAGTTGGCACCAAGGCCATGGACGAGGAGGAGGACACACACGCAGCCACGGTTTCGGACGAGTATCAGGCCGCTCTCGAGGCCGAGCGTGCGTTTCTGAGCTCCGACAGTGTGATGCTGCCCGTGGTACGTGGAACGACAGCCACGTCGCCCGAATCTTCTCCGCAGACGAACAAGAACACACGGCGCCACCATGCAGCCAAGGTGCTGTCTCCCGTCCGCACACCGAAGCGCAACCTTTTGTCTGAAGAAGACGGCGAGGACCCGCACAAGCACCTGTACTCGCCAGACTTTGCGCCGCAATTCTGGAAGCAACGGCAGCAGGCTTTGCAAGAGGAGAAGGATGCACTGGAGAACGAGGTGACGAAACTGCGTGAGCAACTCGATGTGCACGAAGAGGAGGCAAAGAAGCGACGACATGCCGCAGAGCAGGCGGCAGGAGAACGCAAGACACTGCAAGCGGAACTGGGGCTGGTGTCACAACAACGGCAGGCAGAGGTGTCGCAGCTGAAAGATGCGCTGTCCAAGGCACATGAAGCCCAGCAAGACATGTCGCAAGAAAATGCGCGCCTGGCGCGTAAGCTGGAGCAGGCCGAGCTGCGGCTGACGGCGGCAGAGCGAAGGATGGACACAAGCGAGAGCCGATGGAAGGAGGCAGAGCACAAAGCCAACGATCTGCGCACAAAATTGCAGGAGCTGAAGCGACAGCTGGAAGGTCAGGCGCTGGAAGACGCAGAGAAGAAAGAGACATCTGAATCTGACGCAACCGAACGGTGCGAGCAACTTGAAAGTCAGGTGAGGACGCTGGAAGCACGCATGGCGGCAGAGGTGAAGCGGGCGCAAGAGGCTGAACAGGCAACAAAGGAGTGGAAGGAGCAAGCAGAAGTGCTGGGGAGGCGGATGGCGCTGGAAGGCGCAGAATTGCAGCGTCAAGCTGCACGATGGCAAAACGAAGGGACACAGAGCCAGTCGCTGCAGCGGGAGGTGGACGAGCTGATGGGCCGTGTGGAGGAGAGTGAGGCAAGAGCAATGCGAGCAAAGGAGGCGCAGCTGGAGTGGCAGAACGCGTGCGAGGCCAACGAACTTGCGCTGGAAAGCGCACGAGCACGTGCTGCACGCAGCGAAATGGAATTGGAGGTGGCGCAGAGTGTAATTGAAAGCACACGGGAACAGATGCTGGCGCTGGAGCGGGACATGGTGCGCGCTGAATGCGAGCGTGAGCAGATGAGCAAGCAGGTGGAGGCGATGGAGGCACAGTGGCACCAGTGGACATCGACGACGGAAAGGAACACGGCAGAGGCGGCTCAACTGGTGGAGGCCCAGATGTTTGCTGCGCTTGAGCGGGAGCAAACGAGCATACAAACGCAGATGGTGAACGACCTCAGCGTTCACCTTCTGCAGCAACAGCTACAATGGGCGTTTGAACGCTGCGATGTCGCTGTACAGCAAGCACAGGCGTATGCTGACGAGAATGCACAACTGCTGGAGCACGTGGATGCTCTGGTGGAACGGGAACACGCTGCCCGAGCACGCGCGTTGCAATTGGAACAGCAAGTCATGCGGGCGCTGATGGCGCAGACGCAACAGAAAGATTCTGAGATGTCAAACTCCATCACAGGCCGTGCAAGCCGAGAGGAGGAAGGCAACGCACAGTTGCTTGTGCTGGAAGCAAGACTGCGTGAGTACCGCCAGATCGGGACAGAGCTGCAGCAGCAAGTGGATATGTACAAAGATCAGGTGGAAGAGGAGAAACGTGCGGGCTACACTCTTCAAGCAGAGGTGGAAGAATTGAGGAGGCAGCTGGAGCGCAGACGGGCACATGAGGATACTGCAGCTGACGCGCATGAACGAGACATGGGAGAACGCGAAGCGTGGCGACACAAGCGACTGGAGTATGAACAAGAGGTTACGCAGCTGCGTCGACAGATGCTTGAGGAGCGTGGACGTGCGGAACGGCTTCGGGAACTGCTGGAGGAGCAGCAAGAGACCCGGGAAGGAACAACGAACGCCAAGATTCATGCACGCGGGTCGACACAATCGAGGCTATTAGAGATGCAGATGGAGCGGCTGGGAGCACAGATCCATCAGATGCAGATGCAAGAACAGCCAGAGGGCGTAACGGACGCCGAAAGCGCAGAAGCAGTTGAGCAGGCGCGGAAGCGGCAAGCCAAGGCCGAAGAAGAACTATCGCAGGCAACAGCCAAACTGCAAGAATGCGAGGAACAGCTGGCCGAGGCACGGCTGGCCAGGCGCAAGAGCGAAAACGAGAAGAGGCACGCGCAGATGCGGCTGCAAATGCAGGCAGTGCAGGTGGAGATGCGAGACGAGCAGCTTGCCACAAGCAAGGAAGAGGCAGCGCAAGCTGCACAGGAGGCACGCATGGCAGAAGACCAAGCACGTGTGCTAAGGGAACAAGTGGCGATGCTGGAAGTGGAACTGAGCAAAGCACAGGCTGATGCGAAGCGGCTTGCAGAGGAGGTAGAGAGCGGCAAAGAGGCAGGCAAGGCAGAAAATGGCCAAGAGGTGGAGCGCAGGAGAGCACTGCGAGCAAAGCTGGAAGCATCGGAGGAGGAACGGATGCAGTGGAAGCAGACGGCGCTGGAACGAGAGATGGAGGTGACGCGCATGAGGAAGGAGGTGGAGATCAGAGAAGAGGAACAAGGTAGACTCCAGGAGAAGGTGCAGGAACTTCGAGCAGAGGTGGAGCAAGAGCAGGAGGAGAAACTGGAGGCTGAACAAAGGGCGTGGGTTGTGCAGCGTCAACTGGACGACATGGGAGCGGACTACAAACAGCTTCGCGGGAGACTGGAGCTTGTGGAGGCGGAGCACGAGGCGTATGTGCTGTTTGCTGAGCAAGCACATCGCGAAGTGGCAAACGCAGTTGAGCGTGAGTCTCGCGAGGTGCGCAGGCGATTGGAGGAGATGGAGTGGGCGGAGGCAAAGGGAAGACGGGAAGTGGAGGCGATCCAGACACATCTGCAGGAGCTAAACAAGGAGATGATGACATATGAGGCGCGGTACGAAGACGCACGTGCGCAGCTGGAGGCGTACGAGCAGAGGCTGGCCGAGCGCGAGGCTAGCCGGCAGTTGCAGGTGGACGGGGAGGACGAGGAGATGAGCGAAGAGGATGTGGATGAGCAAGAGGAGGATCACGTGTCCGGATTGCTGCAGATGTTGGGCATCCGTGAGCGACCAGACGTCGTCGCCCTGGACAACGAGCTTGAGCGCATGCAGCAGGAATTGCGTGTGTTTCACAAGCGCTTTGAGGAGGTGAAGGCAGAGAAGCAGACGCTGGTGGGTCGTCTAGCAGCGGTGGAGGAGGAGAATGGGAAGCTCCGGGATCAGCTTGCACAAAGCAGCAAGAACGGCGGCTTGCAGGCGTCAGAGATGCTCGAGACGATTCGCAGTTTGCAGGAACAGAGTGTAAAGGGGATGCAGGCGCTGATTGCAGAGCGAGAGTCGCTTGTGGCTCAAAACGCAGCGTTGCGGGCGACCGTCGAAGAGCAGGAGCGCACGGTGGAGGAATTGCACGAGAGCATGCTCGAGATGAGCAGGGTGGAGGAGGACATGGTGGAGGAAGAAGATGAAGAGGAGGAAGAGGAGCATGGTGCAAGTGATGCGATGCGCGCAGAGCTGCTGGCGGCTGTGGAGAGCGCGATGAGCGACGAAGAAAGCAGGTTGCTGGAGAGCAGCGGCGAGCTGGAGCGTGTGTCCATGGAGCTGATGGTGGTGGAAGAGGACCTGGCACAAGCAAAGGCACGCCGAGACAAGGTTTGGCAGGAGGCAGAGTCGGCGAGTGAAGGGTTGGAGTCGCTGGAGCGGCTGCGAAGTTCGCTGGAGCGGGAAACGGCAAGCACGAGGCGGGCCGTGGAGGCGGCGGCTGTGCAATTGGATCTGTTGAACGCAGAGGTGGGCAAGCGCAAGAGTGAGCTGGCCCGGCTGGAGCAGCGTGCGCAGTTTATGCAGGAGGAAGCGGAAGAGCTGCAAGAGACGGTGGAGCATCGCCAGCGACTCGTGCGTGCGCTGGAGCAGCGCAGACAGACAGCAGCCAGTGGACTGGACAGCAATGCGGAGGAAATGGGCAGGGAAAAGGTGGCGCTGCAAAGTCAACTGGAGGCGTTGCGCACGGAGATTGGGAACGCAGAAGCACGCGCAGAGGCGATGTCGCGTGAGGTGGAGAGACTTGAGGAGGAGGAAGGAGAGGTGTCTGGCCGTGTGCAAGCAGAGAGGAAGCAAGCACTGGCTGTGGTGAAGGAGATCCAGCAGCTGGAGGGGGAAAGGGATGTGCTGCAACAAGAGCTTGCGACGCTGCGGGAAGAAACGAGTGCAGAGGTCGGTGCAGAGATGGATGGACTTCGAATGCGGCGCACACAGCTGGAGGAAAGCATGGGTTCGCTGGAGGAGAGTGTGGAGAGCATGAACGTGAACAAGGAGACACTGGAGCAAGAGCTGCAAGAGATGGTGCAGGAGAAGAAGGCGCTGGAAGCAGATATCAGCAAGGCAAGGGAGCTTTCTCTTCACAAGGAGAACTTGGAGGCAGAGGTGCGGGAGCTGGAGCGAAAGGGAGATGAGATGGAGGAGAAGCTGCAGAGGTTGAGAACGGAGGAGGAGGCGCTGGAAGCAAAGATCATCGAGGCAAGGGAGCTTGCTCTTCGTAAGGAAAACTTGGAGGCAGAAGTGCGAGAGCTGGAGGGGAAGGAAGTAGAGATGGGGGAGAAGCTGCAGAGGTTGAGAACGGAGGAGGAGGCACTGGCAGAGAACCTGACGGGACTGGAGCAACGCGTGGCCGGGATGAGGCAACGCCAGATGTCGCTGACGGCGTCTAATCAACAATTGGAGAGACGTAAGGGCGGCCTGGAGGAGGATGTGGCCTTGTTGCAGCAACGCAAGAGCCGTGTGAGCGCAGAAATCGGCGAGCTGGCGCAGAGGACAAGCGAGAGCACAGCCAAGAGCGAGCGCACACAGAACCATGCACAGGCGCTGGCATCTCGCACTCGGCAGCTGGAGGCAGAATGTGCAGAGTGGAGCGAACTTGTGCAAGGGCTGATGGCCACGCACGCGCAGCTGGAGCAAAGCAGCCAGGTGCAACGGCGGGCCGCAGAGGCAACAGTGCGCAAACTGGACCTGCTGAACGCAGAGGTGAGCAAGCGCAAGAGTGAGCTGGCCCGGCTGGAGCAGCGTGCGCAGTTTAAGCAGGAGGAAGCGGAAGAGCTGCAAGAGACGGTGGAGCATCGCCAGCGACTCGTGCGTGCGCTGGAGCAGCGCAGGCAGACAGCAGCCAGTGGACTGGACAGCAATGCGGAGGAAATGGGCAGGGAAAAGGTGGCGCTGCAAAGTCAACTGGAGGCGTTGCGCACGGAGATTGGGAACGCAGAAGCACGCGCAGAGGCGATGTCGCGTGAGGTGGAGAGACTTGAGGAGGAGGAAGGAGAGGTGTCTGGCCGTGTGCAAGCAGAGAGGAAGCAAGCACTGGCTGTGGTGAAGAAGATCCAGCAGCTGGAACAGGAGCGTGACACGATGCGGCGTGAAGCACAACAGCAGCGTCGAGAAGCTGAAATCAGGCTGAGCGAGGTACGAAATCACAAGGAGCAGCTGGATGCTGAGATCGCGAGCGGGAGGAAACAGCTGCGTAGTCTGCAGCAGCAGTTGGAGACGGCGACAAACGAAAAGGCGCGCGCGGATGAGGCCCAAGCGAAGGAGCAGGCACGTGCGCACCAACACACCAACCGCATGGTGCGACAGCTGCGTACCAAGCTGGCTGCTGTGGAACAAGAACGCGACCTGAATGCAGAGAAGTTGGCGCTTGCGCTGAAGCGGTTGAAGCACGTTCGGGACGAGCTGCCGCTGGGCGACGGTGCAGGGCAGGAGAATGTGCATCAACATGCCAATCTGGAGAAGCAGCAGCGTCAGCACGAGAGCGTGGTGCTCCACCTTGAACAGCAGGTGGACGAGTTTCGAAGCAAAGCATTGATGCTCGAGGTGCTGAACAAGTTGAAGACTGAGCAGATTGCAGAGCTGGAAGACAAGCTTGCTCTGTTTGGAGAGGTGTCGCGTGTCTGAGTGTGGACAGTGTGTGGGTGTGGGAATGCGGGAGCTCTGCCGCCGCCAATCAAAACAAAAACAACGCGCTTTCCCATCCACCATGGCCAAGAAGGGCAAGAAGGGAAAGGAAAAGGTCGACGTGGAGGAGATCCAGCTCGAGGACGTCGGTATGTGTGGAGAGGAAGCGGTGTGTGTGCAGCAGGCAGCTTTGACACGGGCGTTTCTTGCATCAAAAACGGACCAAGAAACTGACACGGATTTCGCCTTGGCTACAGCACCGGCTGCGGAGGGCGCCTCGTCGTCGTCGTCCTCGTCGGCGCCGAACCAGCCAAGCACGCCGAGCACTCCCATGCACTTTGACACCAAGCGCATGAGCTCATCGCTCGCCCTGGGCAACATGGGCATGAGCGGAACCGATCTTTCTCACTTGCTTCCCCAGCAGATGGAGAAGGAAGAAACTGCCGAAGAGGATGAGTCTGGTGAGTGCTGGTGTCCATCGAGACGCACAGAATGGTTGTGCATGCAGACGACATGGCCTTGGTTATGTCCCTGAGTCACCCACTGCCCCCTGTTCCATTGGCCCTGCGCCGTTTTCCGTTTTTGGAGGAGCTCCGAGAAATCGCGCGCACGCCTCCTTGTAGTGTCTGACAATCGAGGCTCCCTCGCACGCTGGACATCCCCCTTTCCACAGAGAGCGACGAGCAGTATCTGAATCCGAACCTGGAGGTGCCCGAGATCGACGAGCCTGTGCACGGCAACTACCCCGAGGGTTTCGACGTCGAGGTGCGTTACTTTGAGCGCGGATGTCAGCCCAAACTCCACCGCCGTGCGCAAACGTGCGCCCTGCTCACACCCTTGTGCGCACACACACACACACACACACACGTGTACTGCACCTTGTCACACCACAGAGCTTCAACAAGAAGCGCTACGGATTCAAGTTCCGTCAGTACCGGCCGTCTTTGTTTGACCGAAGCGTGCCGCCCATGCGGCTGCCCACGCAGATTCCCGTGGCCGAGCGCCTGCTGGACATCCAGTACATCACGACATGCCCTGCAGAGATGATCCACCTGGTGTGCTTTGCCAATCTGCAGCTGCCTCGCAAGATGTTGCGCTCTCTGCCCAAGCTGTTGAACCATTTTGTCAACTGCGAGGTGCTCATCGTGCGCGACAGCGGCTTGTCGCAGGTGGAAAAGATTGACCTGCCCATGCTGCGCCTGCTCGACCTGGCCAACAACAACATCCAGGACATTGGGCAGGTGACGAGCTTGGTGAAGCACTCGCCCAACATTGAGATTCTGGACGTCAGCGGAAACGCCGTGTGCAACAAAGCCAACCTCAAGTGGAAGGTCATTGCCGAGCTTCGCTACATCAACGTGTACAACACCAAGCAGGTGTCGCCCGGCGACAAGGCGTACGCGTTTGACCAGTACGGCTCGCGCAAGGTGCGCAAGGCAAACCCGCAGATGAAGTGGGACTTTACCTTTTGCTCCCTCGAGCCTGTGCGCAAGATGCAGATGTGGAACCCCGAGGTCATCAAGCAGCTCTACTTTCCCAACATGTCCCTGGACAGCTTCTCCGTGGGCACGTTCATCAACCTGGAAGAGCTCGACCTGAGCAACAACGAGATTGTCACCCTCGAGGGTGCCGGTCTCGAGCGCTGCAACCTGCTCAACTACCTCAACGTGGGCAACAACAAGATCAAGAATAAGGACAACCTGGACGTGCTGCAGTACATCCCGTCGCTGCGCCGCCTGGTGCTCGACGGCAACCCTCTCAAAGGCTACCGCTCGCAAGTGCTGTACACGACGCGCAAGTTGCTGGGCACCAACCGACAGGCGGGTCTGCAGGAGCTCGACGGCGTGCATATCACCATTGAGGACCAGCTGCGCGCCCTGGCTGCGCACGACAAGAAAGCTCTGAACGAGATCCCGCAGCTGCGCTGGAAGGCCAACATGGTGCAACAGTTTGGCTCGTACCAGCTCCACGAGATGCCGGGCTTCTCTGCCACCGTGCAGCTCATCCGCATGCCTCAGCGAGGCCTGGACTTTGCCGACGTCAGCTTCTTTCCCAACCTGCGCGTGCTGGACCTGAGCAACAACCAGCTGAGCCACGTGACCGGTCTGGACAACTGCTTGGAGCTACGCTACCTGGACATCTCTGGGAACGCCCAGGTGAATGTCAAGAGTGTGGTCAAGCAGTTGGAGAAACACCAGGCGCTGCAGCACATCCTCATCACCGTGCGCTCCAGCAAGAGCATCCATGAGCCGAGCAAGAAGGAGTCGAAGAAACTGGCCAGCGAGATCACCGCCAACCGCAAGTTGGTGATGGAGAACCTGTTCTTCAACAACCCGGGTCTGCGACGCATCGACGGCACCATCATCAACATGACGGAGATGGTCAACGCGTACGCCAGCGTGGAAAGCAATGCGTCCAAGGTGGAGGAGTACCGCTTCAACCTCGCCCTGACCATCAACTGCACCCAGCCGGCAAACCGCATGTACCACTTTAGCAGCGTGGGCATCGGCCAGCAGTACGACCCGCAGACGGTCAAGTCCCTGGCCAAGCTGAACAACCTCAACCTGTCGTCGGCCACAGTCAACTTTGCGCCGTTCACCAACCTGCGCACCATCAACATGAAGGGCAACAAGAACGTGCTGACGCTGAACAGCATGGCGCTTCTGGAACTGCCCGATCTGCGCTACATCGACGTGCGCAACTGCGGCATCAACGACTCGCTGAGCGAGATTGCATCCTTGCTGGACCGTATGGCCAAGCTCAACACCATCATGCTGATGGGCAACCCGTGCATGGGCAAGAACTACAGCAAGTCGCGAAGCATCATCATTGGCGCCATGGAGACAATGCACAACGTGACCTGCGAGCTGCGTGTGATTGACGAGGAGGTGACGATCTCGGAGCGCATCAAGGCGTGGAAGAAGCAGGGAGCAAGCGACAAGGAGGCCGAGGAGCTGCGCTGGCAGGCGACGCTGTACATGGTGCGTCCTCGCGACGAGAACGGCGACCTGTTGCCTGACGACCAGGTGCTTGGACTGGACTTGAACAAGAAGGAGCTGGCCACCATGGACGTGACCCCCTTTGTGAACCTGCAGAAGCTGCTGCTGAGGGACAACGAAATCCGCAAGGTGGACCACATTGTGGGTTTGGCCGCGTGCAAGAAGCTGCTGGTGCTGGATCTGCGCAACAACAAGATGCAACGCATGGCCGACGTGGCCGAAATCATCGACAACCTGCCCGAGCTGCGCAACCTGGGTCTGGACGGCAACCGCTTTGCGGGCAAGAACTACCGCTCGCACCTGCTGCGCGACGTCAGCTCGCTGCACGAACTGGACTGCAAGCTGCAGAGCCTGGACGAGACGGAAATTGAAATTGACGAGATTGTGGATGCGTGGGCTGCATCTGGAGGCGGCCATCAGGAGCGCGAGATCTTCCGCTTCCGCAAGAACCTGATGCGTCGCACACCCGTGGAGATGGTGGCAGCAGAGCTGACGGAACTGGACATGAGTGGCACAAAGCTGGAGTACCTGGACTTTTCCGAGCTGGTGAACATCAAGAAGCTGTCGCTGGCAAACAACAGGCTGGTGACAAAGTCTCTGGAAACCGGTGGACTGGACAAGCTCACGGAGCTGCAGGCAATCGACCTGAGCAACAACCGCATCCAGTCGATTGGGTACGTGCAGCAGCTCGTGAACAAGCACTGGACCAAGCTGGCCGCAATCTACCTGGAGAACAACAGCTGCTTTCCGAGCAACAACAACGACAACCGCGTGGGCTTCCTGCGCGGCCTGGAGCAGATGAAGTACTGCAGCGCCACACTGAAGATCCTGAACGGCGACTTGATTACCGTGAACGAACGCTGCGAAGCAAACCCGCGCAACCTCAAGTACAAGGAGCTCGAACGGTTCCGCTTTGCGCTGAGCGTGGAACAGATCGGCCCCGACAGGGAGGCGGAGCAGATCATGCTGAACGGGTTTGGCTTGCGCGAGGTGCGCGACGTCGTGTCGTTCAGCCATCTGAAGGCGCTGGACCTGTCTCACAACAACCTGGAGGCTGTGAGCACGCAGCACTTTGCAGACTTGAAGCAGCTGGTTGTGCTGAACCTGTCGTACAACAACCTGCAGGACGACAAGGAGGCCATCGACGGCCTGTCGTACTGCTGGCGCCTGCAGCAGCTGTGGCTGACGCACGCGTTTGGCAGCAACACCAAGTACCACACGCCGGGCAACTATGTGGACGAGGTGTGCAACGAACTGCGCGGCCTCAAGCACCTGGACGAAGTGGAGAACCCGAACCCGCTGAGCGACGACCAGAAGACGGTGATCCGCTGGTTCCGCAAGAAGGCGCCGGGCGCAGTGAACCCGAACCGTCTCTTTTCTGTGGATCTGAGCAACCAAGGCCTGCAGGAGGACGACTTTCAGCAGGTGCTGGCCGGTCTGACGGCGCTGCCGATCCGTACGCTGCGCACAAAGGAGAACCCCATGTTCAAGCCGACAAACCGCCTGCTGATCCTGTACCTGGTGAACTTTGGCGGCCTGCACATGCTGGACGACGAAGAGGTGACGGAGGCCGAGGTGGCCAATGCGGTGAAGAAGTACAGCAAGGAGAAGGAGGAGCTGAACAGCAAGTTTGACCCCAAGACGCTGAACAGCGCACACTCTGCATCGCGCACGCACCGGGCCAAGAGCATGGGCGAGAAGGCAAGCAACATTGCGACGTTGGCAGACGAGGGTGTGGTGGTCAAGGCGACAGGCAGCATCCTGACCAAGTCGGAGATTCTGGTGAACTTTTTCCAGATTTTCGGCCTGCTGTTCCTGTTTGTGCCGCAGGTGGCGTGGCCCAAGATCTTCATCGACTGGACGTTCTGGACATTTGCGTTCACAATCGACTTTGACCTGCTGATCCCGTTCCAGATCCCGGTGGATTGGCAATGGGCGAAGTTTGGCCTGTTTATGGGCGTGCCGCTGCTGCTGTTCCTGATCTACAACATCAATCCGAACGAAGACAAGTGGCGAGCGATGTTTGTGGAGAATTGGGGCGCAACCCGCTCGACACACCAGTGTCTGCTGCTTGCATGGCTGCTGGTGTCGCTTGCGGCGGGCTTCTTCCTGTTTATGGACCAGAACCTGGCACACCCGACGTACCTGGACACCAACGGCTTTTCGTTGTTTGTGGCAATGGGTGGCGTGGGATTGATTGTGTACCTTGTGTGGTACTTCAACGCGCGTGCGTACATCAAGAGTGTGGAGCGCAAGGACGACGAATACTTTTTCAACTACAAAAAGACAAAGAAGCGCATCTGCCTGTTTGCCCTGACGGTGATGTACATGCCGATTGTGAAGACGGTGCTGATGAACTTCAAGTGTGCGGACAACGGGGCGGGTCTGGAACGCTGGCCTGCGCTGCCGTGTGTCACGGGCACGCAGGACCTTGCGCTGATCCACTACCTGAGCATTTTCTTTGGTTTGTTGTACAGCCTTGGCATCCCGCTGTTCTTTGCGCGCCTGATTGCCAAGGGTGTGTCGGACATTGACCGCTCGTACAAGTTTACGGAGAAGAAGAAGCGCATCGAAGAGAAGCGACAGGAGATGAAGGACAACAAGGACGCGTCACGACGCAAGGAGCTGAAGAAGGAGGTGGAAGACATGGAAGAGGATTTTACGCGTGAGTATGCGTTCCAGACGAAGCGATGGAGCAGTGCGCAGGCGTACCTGTACATGCCCTACGAGCGCCACTTCCGCTTCTACAAAATCTTCCAGATGCTGGAGAAGGGTCTGCTGCTGGCCATGAGCATTTTCCTGGTGGGCAGCGCGGCTGTGTTTGCCGGAGAGGCTGTGCTGGGCGCGTTTTCGCTGCTGGCGTACGTCAGCCGTCCGTTCTCGGACGACCTGGAAGACTACATGGACATTGTGTCGCGCACAACCAACTTGGTGAACATGACGCTGGGTCTGTTCATCACGCTGGACGCGAGCGCGCCTCTGGACTGGTTCCGTGCATACATCACGCCGTATCTGGAGCTGATCCTGTTTGCTGTGAACGGCTTCCAGGTTGTGTTTGCCCTGTTTTCGTTCCTTGCGCAGCCGATCCGTGCGTGGGTGGCCAACCAGGAGCTGTTCCAGGCGGCGCGCCGTGCAGCCAAGGCGGGTGCGCGTGCAGCGGCAGAGGCTGCGGAAAAGGCAGCCGAGGCAGCCAAGGAGGCGGCGCAGAGCACAGAGGCAGGCGAGCAGGCAGTGGAGACGGCGGAGCACGTGCGTGACGCAGCCTAAGCAGGCGCTGCCCGGTCAGGACGAGCTGGAGGGCGTGGATGCGAGCGCAAACGTGCTCAACCAGGTGGATTACGGCGATGTGGCAAACGAGGTGAACGCTGCAGCAGGCGTGGCCGGCGCCGAAATTTCCGAGAGGACGCGTGCGGCACTGGAGGCAGCACCTGGAGCGGCGGCCGGCGCAGCCAACGCCGCTCGCGACGCAGGCAGGAGTGCAGCGGGAGCGGCAAGTGCAGCTCTGCAGGGCAGAACGGGCTACGACGTGGATGTGGGTGCAGGCGTGGGTGCAGCCGCCAACAGGATGGCGGCGGCGGCAGGCGACACGACGCAGGAACGCCTGACGACGGCAGGCGGAATGGTGGCAGGCGCAGTGGCGGCCAAGAAGACGCAGAACAAGTATGCCAAGAAGGACGACGAAAGCAGCGACGAAGACTACGACGGTGACGCGAGGGAACTGGCGCACAAGATCGAGATGATGTATGCAGAGGAAGATGATTGGGACAGCAGCGAGGAGGAGGAGAGCGATTGACGGAAGAAAGAAGGGAACAAAAGAAAGGATTTCATCGCATCTCCGTGTGCACAATCATGCTGTCTGTGGGCCTGAAGCAGAGAGGTTTCGCATTTGGATGTCGCCGCGGGCGTTCATGCTGAACACCTCGGGGTAGAGGTTCTCCCAGTCGGGCACTGTATAGTTGCGCAGGGTGAGCGAGGAAAGGACGACTGAGACGGAGGAAAGGGCCATGGCGGCCCTGCGGCCATGGGAGGAAGCATGATGCGGAAGAAAGGGTAGAAGACGCCCGCTGCGAGGGGAATGCCCAGGGTGTTGTAGCCAAGGGCCCAAAAGAAGTTGAGCTTGATGCGGTTGAAGGTTTTTGAGCTGAGGTCGATGGCCGTGAGGACGTCGAGGACGTTGCTGTGCATAAGAACAATGTCGGCACTCTCGATGGCGACGTCTGTGCCGGAACCGATGGCAAAGCCGACGTCGGCCTGGACGAGAGCCGGGGAGTCGTTGATGCCGTCGCCAACCATAGCCACGACGGCGTCCGGATGGGCATCCTGCAGCTCCTTGACCTTTTGGGCCTTTGCCGAAGGGATGACCTGTGCATGGACCATGTCGATGCCGATTTGTTGGGCAACGGCGACGGCGGTGCGCCTGTTGTCACCAGTGACCATCCATGGGGTGATTCCCATGCCCTTGAGAGCACGGATGGCCAGCGGGGCCTCGTCCTTGATGGTGTCCATGACAGCCATCATGGCGACGACGGCGCCGTCGAGGGCAAAGAGGACGACGGTTTTGCCCTGTTCCTCCAGGGCAGCCATCTGTGCGTCGACTTGCTCGCTGACACACACATCGTTGCGTTCCATGAGCTCGCGGTTGCCCAGGGCCACCGCGTAGTGGCCCACGGTGCAGGTGACGCCTTGTCCCGGAACCACATCGAAATCGCCGGCTGTGGGAAGCTTGGCACTCGCCTGTGCTTCTTGCAGGTATTCCTTGCCAAAGGTGACGATGGCCACGGCCACAGGTGCTCCGAAGACGCCTCGGCTGCGGTCATGACACGCACCACCTCTTCCAGAGGCATGTCGTGTGCGGGAGAAGAGGAGGTGGAGGAGGAGGAGGAAGAAGAGGAGGATGACGTGAATGTAGGCTGTGTCTGAGCGGCGTCGAGGACGGTGACAATGGCGCCGCCGCGGCCAAACTCGGTCTGTGTGTCGTCGGGGGGACCGCCTGTGTGGAAGAGGGTGACCTCTGTGACGACAGGCTTGCCGTGTGTGAGGGTGCCGGTCTTGTCAAAGATGATGGTGTTGATGGCGTGGGAGCGTTCGAGGCTCTTGCCGCTCTTGATGAGGATGCCGCGTGCAGCGCCGACACCCGTGCCGACCATGACGCAGGTGGGCGTGGCCAGACCCAGAGCACAGGGACAGGCGATGACGAGGACAGAGATGGCAAAGAGGAGGGAAAACACGTTGGGGTTGAGGTGGTCGGGGATGTAGTCGGCCGGAAGGATGACCGAGTGGACGACGGCAAGCCAGATGAAAAAGGTGAGCAGGGCTATGGCAACCACAACGGGCACAAAATAGCCCGAAATGGTGTCTGCCAACTCCTGGATGGGTGCCTTTGAGGTTTGGGCCTCTTGGACGAGGCGAGTGATCTGCGCAAGGGCGGTGTTGCCTCCGACGCGCTCGGCACGCATATGGATGAGACCGTCGCGGTTAATGGTGCCTCCAATGACCGAGTCTCCCTTGGTCTTTGTGGCTGGCATGCTTTCGCCCGTGATCATGGCTTCGTCGACGCTGGCCTTGCCGTAGACGACCACGCCGTCGACCGGGATGGTCTCGCCAGGGACAACCTTGAGCCGGTCGCCTACTTGCACATACTCGAGTGGAATGCGCCTTTCATCCGCAATGTGGCCCTCTGCATCGATTTCGAGGAGGGTGGCTTCGGTGGCGCTGAGCTGGAGAAGCGTGCTGATTGCTTCCGAGGTTTTGCCCTTGGCACGCGTTTCGAGATACTTGCCCAGAAGCACAAAGGCAATGAGCATGGAGGAGGTTTCAAAAAACAGAGCCTGCTGGCCGATCTCGGGGGCGGCCATCTGCATGAGAACGGCGCCGACGGAGTAGAAGTAGGCTGCGGAAGTGCCCAGAGCAATGAGGACGTCCATGTTGGCAGAGCCGTGGCGCAGCACCTTGTAACTCTTGACGTAGAATTGCTTGCCGACGACAAACTGCACCGGGGTGGCGAGGGCCCACTGGAGGAGGGCGTCGATGGTGAGGCCCGGGGACACGGTGTCGTGGAGCTCGTTGTGGTTGCCGGCAATGGGTGGATAGATCATGGCGACAAACATGATGATGAGGGAGACGAGGAGGGCAAAGACGAGTTCGCGCCACTTGTGGGCCATGGCGGCGGCGGCCGGGGAGGACGTCGGGTCGTCGGTGCGGATCTCTGTGAGGAGGCCCATGGAGTTGGACAGGTACTCGGTGATGCTGCGCACACCCGTGTGTTCCATGTCGTAGGAAACCTCGAGGGTAAAGTCTGTCTGCATGCGAATGTTGTCGAGGGATGCCATCTGGTGGCGCGCGGATCGCACGGAGGAGCCCGATTTGCGCAGGGTGTGAGACTCGTCAAAGGGCTGGCCATCGTGAGACAGCACATTGACGGAGGTGATGTTGGGTGCAAGCGCCTGGGTGAGCTGGACGGTGACATCTGCGACTGTGGGTGGTTCGCGGCCGCGTGCAATGCGTGTGACCTTGAGCAGGACGTGGCCCGAGGTGTTGTCAACACATCGGGAGGCGCTGAAGCCGATGGAGTCGATTTTGTCGATGAGCTGGTCGACGTCGACAAAGAGGGGATCGTACCCGATGGTGACCTTTTCCACAAGCAGGGCCACGGCGACGCGAAACACACCGGGCATGGGCTTGAGATGGCGTTCGATGCTGGCCACACACGAGGCACAGGTCATACCGGTGACGGAGAGGACGACGGTCTCGAGATGGGCAGGTGTCTCAGCCTCGTCGGCCACGCGGGCCTTAAAGGGACCGGCCTTTTGGATGGCCTTTTGAATGCGCGAAATGAAGTTGGTTGGCAAGGATTTGCTGACGTATGCCGGAAGGGAGACGACAGCAAGGCTTGTGTTGTAGTCGACCTGGATGTCTGCGTCCTTGGGCACCTCGTTGGCAATGCTTTTGGCAATGGTACGCGGGCAGTTGTCACAAAACATACCATCGATGCTGAATCTCACATGCATCAGGGCTGTGGTGTCTGTGATTTCAGCGTCGTCAAGTTCGTCCTCGTGCCCGGAAAGTGCAAAGATCTCGTCCTTTGGCGGCTGCGGGGCAGAGGAAAAGTCGAGGACGGGCGAGGTGGACTCGCTCTGGGCGGTGGGCGGTTGGGATGGGGTGGACGCGGTAGAATTGGAGGTTGGAGCCTGCTGGAAGGAGCAGGCGTCCACTGCGACTTCAAACTCTTCCTCGTCGCGGAGGAGGTGGGTGATGGTGTCCAGAGTGGCCTGTGCTGTATCTTCCGAAGCAAAAGTGAGGTGGACTTGCTTGTCGTCGAGTACGATGTTGTAGTTTGCAAGTTCCGGCTGGTCCTTGAGAACGGAAGTTACGGTGCGGACACAGTGGCTGTGGAAAGAGTGAGTAAGGACGTAAGGAGGGAATCGAGTGGGTAACGTTGTGGAGGTGGGTGAGGGTGCGGAAAACGTACTCGCACGTCATGCTGACGGAAAGAGAGGCAGAAGGCGGGAGATCGGAATGGAGCACGGCGACTTCAAACTCTTCTTCGTCGCGGAGGAGATGGGTGATGGTGTCCAGAGTGGCCTGAGCTGTATCTTCCGAAGCAAAAGTGAGGTGGACTTGCTTGTCGTCGAGAGCAATGCGGTAGTTTGCAAGTTCCGGCTGGTCCTTGAGCACGGAAGTTACAGTGCGCTCGCAATGGCTATGGATGGCGGGATGAAGGGTGGGGTGAGTAAAGGAGGGAAGGAGGGAATTGAGTGAGTGGGTGAAGGTGGACGGAGTTACGTACCCGCAGGTCATGCTGACAGAGAGCGTGGCGGTGGGCGGAAGATTCGAGTCCAGCACCGTGACTTCAAACTCTTCCTCGTCGCGGAGGAGGTGGACGACGGTGTCGAGAGTGTTCTTGGCCGTGTCTGCAGAGGCAAAGGTGAGGTGGACTTGCTTGTCGTCCAAAGCAACGGTGTAGTTGGCAAGACCCGGCTGGTTGGAAAGCACGGATGTGACCGTGTTTTCGCAGTGGCTGGGAAGGGAGGGGTCGGCAGGTTTGGAGAGGTGAGTGGGTCAGTGCAAAGGAGATGGAAGGAGATGGGTGGTGGGATGGGAAGAACGTACCCGCAGGTCATGCTGACAGAGAGCGTGGCCTTGAGTTCGTCTTCTGGAGCGTCCGCCATGATTTGAGTTGGAGTCTCAAGAGCAAAAAGGTGTGGGGTTGCGATGAGTTGCGGATGGCGAATGATGAAAGGTAGGGGGAGTTGGGAGGTGAGATGCGCTGTGGAGGACACAGGAAAGAAAGTAGCGAGATGTGCATGTTCAATCGCCCCGTGAAGGATGTGAGCGCCACCAAGATCTTTGTGGGCCCGGCTGCCGATGGCAGGCAGCTGACGGTGTATCAGAACGAGGTGGCTGCGGGCAACAGCAGCAGCAGCAGCAGCTCGCTGTCGTTGGAAATGTACGTGGAGCAGCAACGCGGCAGCAGCAACGAAGAGGCTGAGAATACGAGCCCATACCAGGATGCCATGGTGCTGCCTGTGCCCGTGAGTGTCGAGAACCCGGATGAGGAGAACCATGGGATCACACTCATCGATCTGAGCGACTACGAGTCCGTGTTTGACGACCTGAAGAAAGCGTTCACAAAACCCACAAAATCTCGCTCTCGCAACGCCCGGTTTGCGTCGTCCAGCAGTCGCATGCTGGAAGTGGTGACTGTGGGATCGTACAAGATCAGCATCGTGCCCACACTGGACGACTTTGATCGCTTGGACGCATCTGTGTTTGCGCTCTCGCCCGACCTGGGAAAGGTGTTGGCGGAGCACTACCCCAGCGGCTATGCGTTCCTGGCATGCGTGTTCACCGAGGGTGGCAAGATGCACCCCGTGGCGTACGAGCATGCACGCAAGGAGGAGGCAGAGCTGTTTGTGCCTACGCGTCACGAGCACGGCGACGGCAACCAGTCAAAGGCACACTGGGACCACAGCATCTACTGGAGCTTTGGGACGGGCAAAGCGACAGAGACGGACAGCACGGCAGCAGAGATGGTGAATGGGCTCAAGGTGGAGACGGCATACACGACGTCCAAGGTCGACTGGAGCAAACTTCCAGAGACGCTGGTGCAGCCGAACCAGGGCAAGGACTTGTTCCATCTTGCATGCAAAGGCATGCAACCAAATGTGGATCTGTTTCTGGAGGCGAACGTGGAGGCGTTGGCATGATGTGGATGGGAGTGCGTTTGGAGGGCAAGCGAAAACAAAGCTTGTGTTGTTCGAGATGTGCATGTTCAACACCCCCGTGACTCATGTGAGCGCCACCAAGATCTTTGTGGGCCCTGCTGCCGATGGCAGGCAGCTGACGGTGTACAGCAACTCCGTGGTGTCGGGAGAAGGCGGAGACACGCAATACCAGGATGCCATGGTGCTGCCTGTGCCCGTGAGTGTCGAGAACCCGGATGAGGAGAACCATGGGATCACACTCATCGATCTGAGCAACTACGAATCCGTGTTTGACGACTTTGCAAACGCGTTCGTCGACCCCTACGCCTCTGGCGAGGACTTTGACACGTTTGATGAAGATGAAGTGGAAAAAACATGGAACCATCTGGTAGTGGTATCTGTGGGATCGTACAAGATCAGCATCGTGCCCACACTGGACGACTTTGATCGCTTGGACGCGTCTGTGTTTGCGCTCTCGCCCGACCTGGGTAAGGTGTTGGCGGAGCACTACCCCAGCGGCTATGCGTTCCTGGCATGCGTGTTCACCGAGGGTGGCAAGATGCACCCCGTGGCGTACGAGCATGCACGCAAGGAGGAGGCAGAGCTGTTTGTGCCTACGCATCACGAGCACGGCGACGGCAACCAGTCAAAGGCACACTGGGACCACAGCATCTACTGGAGCTTTGGGACGGGCAAGGCGACAGAGACGGACAGCACGGCAGCAGAGATGGTGAATGGGCTCAAGGTGGAGACGGCATTTGCGACGACCAAGGTCGACTGGAGCAAACTTCCAGAGACGCTGGTGCAGCCGAACCAGGCCACCGACTTGTACCGTCTGGAACTCGAAGGCATGCAACCGAATGTGGATCTGTTTCTGGAGGCGAACGTGGAGGCGATTGCATGATTGGTGAAAGAAGGGCCGACGACTCCATTTTCCCTCCCCCAGGCTCAATAGAACGCCACCAGATCGTCGTTGTACACATGGTCACCCCGCACATCCCCACGTGCGGGTTTCTTGCCCTTGGGATTCGACCTACGCTCTTTGTAGTAGGCGCGCCACTCGTGTTTTGTCTTGGTTTCTGGTTCCCAAGACGTCACAAGCTTCTCCACGACCGTATGCATCTCTGGCATGCCATTCTCCTCCAACAGACGCTTCTTCCAATCTACTTTGCGCTCCTGTGGCATGGGTGGGTGGATGCCCGGGGAGGGGAAAGGGGGTCAGCACCACAAACACCGTATTGAGAATCCCGCGGATTCGCTCGAGGCGTTCTCGAACCCCACCTTGCGAGTCGGCTTCTTTGGCCTGTCTTCTGGATTGTGCCACACGTGACTTTGGTACTTGTGGAACCAGGTTTCGTTGTCAGCGGCGCGGTCGTACCAGGTGTGCGAGACCTTTTGCATCTGGAGCAGGGACTTGGCGTCGAGAAACGGAAACAGATTCAGACGCAGCACACGCTTGGGCAGCTCCGCCACAAAGTCCACCTTGTGGGTTGAGGTGCGAAACACGTCTGTGTCCACCCAGTCTGCCAGACGCCCCTTGAAGACGATGGGCTCGTCGTCATCGTCGTCGTTTTCACCCTGTACATTCACGGCGCTTCCTCTTGCTCCTCTCCTTCCTCCACCTCCTCCTCCTCCTCCACCTCGGTCGCCTCCTCCTCAAACCAGTGCTCCCGCGCATACGCTTCGAGTTCTGCGGGCGAGAGAGCGCTGAGATCAATCTCAAGTGCGTCCACCTCACCCATTGGCGTTCTCGGTTGGTTGGCCTCGACGGCGCTGTGCTCGTCTCGTCACACAAACACATTCTCCCAAAAGCTGACCCCGTTGAGTGTTTCGTCTCTGCACAGCAGCTGGATGCTCTCTGCGTACAAGAGCTGCTCCTTGGCAAGTTGCAAGCTGGTGTCCCATCTCAGGGCAAGCTGGCGTGCGGTGAGGGGTCCTTCCGCCTGGATAAGCTGCAGAAGCCGCTGTGCCATAGCATCATCGTCATACTCGGCCATTTCCACGACCAGGACGCCGCTGTCGAACGTACGAAGGCGCAGGGGCAGGTCCAGCTCGTCAAACAGCAAACACGCTCGATGCAGATCGTCCGGCGAGATGAGTTCGGTGCCACGCACGCGATTGATCACACAGTACATGTCAATGAGGGTGATGCGTCCTCCTGTGTTGCCCAGATACGGCACCATGATGTCTGACAGTTGCCGTGCAAGCTGAGTCAGGTACGAATTCCCTGCCAGCTCGCGTGTCACCAGGGAGCCCACACCCATGCTCAGAAGCATGTTGCGCAGTTCTTTGGTCTGTTTCAGTTCTGCTTCCGACGCGTCGCCCTCCTCCCCGTCCCTATCTGCCACGCTGCGGCTGATCCGCTCGGCCATTTTGATCATGTCCTTGGCGTTGCTCATCAGAGCCTCCAAATCCGAAAATGCCTCTTGCAACATGTCGTTGTCCATTTGTGTGCGTTGTTGCCTGGATCGAAGGAGGCCGCCGACGCCCGCTCGGCTTGTGTTGACCCCCTGTTCGGCGGAGCCCAGGGACGAGGCACCCTCTTGGGTCCCGGACGCCGTTTTGCCTGCGTCCGAAAGCCATGCTTCGCCCGACAGACACCCGTTGAGCTTTTCCAGAAAGGCGGGTTGGCCCCCGTTGCGGAAGCTGAGTTTGACAAAGAGTGGTGCGTCGCCGGAGCCGGAGGAGGAGTTGCCGGTGGCCTTGGCCAGCCATTCGCTCTGCAGGTTGACAATCACCTTGGGATGTGAAAAGATGCCAAAGCCAGCCCACGACTCGACGTTGTCGACGGCTTGCAGGTTGAGGGCGATGGCAGTGGCTGCTGAAGCGGCTGTGAGGGTGCCAATCCAAATCACCCTGTGTGTGGTCAGGTGCACCACGCCCTCCTGGTACACACTCTCGCTATCTCCGTCGTACAACGAGACTCGGTCGCACACTTGCACCTCATGTTCATTGTCATATAGCATCGGACGGCCTGAGCTGGTCAATTTCACCGCCCGAAAGCCAGCTGGCAGGTCGGCCATAGGTTTCGAGTTTGCCTGCTCGCACTCACGCATGCTCGTCATCCTCCCTGTCAAAGTCCAATGTACGTGCCTCGAGCTCTTCCTCGCGCTGGGCGAGCTTCTCAATGATGAGCACCTCGGCAGGATGCAGGACGACGCGCAGATCGAGGAGCGTGTTGCGTGTGGTCTGCCAAACACGTGCGCGTGCCTCGTCCTTGGCAAAGGCAAACACGAGTTCCAACACGCCGCCTGTGTCGGTGCCCACCTGACGCACCTTGGCGGCTTTAAACCGCGACAGCTCGGGTGTCGACAGCTCGCTCAGCGTCAGCTCCTTGAACGCGATTACAGACCCTTCCTGGAGTGTCATGGCATCGTGGGTGAGTGAGTGAGGGGATTGGGTAAGGCGGTTTGGGGAAACGCACGTGTCTGTGTGCCCTTGTGCGCAAGCTCAGTAGAAATTTACATGGTCCTCGTTCATGTGGTATTTCAGAACAGGTCTGTGTCATGATGTTTTCTCATCCTAGCAAGGCAGTGGGCATCGGCACGGCATGCAACAAAAGACAACACACACACACACACACACACACACACACATACACACAACATACCTCGACGTCCTGGTCGTCCTGGAGCACGGGGAGCTGTTCCAGATAGCGTTGGGTCCAGCCCTTGTTGAGGAGCTCCTGCTTTGGCTGCGTCTGATCACTGCTGCCTGTGTCTGCTGCTGTGGCATCGTCCAGCAACCCCGCGCGTGCGCGTGCCTTTTCCTGCTGCGGTGTCCCCGTCCAGTACCAGTGCTCGTAGTACTCCACAGGCGGGCCCTTGCGTGTGTATGTGCTTGCGTTGATCATGAAGCTGCGATGTTGGTACCTGTCCTTGGCTGCGAGAGCGCGTGCTCGTTTGTCCTCTTTGTCCTCCTCGTCTTGTGCACGCTCGTGCTCTTCCTCCTCTGCCTCGGCGGTTTCAAACACCGTGTACTGGCCCTGTGGTGCGGCATAGTTGCCCTCCTCTGCATTTTCCTGCTGCTCCTGCACGGGTTGCTTCCTCTTGCTTTGTTTCTGTTGCTGCTTCTGTTGCTGCTGCTGCTGCTGCTTGCGGGCCCACTTTTTGTGTGGTCCCGCGTTGGCCCACGAGATCTTCACCACCTCTGCCCGCTTGGCATTCTCTGCCATCTCCTCTGCAGAAGCCTCAAATCCTTCGTCCCGCCCGCGCACGTACCGAGGCCCCGCCGACCCGATTCGGTCTGGAGTCGCAAGCACTTTCGGCAAGCCGTACTTCAGGAACGCTCCCAGCGATTTGGTTCCATACAACACACTCGGCTGCTCTTCTTCTTCTTCTTCTTCTTCTTCTTCTTCCTTCTCTTCCTCTTTCTCGTCCTCGTCATCGCTGCTGCTGTCGCTGCTGCTGTCACTGCTGCTGTCACTGCTGCTATCGCTGCTGCTGGCGCTGTTCAGCCGGCGTCGCTTCCCCCGCTGCCCTCTTTGCCTCGGCTTCTTGACCCGTTTCTCGTCCGTCTCGCTCTCACTGCTGCTGCTGCTGCTCGAGCTGCTATCACTGTCACTCTCGCTGTCACTGCTCTCGTCGTCCTCCTCCTCATCCTTCTCCTCCTCCGCTTCCTCTTCCTCGTCGTCTGAAGACGAGGAACTGTCCAATGCAGCATCCTCCCGGGTCCGCTTGTTTTGGCGCGTGTGCACCTGTCCACCGACGTGAACGGTGTCGCCGTCGCGCAGCACCTCGATGGGCTCGTGTGTGGGCAACACAAAGCCGTCCAGCGAGAGCAGCAGGTCGACGTGTGTGTCGTGTGAAGCGACGAGGAACATGCGCTGCACATGCAGCTGCAGTTCCGCCACCGTGCTCACCTGTCCTGGCACGTGCAGCCACACCTTTGCATGTTTCGCCATGTCCCGCAAGGGCACATCAAACTCCACGCGCAGACGCATCCATCAGAATTCACGTGGTTTGGCCGTTTGCTTCGCGTTTTTTTTGCTGCCGCCCATGTCGCATTCTTCCGTCACCCCATTTTACGAATATGTGCCCAAGCAACCACGTGAGTCTCCGTTGGACTCGCTCCACGTCGGCTCCTTCTCCTCCGGGGCTGCCAAGTTTGGCTATGCCACAGCGTACCCGTTTGCCCCGCACGCTCTGCGTCGCACCACCTCCAAGATGCGATCGCAGATCAAGGAGAGCTTCCATGCGTTCGATTCCGACGCAAAGGGCTTCCTCAACCGCAAGGACTTTAAACTCGCCACCCTCTCGCTGGTCGGCTACAAACCTACAAAAGTCCGTTGCTTTGCGCGCGACTCAAGAAAGCGCCATCCCCGTGCTGACACTCTCCTCCCCAAACCCACCGCAGTACGAAGTGACACGCATGCTGCAAAGCACGGCGGACGGCATCAAACAGATCTACATCCAGGAGCAGACTGGGGACATCTGTGTGGATCTGGCTCTGTTTACGCGGCTCATGGAAGCGAAGCTGGTCACGCTGTACGACGAGGAGGAGATCCGGCAAATGTTTGCCGTCTTTGACGACACCTTTAAAGGATTCATCACGCTGGACGACCTCGAACGCGTGCTCCAGGACAATGCCCACTTTCTCCTCGACTCGGACGTCCTCATGCAGATCTTCAGCGAGATCGACCGCAACCAGGACGGCCGCATCTCCTTCAGCGAGTTCCAGTGGCTCATGCGCTGGTCCGATAGCACACAGGACGACAACGACGACGACGCCGACATCGACGACACTGGAAACAGGTCCAGCAGCAGTGGCAGTGGTGGTGGCGCATACGGTGGCAACCAATCGACGACGACCACGACCACTGCAAAGGATGTCCGATTCCGAGGTGTCGAGTGAGAATCTGGCAGAGAAGCTGGGGGTGGGTTGCGTGTGGGGGGGCAGGGTTGCTTCTTGGGGAGTAAATTATCGTTGCAATTGTCTGTTGTTGCTGACACCCTTGGCGGCAGACGTACGAGGGAGAACGCAACGATGCTCAGCAGCGCCATGGCAAGGGCCATGCGGTGTTGCCCAACAAGGACGAGTACGAAGGTAGGTGGCCAAACGACGTCCTCTCACGCCCACACGTGGCTTGTCTCTTGCCATGATCATGCAGGACACGGGAGGGAGATGTGATGTGCTTGTGCTTTGTGACCGTTTCCCAACCTGGGCCTCTTTTCGGCGTCGCCACAGCCGCAACATACGCTTACACGGACACGCAACTCGGACCACGGGGATGTGAAAACACTGTGTGCAGGCGAGTATGCCAACGGCAAGCGCAACGGCAAGGGCAACTATGTGTTTGTGGGGGGAGCACTGTACGAGGGAGAGTACAGGGAGAACTTGCGGGAAGGCCAGGGCACATACAGGGTGCTCAAGGGCGAAGAGACGGTGGTGGCCATGTACGAGGGCAAGTATCGTGGGGGCCGTCGTGAGGGCTCGGGCACATACACCTACCCGAATGGCGACACGTACACGGGCGACTGGAAGAACGGCAAACGCCACGGCACAGGCACATACACGTACGCGGACACAGGTGCCACCTATGAGGGTGACTTTGTGCGTGGCAAGCGCCATGGCCAGGGTACATTGACTCTGGGCCCCACCGTGTACAAGGGTGCCTTTGTCAACGACCAACCCGCCGGCGACGGCACCTTTCTCTTCCAGGACGGCTCGCTTGCCCAGGATGGCACCATGGTCAACGGCAGCTGGGTTTCTGGGGATGTCCGTGCGCAGTGACGCGCGACGAGATGCGACGAAGCAAAATCTGCCAAAAAGAAACCTGGTCTTCATCCACAGCAATCATTCACTTCCGCCTCCCATGGTGTGGCTTCCTCCCTTGCTTTTGTCACGCGTTCCTCTTACGGCTTGTTTCCGGGGTACAAGAAGGAAAACGCACGCCAGACACGATCGCCCCAGTAGTGCTCGTTGTGCATGCCTCCGTTGTCGAGGAAGTACGCCAGGTTCTTGCCCAGCTGGAATCCCAGAGTCTCCATCTGGTTGCGCACACGGATGGTTTGGGCCTCGTCGTCGTTGTCTGGCCCTGCGTTGCCGCTGTCCAGGTACACACGGATGGCCGGCGTCGCGTGCGCGGGCATCACCGTGTTGAGAAAGTCCTCGTTGTTCCACCAGAAGCTGGAGCTCATGCAGCCCACGCGTGTGACCTGGTGCGGACGTGTCCACCCAGCGTAGCAGGAAAGCAGGCCGCCCAGGCTCGACCCAATCGAGCCCACGTTTGACGGATCCGTCTTTGCACGCAGCTGTCCCTTGAGTTCAGGCAGCAGTGTGTCAAACACAAAGTCCAGATACTTGTCCGCGTCACCTCCCGCTCCCACCGAGCTGTCGTACGAGTACGTGTACTCGCTGGTTCGGTTGGCATCGTTGTACGGACCAATCACAACCACCTCCTGCATGTCTCCGTTGAGCATGAGACCATCCAACGTCGGCTGGATGCCCCAGCATCCCAGCGGACAGCACGAAGAGCACTTGATGCCGTTGTAGAGGTTGTTCCCGTCGTGCATCACCAGCGTCGGGTAGCTTTTGTACCCATTCTCGCCAAACGACGGCGGCATGTACACCGACACGTCGCGAGTGTCGTTCAACGTCGGCGCATACGCACCTTGGTACACACTGATGGAACCCTGGGTCAGGAAGAACCAGGGGTAGACGGTGGCGTCGCCCTGCTGCACGCGCACGTTTTCTCCGCGCTGCCACACGGTGTCGTTGAGCAGCACCTTGACCAGGAGCTGGCTGCTGCTGTCCTTTACCTGCACCGCCACACTCCATGTGTCCTCTCCACTCGCCGTCATCTCCACACCCTTGCTCCAGCTCAGGTTGCCGCCCTCTCCGCGCAGGAATACACCTGTGTCGGTGCCCACGTTCTTTGCCAGCGGGTACTTCACCACCACTGTCAGTGTCGCTGCCATACCGCCTGCAACCAGCATGCCCAGCAGCAGCAGCAGCACGACCAGCAACGTTGTGCGCATGTTTGTGTGTGGTTTCATTGTCGACCCTCGCGCACCTGCATCAGTCCACACACCTGCACGTCGCACGAGCACCTGAACCATCCAACTTGAAATGTGGCCACCACCTCTTGACAGCCTGGACAGCACACAGGTGTACCCACCACCTTTCGTTTCCTGCTCGACGACTCCAGTGGCACCGTGATCACCACGTCGTCCTCCGTCTCTGCAAACTCCACAAACCGAGGCACCACGTGTGTCCATCGACAGCCTCCCTCCCGGCTGCTGCCACTGTCCACCACCCCGCAGTACTCGCCCAACCCTGCATCCTCATCATCTTCCAGCGACACCCATCGGCAAGCCATTCCCTGCTTGCCGTTGCCCTCGTCTCCGCTGCTGCCACCCTTTCCCTTGTTCATTTCCTCTTCCAGTGTCTGCAGATCCTTGTCGTCCCAGGGCAGCTTGAGCGTGGATGACTTTGCCGATTTGCTCTTGCTGCGCGCCTGCATGATGGACATGTCTGCATGGTTATGCACCACACGTGACCACGGCGCCAACACGTAATTGCAGTGGGTGCATGTCACAGCGTGTCCTTCTTTGTCCACGTCGTCGTCGTCGTCGTCCTGGACGCCCAGACGCAACACCAATTCCAGATCGTCTCCTTTGCGCTTGCCTTTGCTGTGGCCGTCCACCCACGTGAGGGATTCCACCATGGCCTGTCCCAACGCCGCACGTTCCGTGTCGCCGCTGTACACTTCGCCAAACACAGCCAGCTGCCAGGCAAAGGAGGCGTTGGGGTGCACGGCGATGCGGCGTTGTTTGACCCACGCTGCCGCCTCCTGCATGGACATGTCACGGAAGCGGCAAAGGTAGGCCATGACCACAGAGGCACTCCTGCTGATGCCAGCCACACAGTGGACGAGCACACGTCCTCCGCCTTGCAGGGCGTCTTCAATCCATTGGCTTTCCGCTTCCAGGTGTGGGTACACTGTGCACCACGGCTCATCCTCGATGTCCACCCATTTCCACGTCACCCCCTGTGTCTCTGCAATTGCCTGCGCCTTGTCGGCCAGCAGCTTGCGGTCATGGATGGCCAGCACGTGGGTCAGGTCCAACTCCTCCCACACCCCTCCGTGTGTGCCTGCCTTCATCGAACCCAAGAACAAAACATCGTCCAAGATGGTGGATGGCCATGCATTGCCAAACTTTGTTACGCTCATCACTCTGGCCGATTGCACTGTGTTGTGTCAGGCACCCCGCGCACCCGTCCTCGTCCTCACGGTGTGTCCTCATGACTTGTCCACCACCTTGGGTGCCACAAAGTAGGGTGCGTGCTTCACGCGTGCGTGTTGCAGCGTGTCTTCCTCCCCTAGGGCGCCTCCGCCGCACTCCTCCGTGTCTTGACGCAGCTGCAACGACTCTACGTCCTGCACGGGACTGTACATGGGTGCCACACTGTGCACCGCCTCTTCCGTGCCAATTTCCTCCGCGTGGATGTCGTCAATGTAGCGCAGCACCTGGTTGACGTCGTAGGCGAGTCCGCCGTCCCTCGCAGGTGCAAACTCAAGACGCACCATGCGACACAGGTATGCCAGTTGTGTCTCATCCAACGCCTCCTTTGTCTCTCCCTCCCTGCCCGTTGCTGCAAACTCGGCTAGTGACCAGTGTGGCTCGTGACCCACCAGCTCTTGCAGCGTCGTGGTCTTTCCACCTCTGCCGCCGCTGCTGCTGCTTCCCGCTTGCCCCAGTGTCACACGTGTGGCACGCACCACACCGCGGGATCCAAACATTGGTGCACGTTTTGGAGCAAGTTTTGTGGGCGGGACTGGCGTGGCAAGCGCACACGGCACCACCTCAAACCTTTCGAACCGCCATCCATGTCGACCACGGATGGAAAACAGGCTGCCGCCACGCTGCAGGAAGTCAGCGACAAGTTTGACTTTCCCGCACAGGAAGAAGAGGTGCTGAAGCTGTGGGAGGAGCTGGACGCGTTCCGCGAAAGCGTGCGTCGCAGCGAAGGCAATCCCGAATTTGTCTTTTACGACGGGCCCCCGTTTGCCACGGGTCTGCCCCATTACGGCCACATCCTGGCCGGCACCATCAAGGACGTGGTCACACGCTACGCCCATCAGACGGGCCACCACGTCGAGCGTCGCTTCGGCTGGGATTGCCACGGCCTTCCCGTGGAGCACGAGATCGACAAAACCCACGGCATCACCGTACGTTTTCACACCCCCGCTGCGCCCGCCTGTGCCTGTATTGGCCTTTGTCCGCACACATCATGCATGCACACACCATCCGCACAGCCGTGCTGCTGTCCCCACAATCGCGCCATGCACCTGGCCGGCGGAATCCGCCCGACGACCGTTGAGCACATTCTTCCGCATGTTGCCTCCATTCGCCGAAACGCTGCTTTCACCGCAATTTGCCATGCTGCAGAGAAGGAATGGAAACGTGGGCCGACGCACGGAGGGTGTCTGCTGGGACCACTGACACGGCAGCATGCACACGTACACAACCCCCACCTGCATACCACCACAGTCGCGCGAGCAGGTGCTGGAAATGGGCATCGACAAGTACAACGAGCTGTGCCGCAGCATTGTGCAGCGGTACAGCAAGGAGTGGGAGTCGACGGTGACACGCCTGGGCAGGTGGATTGACTTTGAGAACGACTACAAGACGATGTATCCGGAGTTTATGGAGTCTGTGTGGTGGGTGTTCAAGCAGCTGTTTGAAAAGGACCTCGTGTACCGCGGCTTCAAGGTGATGCCCTACTCCACCGCATGCACCACGCCCCTGAGCAACTTTGAGGCCAACCAGAACTACAAGGATGCGAAGGACCCGTCGGTGGTGGTCAACTTCCCCGTGCTCAAGTCGCCGCTGGCGGAGCTGGAGGGTGCCTACCTGGTGGCATGGACAACGACGCCGTGGACGCTGCCCAGCAACCTGGCGTTGTGTGTGCACCCGAGCCTGGAGTACGTCCTGGTGCTGGACAAGCCCACAGGCAACAAGTATGTGCTCATGCGCGACCGTCTGGTCGAGCTGTACAAGCCCAAGAAGAGTGGAGGAGGCAAGAAGGGCAAGAAGGGAGGCAAGAAGGACGGCAACAGCAGCAGCAACACACAGAACGCACCTGCGGGTGGCGAGGATGCACTGGACTACGAGGAGCTGAGCGCGTTCCCTGGCGAGGCCCTTGTGGGCACGCAGTACGAGCCGCTGTTCCACTACTACGACGCTTTCGAGTCGGAGGCCAAGTGGCACGTGTATGCGGACGAGTACGTGACGTCGGGTTCGGGTACGGGCGTGGTGCACCAGGCACCGGCGTTTGGCGAGGACGATTACCGCGTGTGCCTTGCCAACGGGGTGATTGTGAAAGGTGGCGAGCTGCCGCTGCCTGTGGATGCGGACGGACGCTTCACGGAGCCCGTGAGCGATTTCGTGGGCATGCACGTGAAGGACACGGAGACGGACAAGCAGATCTGCGCGATGCTGAAGGAGCAGGGCCGCCTGGTAAGCAAGGGCACCATTGTGCATTCGTACCCGTTCTGCTGGCGATCGGACACGCCGCTGATCTACCGAGCCATCCCGTCGTGGTTCGTCAAGGTGGAGTCGATGCGCGACCAATTGTTGGAGAACAACACCAAGAGCTACTGGGTGCCGTCGTTTGTGCAGGAGAAGCGCTTTGCCAACTGGCTGGGCGACGCACGCGATTGGGCCATCTCACGCAACCGTTTCTGGGGCACGCCGATTCCGCTGTGGGTCAGCGACGACCTGGAAGAGGTGGTGTGCGTGGGTTCCATCGACGAGCTGGAAGCGCTGTCGGGCGTGCGTCCGGACGACCTGCATCGCGAGGTGGTGGACAAGATCACCATCCCGTCGAAGCAGGGCAAGGGCGACCTGCGACGCATCGACGAGGTGTTTGACTGCTGGTTCGAGTCGGGCTCGATGCCCTACGCCTCGCAGCACTACCCGTTTGAGAACAAGGAGAGGTTCGACAACGCCTTCCCGGGCGACTTTATCGCCGAGGGTCTGGACCAGACGCGCGGCTGGTTCTACACCCTGTTGGTGATCAGCACGGCGCTGTTTGGCGAGCCGGCGTTTAAGAACCTGATTGTCAACGGCCTTGTGCTGGCTGAGGATGGAAAGAAGATGAGCAAGCGCCTGAAGAACTACCCGCCGCCGACAGATGTGTTGGACTCGTACGGTGCCGATGCGCTGCGTCTGTACCTGATCAACTCGCCCGTGGTGCGCGCGGAAACGCTGCGATTCACCGAGTCGGGTGTGCAGGCGGTGGTGCGTGACCTGCTGCTGCCGTGGAGCAACGGCTACCGGTTCTTTGTGCAGAACGCACGCATGATGGAAAGCGAGGGCCTGGCTGCGTTTGAGCCGGACTTTGACGTGCACAACGCGACCACCAACGTGTTTGACCTGTGGATCCTGGCCGAACTCAACGCGCTGATCGAGTTTGTGCAGGAGGAAATGGAAGCGTACCGGCTGTACACGGTGGTGCCGCGTCTGGTCACCTTCCTGGAGGACCTGACCAACTGGTACGTGCGCTTCAACCGCAACCGTCTGCGAGGCACGGGCAACACGGAGAGCGACCGACGCAACTCGCTGAGCACGCTGTACATGGTGCTGCTGGACATGTGCAAGCTGATGGCGCCGTTCACCCCCTTCCTGACGGAGATGATGTACCAGAACCTGCGTCTGTGTCTGCCGGACGACGTGCGCGAGGACAGCGTGCACTACTGCATGATGCCCAAGCCGCGCCCGGATGTGATCAACGCGGATCTGTTGCGTTCCATGCGTCTCATGCAGCAGGTGGTTGTGTCTGGGCGCAAGATGCGCGACCGTCGCACGCTGCCGGTGAAGATGCCGCTGAGCTCGCTGACGTTTGTGCACCGCAACGTGCAGTCGACGAAAGACCTGGAGTCGCTGAAGGAGTACGTGGTGGACGAGCTGAACGTGGAGGAGCTTGTGCTGAGCAACAACGAAGAAGAGTACGTGGAGCTCGTGGCACAGCCCAACATGCGTCAGCTGGGCTCCAAGTACAAGAAGGAGGCCAAGAAGGCAAAGGCCGCCCTGGAGACGCTGACGTCGCAGCAGCTGCAGGAGTACGAAGAGACCAAGACGCTGTCTGTGGGCGACTTTACCTTTGTGGAGGGCGACTTTGAGGTGGAACGTCGTGCCACGGACTCGGACGGACGCCACGAGAACGAGGCGTGCGCAGGCGGCGTCACGCTGCTTGACACGCTGGTGACGGAGGAGCTGCGTGAGCGTGGAGCGGCACGTGAGGTGCAGTCGCACGTGCAGAAGCTGCGCAAGAAGGCAGGTCTTGTGCGCGAAGATGTGGTCGGTGCATTCTACAAGCTGGGCGACAACTGCGAGGAGACGCTGGTCAACGCCCTGTCCTCTCAGCAGGAGTACTTTGTGTCTGTGCTGGGCAGCGAGCTCAAGGACCGCAAGACCGCACCCGAGGGCTGCGAGTTTCTTGCGGAGGAGGAGTGCGAGTTTAGCCTTGTCAAGGGCACCGTCACTCTGTACCTGGCCAATGTTTGAGCATGTTGAGAATCGGGAGGTGAGAGGTGAGAGGTGAGTGGAAGGAAATGGAGAGGGGCAAGAGCTGCGCCAACTAGAGCAAACCAACCGCAAACTCGGAAAAAGGACACAAGCAACCGTTCCACGGAACACTCTTCCTTCTATTTATATTATTTTCGACACACACACAACCGAAAATAGTACGCTTAAGGACTACTCGTGCTTGAACAGACCAATGGAATCTCCGAGCGCAAAGGAACCTCCGTCTTCCAAGGCAGTGCGAGCGTGGCCGACACTCGCACAAATGCCATCTACTCACTCCCATGACATGGGATCGGTCCGAGCCATCATGGAGGCTCGTGCAGCTGAAGCGCTGGCAGCGTTTCTGCCAAAGGGGCGTCGCACGAAATCGCCGAAGCAGGGCAGTGCGACGCAGCGAAACAAAACGACGACGAATGACGAGATGACGACTGAAGGAGCCAGGGAAGGGCTGACGACGACGACGACGACGACGACGACGAAGCGCGTGTCTGATCGTGTTGCCATGGACACGGAAGATGCAGACAAGGGCGCAGGAGGAGCTTCGGGCGCGGGCACGAGGAACGAGCAATTCCACGAAAGTCGGTTTTCGGCTCGGGACTCGTACGCAGAGGTGGAGGCGAATGCAGAGGGAGGACGCGGCAAGCGCAAGCTGGAGGATGTGGATGCAGACGCCGAGTCGGATGAGGACAGCGAAAAGAGGGCCGAATACGACCCGGGCAGCGTGTTGGAAGCCAGGAACGCAGCAGGATTTTCTGAGAAGACGAGCGTTTCGCACACTGCGGGCGAACCCGACCGTAAGCGTGCACGCGTGCTGCTGAAGGACCCAAGCGACAGCAGCGTGAGCAGCGTGGGCAGCGCATCGTCGTACGGGAGCTCGCACAGTTGCGTGTCGTGCGAGGTGCAGGTGGAGGGAGGCAACACGAGCACAGGGGTGGAGGCACGTCTGCGTCAGTTTCTGCGACAGCGCAAGCTGGGCGGAGGTGACGTGATGCAGACGGAGTGTGTGAATGGGGGCAGCGGTGTGATCCGCGTGTCTGCCACGAGCATCCCGTTGCCTGTGAACCACCCGGCGTGGACGCACGCGGCAGGCTTGTACGCAAAGGTGCCGTTTGTGCAGCGTCTGTACCTGCTGCTGCACTTTGGTGGCTTCAACGCTCTGCGATGGAACTGTGCGGGCGACCGCGTGCACGTGACTGCGCCTGTGCGTCTGCTGTCGCTGCTGGGCCTGACGAAGCACGTGCAGCTGGAGCGCCTGCTGGTCAAGCACGGGTTCAAGAAGGCCACCGACGCACACACGCATGCGGTGTTGGCATTTGCCCACCCGTGCTTCCTGCGTGGCTCTCCCAACCTCCTGCCAGGCGTTGTGGCGCCGCAACACGTGGTGGCTCTCAAGGAGCAGCTGGATCGCCAGAACGGCCTCTCCCAGATGCTGCTGGCCGCCTCTACGCCTTCGCCGCCGCAAACCCAAGCCCAGGGACAGCAGGAGCAGGAGCCAGATTCGCCTCGAAGCCATGCGTCGTCGTCCTCGAGCAGCAGCAGCGGTTCGGGGATCCGGGTGCACGTGTGCACGCCGGATTCGGACGTGCAAAAGGCAGTCACGCTGCGTGGCAACGCGCAGAGCGACTTTGAGGCGTTCTTTGCTCTTGTGTGCCGTCGTCTGAACCTGGACGCAGGCGTGGAAAGCACGCTCTCCTTTCGCACCGAGCACGGCGACCATGTTTGCTGCGCGGAGGACCTTGCCGAGCTCCGCGACGGCGACCATTTGTTTGTACATAAGAACGGCAAGCAGCAACAGCAACAACAGATCACTCACCCAATCAACACCCACTGAAAAAGGCATTCCACGTTCCATTGCTTTTGCCATCTTGGCGCTCATTCTTCCCACACCTCGGGCCTGTCCACGTTGAGCATAAACTCGCGCAGAACCTCATCCTTGGCCCAGTTGACACCGCTTTGCAGGACCACAGCCTGCATGACATTCCGCACGTAGGCGTCTGCGGTCTGCAGCTTGCGCAACGCACGTCGTTGTTCCGCCAACCCCTCCCGTGTACCATCATCATGATCATCATCACCATGGTGTCTGTCGTTGTCCCTGCTGGTCTCTTGTTCGTTGTCGTTGTTTGTGTTTTTCAGCGCCTCCAGGGTGTTGTGCAATCCCCTGTTCCTGGTCAGCGCCACCTGGTTCTCGCGTTGGGCCGCCGCCACCTTGCTCTCGACCGCCTCCAGCTTGGCCAGCAGCTTGTTCAGCTGGATGGTTTTGTCGTCACGCACGCCCATCTCCTGGATCATGGTCCTGTTGCGAGGGAAGGCGGGAGCGGGAACGGGGTTTGTCGGCGGGTGAGCGATCATGGATTCGGCCTTGGCGCCAAAAATCCGGTTGGACGACACTTACTCTGTCTGTACACTGAGGTCGTCCTCGTTGCCAAACACCAGGGATTGGAGTACACTGCTCTGCAGTATGCGACGTTCCACGGCCTCGATGTGATTCTGCTGGGTGGCCAGGGCGTACAACCTGTCGCGCAGGGCGTCGTTTTCTGCCTGCACCGCCTCCATCTGCTGCCTGACCTGCTCACTTGTGTTTGTGCTCACTGTGGGCAGCACGCTCATCGACGAGGTGTTGCGTGCTTCCACGTCCATGCCCTGCTCTCCCTGCTCCTGTTCTTCCTCCTCCTCGCTGCGTGCCATCTCCTCTTTGACCAGCGCCTGCGCGTACTGAGCCGTCTGCTGGTCCAGCCACTCGGCAAAGTCAAGCCACATCTTGACCTGTGTCGAGAGACCCGTGTTGCCATACAGGCCCTCTTGTGGCACGTGTTCCATCCCCACCTGCGTACCCAGGCATGTCTGTAGAGTCTCCGACGCCGCTCGGTCCAGCGACGCAAACACCTTGCTCATCGTGTTGGCCTCGTCGGCGCACGCCGAGAAAAATCACACCTTCACATCCACAGTGCATGTCACTCGCACTCCATCGGCCGCTGTTTGCTTGTTGTCGATGCGTGGTGGGGGGGGACGATTTGGGTAGAATTCAGTTCCGATTTCTATCCAAAGTCCCACGCGTTTGTCCATTGGATAAGAAGCGAGCCAGCGAGGAGGGCGACAAAAAACCAGCCACACCAGGCGACGGTACGTGCCTTGGGGTTGGAGGAGCAGGTGTAGCGGCCAAAGAGACACAGAATGGAGATGCCGCAGGTGAAGAAGCCGCCGAGGAGGCAGATGAGGGCGATGTAAAAGTCGTTGCCCTCGTCAATCTCTTTGTAGTATCGAGCACGTACGTCTGCGTACTGATCAAAACTGTTCTCGCGCCTGTGGACGTGCAGGACGATGTCTTGGTTGTCGTTGACCACCACCTCGTGCACGCCCACATGTCCCACCCCGGGAATGTAACGCCGCGTAGAGGAGTCGTCGTCGTTGTCGTTGTCGTTGTTGACAGCAGTGTTGGATCCCAACACTGCTGTTTCCTCCTCGTCCACCTGTCCGTGATGCTCCACCTGTGGTTGCAGGGCGGACAGCTCCACTTGCACGCTGTCCATGGACTCGTCCGCTTCGCCCTGCAGCGATGCACCCCCCTGCGTGTTGCTCATCGCCTCTTGCTCTTCGCTGTCCTGCCCTCCGGTCTCTTGCGTGTCCGCCTCCTGCGCGAGCATGGTGTGTTGTCCGCACCTGCGCATCGCCTCCACCCACGCATCCAATGTGCTGTTCATCCAACCCTTCCATCGGGGTGGGTCCGGATTGTTCCGAATGCCGTCCATCCTATTGCCACACACGCGCGTGTGTGTGTGAGCCTTGCTGGGTTTCGCGACTTGCGCTCTCGCACGCATTGGAAACTTGACGATGAGTGAGAGCGAGGTAAGCGGCTGGGCACGAGTGGACGCGTGAGACGTGTGGGTGGACCCTGTGTGCAACCCTGCCACGCGTGTTGCGCTGGAGTGTGGTGGCCGACGTCTTTTGGGCGCGCCAAACAAGGTGATCGGCAGCTGACCCAATTTTCGCGGCGCTCGTGCAGGGAAACAAGAACGTTTTTGTTGGCAACCTGCCGTACTCGGTGAACGAGTAAGTTATGAGGCGGTAGCGTGTGTGTGCGTGCGTGTGTGCATGTGCACGTATGCTCCTTGGCATGTGCGCAGCGTGCTGAGCGCGCGTTTGTGCGTGTGCTACGCATCGCAAATGTGTATTCGGGCCCTCCGCGTTCCGAGTTTGGCCCAAGGAACACGCAGAGCCACTGACACGCGTTGCCCACCGCGCCTTCTTTCCAGTTCGCGTCTGGCCGAGCACATGAGCCAGGCTGGCGAGGTCGTGTCGGCCATTGTGCTGCGCATGGGCACCCGTTCCAAGGTGCGTTTTGCTTTTCGCCTTTTCCCCTCCTCGGCCCTCAGAGGCCCCCTTTTTTCCTCGCAGGCCCCTCCTGCCTGTGCTCGCCCTCCTGTCGCGTCATCCGCCTGCTCACATGTCTACCCATCTGTCTGCGTTGCGCCTGTCCACGTCGACGTCTCCTCTGTTTACCTTTTTAGGGCTGCGGGTCAGTTTGCCATGCCTTGCCTGCGCGAAAAAAATGCGTCTCCCCTCTCGCTCGTGTTTTTGGCCCTTTTCTCGCCTGGACCCACTCGTACACGCCTGCTCACACGCCTGTGCTTCCTGATCCCGTGACGCTTGCTGCTGCGACTGCTTGTGTGCTGCGCCTGTTGCGTCGTGCGTACTGTCCATCGTGCTTTTGCGACACGCAGTCTGGTCGAGTACAGCACTGCGGACGAGGCTGAGAACGCCATCAAGATCCTGACCGAGACGGAGCTTGACGGCCGCAACATCTTTGTGCGCGAGGACCGTGAGGTTGGCAAGAAGCAGACGTCGTTCAACAACAACGTCAGCGAGGAGGTCAACGACAACGGTGACGGCGACAGCCTGCAGAAGTTCAACCAGCGTTTCGGCAACGGCCGTGGTGGCTACGACGACACCGGCCGTCTGCTGTACATTGGCAACTTCCCCTACCAGACTTCGTGGCAGGACCTGAAGGACATCTTCCGTGACTACGGTGATGTCATCCGCGCCGACGTTGTCATTGGCCGCGACGGTCGCCCCCGTGGCTTCGGTACCGTCCTCATGGCCGATCAGGAGGGTGCCAAGGCTGCCATTGAGGGTCTCAACGGCTCGGAGATGGGCGGCCGCACCATCGAGGTCCGCCTCGACCGCTACGCCGGCAGCAACTAAGCGGTGTTCCCCGCAGCAGCTTCCTGGTGGGGTCGCTGTGACACCAACCCTGTTTTCCTGCGTGGCCGCGCGTGCGTCGCCCCATGACGTCGGTTGCCTGCTCGCTCGCCCTCTGTGTATGTGTGTCCACACCCCGCGTGTGTGTGCACAGGGCAGAGGGTGTTTGTCCACCAAAACGCCGGAAAATGAAAAACGTGCATTGGCAATCCCATCATCATCATCATCATCATCATCATTCTGTCTCTCTCTCACAGCTCGTCCTTGCCCTTGTGCTCGTCCTTGTCCCTCTTGTGTTGGCCCACATGCTGCAGCAAATCGCTATACCGTACTGCTTGGCGGCCGCGTGCTTGCTGGCCTTGCCACAGGGCGTCCCATTCACGTGCGCCATCCACACGCACGGTCAGCGGCTGCAGCTTGGCACTCTTTGAGCCCGGCCCACCCAGGCGCTGGGCCACGTCGACGGCCTCCATGGAGTGAAAGTTGCCCATGGTTTGGAAATGGCGAGCGGAAGGCTTGCGTGTGTTGGACAGGCGCTGGAAGCAGAACCACAGCTTGCTTGCGAGTGAGGCCCCCCACGGGGCACTGCTGGGCATGTGTGCCTCCTCGTGCTGGGCCATGAGCCGTTGACACTGCGGCAACTGTGCGGCCATGCGCATGAGCACCTCAAAGTGCATGACATGACCGGCCTCGACGTTGGGCAGGCTGATCCCCTGGCCGTTGGCAAGCTTCCATCGCCTGCGGTTGGCCATCCAGGCATGCACCATGTGACCACGCGTGCGGAGGAGACGACACAGGTTCTGCACCATCACAAACGTGTCGGCCTGGGCAAACAGCACCCAGTCCACGTTGGCCTTTTCCACCAGTCGCTTGCGTACCGCACGCACCACACCCACGGCGTCGTCCAACGCCTCGGTGTGCACCACACTGCGACGCAACTCCTCCGACAGCAGCGTGTGGTCCAGCAGCTGGGTGTTTGTGACCACCAGCACGTTCTCCCTGCGGATCTGGCTGCCCCAGCTGCCCAGGACCTGTGGCAAACCACGAGCCACACTGGCTGCAGGCATGATCATCACCACGGCCACGTTGTGCGGACATTGCACGGCGTCGTCGTCCAACCAGCCTGCGTACAGCTTGCGAAACGAAATCGGCTCCGTGTCGCTCTCGCGTGCGTGCTTCAACACAATGCGGTGCAACCGGTGCAGCTTCACGTAGCTGTTGTAGTGCAGCGTGGCTGGCAGCCGTTTGCTGCGTCGTTCCGTGGTCACGTAATCCTCCAGCGTGCCCGTGCGAAACGCACCGTTGGCACGTGCTTCCACCTGCCCGGCATACGCCAGACAGTACCACAGCCGTCGGTCGCCCGCATGCACTTTGGACACGGTGGCCCGTTCACACGCCCTCACCTTGCCTCTCCTCAGCTGTGTCACCAGCGCCCGGGACAACACAATGCCGCCTCGCAGACGTACGTAACTGCGTCCCTGCGCGGCACTCAGGTCCATGGTGTCGCTTGCATGCTTGTTCACCTTGGCTGTGCTGCCCATGTACACAATCTTGTGGTTGGAGGAGGAGGAGGAGGTGGTCGGGGTGGACGGAGACGAGGACGAGGTGGCAGGTGAGCGATCCTGCTTGGCCAGCTGGGCACACAGGTTGGGCATGACCACGTAGGTGCTTGCGTCCACAAGCACCAACCATCGCTTGCGTGTGTTGCGTCGCATGATCTTGGCCGCGTGGTAGACCACAGGCACCGCGTGCCACGAGGCAAAGCTCATCTTTTCGTCCGGGTACGTGCGAACCACCCGTGTGCGCACGCCGCGGATGCGTGGCAGACGTTTCACTCTGGGAATGGACGCCACTTCGTCGTCTTCGCCCACTTCCTCGTCCCCGTGCTCTTTCGCCTCTGCACTCGCCGTCGAGGCGGCTGTGGACGACGACGACGACGAGGAACTTGTGTGGTTGCCTCCCTTTTCTCCGCCTCCGGTCCGTCGCATGGCTCGTTCGTCCGTGAACAACACCACCGAGTTGGCCGGATCATGCGTCAGACCCACCCAGGTGTCGACCAGAGCCACGGCCCGGTCGCGGTACTCGTTGCCAGGCACCACCACAGCAAAGAGTACGTCCCGCGCGCAGCTCAGCGGTTGCCGCTCGTGTTCAAACATGCTCTTGTGTGGCTTGCGGTACGGATCCGCACGTGTGCCATCCCTGTTCTTCCCCTCTCCCTCTGTTGTGTGTGTGGCGTCCCCCGTGGCCATCCCCGTGGCGCTTGTGGCTGCGTTGGCCTCCTCGTCATCCGACGACCAATCGCTCTCCACGTCACCTGCCCTTCCTTGCCTGCCCTGCGTCTGCTTGCCGGCCATCCCACGGCCCACAACCAGCCACTGGTGCATGCCAATCAGCACTGCAGTCAGCACCAGGGCTATCAGCACCATACGCCCTGTACCCGACAACATGCGTGTGGTTGATGAAACTTTTCTTCTGCATCCATGCGTGCGGTCCTCACAGGACATCCTCCAACCCATCCTCGTCTTCCGGGGCCACGGTGGATGGTACACGTCCACCGGCAAGGGCACTGGTGGACACACCCCCATTGGTGAGGCCACCCACGCTACTACTGCTGCTGCTACTGCTGCCTGTGTTGCCCACACCCGCACCCACACCCACACCACCAGGACCAGCTGCTCGCCTGCCACTCTGCCTACGTTGCTGCTGGTCATACGCAGCCATGGCCAGCTCCATGTCCTGGCCCTGGTCCATCATGGCGGAAACGGCGGCAAACTTGTTCAGCGCAGCGTCGAGTTCCCGCTCGGGCATGTTCCTCGTCATGCGCACAAAGTGGGCCAGCATCTCCTGTTCATCCTTGTCCGAATGCTGCCCACCGGCGGCACCGCCTCCTCCCAGTGTGCTCAACGAGGCCATGAGTTTGCGTTCGCGTCGCTTTGCAGCCATGCGACGATCCTCCTCCTCGCGCTCCCGTGCCCGGCTGCGTTCGTGCTTGATTTGGGCCGCGTGCGCCGCACGGTCGTCGCTGCTGGCCCCCGCGGGCGCAGTGACACGCATGGCCCATTTGTAGCGCAGGAATTGTTGGCGCATGGTTTCCAGGAGGGGCCACAGGAACTGGGAGTTGATTTCCCGGCGGCAGGCGTAGCAGAACACGTTCTGGTTGTCCAGCCGCGCAGCCACACAGTGGCCCGTGGCCTGGTGGTGCTTGTTGATGTGGAACGAGGCGTTGCAGAAGATGTCGAAGCATTGCAGGCAGACGTAGTTGCTCGACGGCAGCAGTTGGAACGCTGTTTCGTCCACCTCCAGCACGGGGTCGTGCGAACACATGCTGCATGACATGTCCATCATTTCCTTCTTGTCCTCGGGCAGGCTTGTCACGTGCGAAAACACATGTGGGCACACGTGCTGGTCGTCCTCGTCCTCTCCGTCGTACTCCTCCTCCTCCTCCCACGCCTCGTACTCTGTGTCCGACAGGTCTTCAAACCCAATGTCCCCAATGTCTCCGTCCACTCCCACCAAATCCAGCATCCTTCCTCCGCCTTTGCTCTTCTTTGCCGGTGTCTCTTGTGTCTCCTGTGTCTCCTGTGTCTCTACCGATCCACCTGGCCCGGTGCTGGTCTCTTGTGGTGTGCTTGGTTCTGTTTCTGTCTGTGCCTCCTCTTCCGTCTGTACAGTTGCTGCTTCGTCGTCGTTGTCGTTTTCGTCGTCGGCGACTTCAATCACTTCCACCTCGTCCTCCTCCGTCGCTCCCTGTGTCTTGTCATCACCCGTGTCTGCGTCGCCTGGGCCCTCCACCTCCTCTTCGTCGTCGCTGACAAACTGGACCTCGCTCTCGTCGATGAACCCGGCCGCAATCGCCCGTTTCGTGACGGCGATGGCCACATCCTCGAGATCCTCGTCCGCAGACACCAAGACCAGGTCACAAGCGTGACAGTAAAACTGGGGCGCGTGCATCATGCCACACACCAGGTGGTCCTTTGCATCCGAGTGTGATTCCATGTGTCCCTCCCTGTTGCGCCGGGTCAGTGGATAAGAACGAGAATTCGCGACGCTCGTCAGCCGCAAAACCTACTCTGTGCAGTACACACGCGCACACTGCATGCAGAACCACAGGTCGCCCGATTCTGCCCCGCACGTTGTGCATACACTGTCCACTGTGGGTGGTGAATGTGAGGACAAAGTGAGCGAGAGGGGAATGATGATGAGGAGGGAGCGTCCCCGGCTTTGCTGGCCATGAGAGACGTACACTCGGGCAGACGGCTCAAGTCAAACGGAAGAACCTGGGTCAGGTGAGCGCAGGTGCCCTCACGCACCAGCTCGTCAATGCTGCTGCTCATCTGGGGGAGGAGGGAATCTTTGTTTGACCATGCGCGATGATACCATCCAGTGGTTGTATCTTCTCCACCACCAACACACCCCACAATCCCACGAACCCTCCCACCCGACTCACAGCATCCCATTCATGCACATCCATGCGCACGCCCACCCTCCAACCGCCCCAACGCAATCGCAGCTCCACCTACCATCACAGAGTACAAAACAATGTCTGAACCTGGTACGTACCACCCCCATCTCATCACCCTGCCTCATCCTACATCCGATCCCCTTCCACCGCATGCCCACTCCGGTCTCCAGGGTCCATTTCCCATGCGAAAACTCTCCGCTCACCCACGCCCCGACCCTTCCCCCCCCCCCTCCCCACCCCATCCTCGACCCATCAACTCAGCCGGCTGGCACCTCTACGTCGACTACGATGCATTTGGCTGGGCCGAGACTGTGTTGAAGTTTGTGGGCATGATCTTTGGCTTCCTGGCCTTTGCCGACCCGGCCAGCCCTTCGCTTCCGGCCAACGGCAATGCCATGGGCATCGTCATGTGCGTCCTTGCAGGCTTCCTCTCCATGGGTCTGTTTGACCGCTTCAAGCAGCAGGAGATCTTTGCCATGGTGTACATCGTGATCAACAGCGCCGCGCACTGGCTTCTTGCCGCCGCCCTCTTGACCCACACCGTGCGTCCCACCTACCTCATTGCCTTCCTCTGTCTCTATCTCGTGGCAGACACCACCAAGATGATCTGGCTCCAGCGCAACCTGTACAAAACCTGGCATCCCACGGGCGAAGTCCCCGCCGTCGTCTTTTACATCCTCACCGGCATCTTTCTCGTCGGCTACATCGTTGTCCTCATCCTCAACTTTGTCTGACGCCAGGCGCCATTGCACGCCACCACCACGCCCACCCAAGAGGAGAAAGCGCGGTAACGAATGGAAGCAAACACGAGCATCCCTTTCCATCCATCGCCACCCCATCATCCCCAACACCCCATCCCCATTCCATCCCCCGTCTTGCTCCACTCCGCACCACTCCGCACCCCTCCTTTCCCCCCTTCCACCCCCTCGCCCCATCCCACCCACCCCAACCAGCAACACATGTCCCAAATCTTTGAAAGCAAGACCGTGGAAGAGGTGGCCGACTTCTGGAATGCCCGCCCGTGCAACATCCGCCACAGCAACGCCGAGTTTGGCACCAAAGAGTACTTTGACCAGGTGGAGGCCAAGAAGTACAAGGTGGAGCCGCACATCCCGGTCTTTGCCCAATTCGAGCGCTGGGAGGGCAAACGCGTCCTGGAGATCGGCTGCGGCATCGGCACAGACAGCATCAACTTTGCACGTGCCGGCGCAGACCTCACCATCATCGAACTGAGCGAAAAGTCCCTGGAGGTGGCCAAGAAGCGCTTCGAGGTCTTTGGTCTCGAGGCAACCTTCATCCAGGGCAACGCAGAGGAGCTGGTCGACCTCCTCGGCGACGACTGCGAGCCCTTTGACCTTGTTTACTCCTTTGGTGTCATCCACCACACCCCGTTCCCGTCCAAGGTCACCCAGGCCGTCACAAAGGTCCTCAAGCCCGAGGGCGAGTTTCGCTTCATGGTCTACTCCAAGTTTTCCTACAAGCTCTTCTGGGTCATGCACGAAAACAACCAGTGGGACTTTGGTCGCATGGACGAAATCATGGCCGAGAACTCAGAGGCCCAGAGCGGCTCTCCGGTCTCCTACACGTGCGTGCTGCAGCCCCCCCCCCAAAACCCGTTTCTCGCGCCGTTTTTGCCTTCCCTCCCTCGTCTCCCCATGGGCCCCTTTCCCTCGTCTCACACCTCCCATGCCTTTCCGTCCCTCCACCTTGATCACTGCCCCCTTCCCCCCCCCCCCCCCCCAATCCCACAGCTACACCTTTGACGAGGTCAAGAAGGACCTGCTGGGTGATGCCTGGACGGTGACGGAGATCTCCAAGGACCACATCTTCCCCTACTCCATCCCAGAGTACCGTGAGCACAAGTACGTGCGCGACAAGTCCTGGGAGGGCGTCTCGGACGAAACCTTCCGTGCCATGGAGAAGGAGTTGGGCTGGCACACTCTTGTTGTGGCCCAGCTGGCCAAGCAAGAATGAGATGTTGCTGTTGTTGATCGGATCCAATCCATTCCCTTCCCCCTCCTCGTCTCTCTGCCATCCCAAACCTCGTCAATAGCTGGGGTTCTGCCCTGTGCCACACCAGGGACAGGCACGCATCTTGGCAAGCAGCCTGTTCCAGTCGTCCCTGCGTGCGGGCTTGTAGCACGACTTGCAGTTGGCGTGGTCCCTCTCGATGACCGGGTACCCCGTGGCAATGCAAGGTTCGTACTTCTTGCTGCAGTTGGGACAACGCAGGCTGGCTTCGTAGATGTCAGCGCCGCATGCGTCGCACGGCCGCGTTTCCAGTTCCTGGGAGATGTGCCTGTTGGTCAGGTTGGCCAGCACCCACGTGCGAGCCTCCTCTGTGGCCTCGTCGTCCACAAACGTGCTCTTGGGCAGTTCAAACTCAAAGGGCACGTCCGTGCGCGCAAACGACTGGTTGTCCTCCAGCATTTCCGTCTCCTCCAACTGCACCGCGTCCATGATGTCCAGATATCGGCTCCAGATCACCCACGCCATGTTGTCCCGTCCCGCCGCACGGCAATCCGCGCCGGCCTCGTAAAACACCCGATCCGCAGGCACCAGATTCGCATACCGCAACAGCGACACACTCAGCTTCGCCGCAATCTCCAGCAGACCCCCTGCACGCGCGTCGTCACGCAGCGCCACAAAGTGGCTCACCAGCAACAGATCGCGAAACTCCTGTCCCGACTTGCCGTAACTCTTGGCCCCCTTGCCCAGGTTGCCTCCGCCGCTGCTACTGCCATCATCAAATCCACCAAACGACGACGATGACGACGACGACGACGATCCACCAGCGTCTCCACCGCTGCCCTCGCCATCCAGCGATTGCACCAGTTTGTACATCATCTGACGCAGCTCGCGGATGCCCTCGTTTGTGTTGTCGCCCTGCGGACGCGCAAGCACAGACTGCGCCAGCTGCCTGTACATGGGAAAGTTGTCCACCACGGCAGGGGCGCCATACTTGTTAAACACCCCCATGGCCTGGGCCGCCTTGTCCTCCTTGAGCAGCGCACGCGCATACATGGCCGCGTAGCGATTGATCACCTCCTGGCTCTGCCCGCTGGCAATCTCCATGCACTGTTCCCACTCGCCCTTGTCCGCGTGGATCTCCAGTGCGTCGCTCACGTTGCCCGAGTTGATCAGTCCGCCAATGTTGCCACTCTGCTTCAGGTGCGCCACATACGCCGCCTGCACCGTCTCGGCCAGCTCCGGCGCACGCCTCGCCGCCACCTCCTTCGCCTTGTCCCACAGGTTGGCCTTTACGTACACGTTGATGGCCGCCTTGAACGCACCCACCCCCACAAACAGTTCCGCCGCACGCCCGTACTCCTTGATGCCAATCAGCCGCTTCGTCACCAGGCCCACCACGTCCTCCACGCGTCCGGGCTCGTGCGACTCTGCCAGACGCACCGCCTTCTCCCACACCTCCACCAGGTAGCCACGGTCCTGGATGTTGGCCTCGGTGGCCTTCAGGTACGCGTCGATGGCCTTGCCGTACTCGCCGTTCTGGATCAGGAACGGCACCTTGTCCAGCAGCTTCATGATGTCCGCCGACGTCGCGTCCCCGCGTTCGCTGGCACTCGCCAGGTAGCTCGTGTACTCCGCCTTGAGTGCCCGTGCGTTGTGCGGCTCGTACTCCTCCGTCAGCCGGATGGCGTCCTCCCACCTGTTCTTCGCCTTGTACGCCTCAATCATCCGCTCGGGCTTCTTCGCACGCAGGAAGAACGACTCGGCACGCGCGTCGTCCCCATTCTCCAACGCCTCTGCACCCTGCGCCAGCGACACCTCCACCACACTCTCCGGATCGTACGCCTCCGCCACACGCACCGCGTTCAGCCAATCCTTCTGGTGGATGTACATCAGCACCGCCTCCTTCGGCTTGTCCGCCTGCAGAAAGTGGTCCTCCGCCTCCTTGAACTGGCCCTCGTCCTCCAGGTAGATCGCCTTGCGCAGGTAGATGTCCGGCAGCTTGTGCTTCGCGTTGGCGTTGGCCAGCTCAAACGCGTGCACAAAGTTCAGGCACTCGCACGCATAATCGATGGCCGGCTCAATCAGCTTCAGGCCCGTCAGCAGACGCGCGCCGTCCTCGCCCCCGAGGTGGTACGCCCACGCAAACGCCACGTGCGTCGCCGCCTTGGGTCCCCCGTGCACCTTGGCCACCGTGATGGCGTCCTCCCACCGGTCCGCCTTGCGATACATGTTCACCGCCGCCTTCCAGTTGCCCGCCGCCGTGTAGTGCTGCTCCGCACCCTTGAAGTTGTGCTCCGACGCCAACTGCGCCGCCAGACTCAGGTGCTCCTCCTTCAGCGACTCGGGCGCAAAGCGGCCCAGCAGGCGGAACTGTGCGTCGTAATCCCTGGCCTTGCGGTACATCTCAATGGCCAGGTCGTGCGCCCCAATCGTCAGGTACAGCTTCTCCGCGTCGCCCAGCTTGCCCTGTGCCTCCAGCCGCTGCGCCTGCCCAATGTACAGCACGTCCACGTCCTGCGGCTTCATGTACTGCGACGCCACCGCGTACGCCTTGTCCCACTGGTCCGCACTCGTGTACATCTCCACCGCGTTGTTCGGCAGGTTGGCCTTGATGTAGTACACCTCCGCCTTCTCCAGCTGCTTGTTCTTGTGGTACCGTCGCGCAATCTTCTTGTAGTAACGCCCCTGCACCTCCGGCTCCACCGTCTCCACCAACTGTGCCGCCTTGTTCAGCAGCCGCGCCTCGATGGCCGCCTCGATGGCCTTGATGTACTTGCCGGCCTCCATGTAGTGGTTGATCGCACTCTCCAGCTGCTTGTTGCCCACCAGGTGGTCGCCGTACTGCTCCTCCAGCTCCGTCACCTGGTTCGGGTACACCTGACGGCACAGCTCAATCGCACGCCGGTACACGTTGCCCCGCTTGTACGCGTCCAGCGCCCGGTCGTGCTTGTGCATCTCCGCAAAAAAGTCGCCCGCCTGCTCAAACAGCGAGGCGCGGAACAGGGCGTCCGCAATGCGCTCCTGCAGGTCCTGTTCGTAGTTGCCCATCGATTGCTGGTTGAACAGGTGCGCCGCACGGCCCGGCAGCCCTCCCTTCAGGTACAGAATCACCGCCTGCGTGTAGTTGCCCTCGCGCTCCTTCAGCTGGCCCGCCTTTTCCTCCTGGCCCGTCTTGAGCAGGTGCGAAAAGTAATCCTTGCGCAGCTGCTCCAGACGCGCGTGGTTCTTGGCTTCGGCCAGCGCAATGCAGTCCTCCCACCGGCCCAGCTGCAGGTACATGTCCATGGCCTCCTCCACCTTGCCGTTCTCCAGCAGGATTGCCTCGGCCTGCTTGAAGTTGCGGTTCAGCGTGGCAATCTTGGCCCGCACCTGGTAGTGTGCGTACGGGTCCCCGCCCGGGTTGCTTTCGTTCAGCTCGTCGATGATGTCGTTGATCATGTGCAGGTAGTGCGTCTTGCTGATGTCCCCTCGCGCAGCGTAGCACCGCTCCGCAATGTGCAGCAGGTGTTCGTCCAGCGCACGGTCCGACAACTGCGCCCACATCGCCTCCGTTTCCGGCGTCAGCTCCAGGTCCTCCAGGATTTGGATCGCCCGGTCGTAGTCCTTGTCCTCCATGGCCGTGCCAAACCCAATCAGGGTGTCGTCCAGCACGTAGCGACCCGTGGTCAGACCCTCGTCCACGAGCACCTCGGTGCCCTCCTGCGAGCGCACAATGTCCACAATGTCGCCCTTGATCTTAAACACCGTCACCTGGTCCGGCGTGTCGATGCTGTACCACACGCACAGGTTGTCCCTGTTCTGCGCCACCACCACGTCCGACTCGGGCACCCATTGCACGTACGAGCAGTAGTTGAGCAGCGTCGTGCTCTCGTTGCTGTCCAGGTCAAACAGGCGCAGGTGGCGCCGCTTGTCCCTGTACAACAGCTGCTTGGCACTCCCGTTCAGCTCCAGCCAGTCGATGCGCGAGTCGTGCGACACGGTGGCCAGCGTGTACTTGTTGATCATGTCCACAATGCGGATGGTCTGCTGGTCCACCAGGTACGCAATCACCTTGTACTCGTGCGACACGTTGCGTTCGTTCATACGCACGCTGATCAGGTGCAGGTTCATGTGCTCCGTGCGACACATCGCAAGCACGTCATTGTTGCCATACTCCACCAGCGTCAGCTCGCCTGCGTTGAACACCATGCACGAGCCCGGATAGTCAAAGTGGAACTTTTCGTTGCCCGACCCCTGCCACGCAATTTCAGACAGCTTCCGCGACGCCATGTCGCCCACCAGCAGTGTTTCCGGCGTGTGGCACACAATGTACTGGTCCTGGTAGATGTTCACCTTGGTGATGTCGTAGCCAAACTGCGACTTGAGCACAATCTTGGTTTGCGACGACAGACGCTCCACAACCACCTGCGAGTTGCTCACGTACGTGATCTCGTACGTCCCTTGGTATTTGTAGCGTCGGATGCACGCGTCGTACGCCTCCACGCCGCCGCACAGCGTGCCCACCACCACACGCGACCCGTCGCTCTTCCACGACGCCGCCGTCAGGCTGTACGCGTTGTCGATGTACCGCACCGCCGTCTCCTGCCATTGGTACTTCTTTGCGTTGTATGTATACACGCGGAACTGGTTGAACGATCCCACCACCATCGACGTCGCGTTGGGCGACACCGCCGCACACATAAACTCCTTTTCGTTCTCGTCGTTGCCGTAGTCGAAGCGCTGATTCACCTGGCCCGACTGGCTGTCGTAGAACGTCACAATCTTGTCGTTGCCTGCACACATGATGCTCTCGCCCCATGCCACCGTAAACGGAGGGCACGAGTGTTGCAGCAGCGGCGGCTGTGTCAACCGTGTGTGTGTGTGTGTGTGTGTGTGTGAGTGTGAGTGTCCCTTTCCCATCACCTCTCCTCCCCTCCTTCCCCCCCCCCTCCCCCCTGCCCTCTGTGAGGGACAATCCCCCTCCTTTACCCCCCCTCCCACCCACGCCGTGCAACTCACCGGAGTCATCTTGCCGCTCAACCCGTCCTCAAAGCTGAACCGAAACAGACAGCCATCGAGGTGGGCAGAGAGAAACGCATGGCCGTCCGGTGCGCTGATCACCTTGCACACGTAGTTGCCATCGCCGTTGTAGATCGTCCCGCTCTTCCTGCTGCGCAGGTTGCCGAGCTTCACCTGTGTACAACCACCACCACACGCACACATACCACACACACCACACAGCACACATACAAACATACCACCAGCCCCCAGTGTGAGTCTCTGCTGTCCTTCTGCTGGCCTGGGCGTGCGTCTGCGTGCGCAGATCCGCCGAACGGCTGCGCGCCAAAAAACGGCTGCGCCGCGCACAGGGCTCGCCCCACGCGTTCTGCATGCATTGCAGGTCACAAACACACGACCAAACGTTGGCAAAACCCGTCTCGCATCCACCCACCTTGCCGTCGGCGGTGCCAAAAATCAGCTCGTTGGGGTGCAGGCGCGGCCAGGTTACGGAAGTGACCGGCGAGCTGACTTCGAACCGGCAGTAGATCGTCTTCTTTGTGCCCCACTCATTGCCCAGTCGGTACACAAACACTGCGTTGTCCGACTGTGCGATGGCCAGCATCGACGAGTCGGGCGAAAACGCCATGTCGCGCACCGTAAACGTTTTCGGACCCTGTGCAACGCGTCCCCCCGGAGTCAGCGCGCGCGCGAATTTCGACCCAACACACTGGGTCCCACACGTGTTTGTGCACGTGCACACACTTTGTGCCTTGGCGCACGCACAGCCACGTCACCCTCCCTCAGCCCACACCATCCGTTCACTCACGTCCTTCTTTGTGGCCTTGGCCGAGAAGCGGTCGAGCATCTCAAAGTTCTCGTCAAAGAGCATCACCACCAGGTTTGTGGTCACCACGGCCAGGCGCATGCCGTCGGCACTCCATGCCATGGCCGTCACGCGGTTGATGTCTCCAGCCGCAGCAATGACCGTCTGAAAGTGACGCAGTTGCATTGCAAGAGTGTTGTGTTGGTGGTGGCCGCGCCAGTCGCCGCAACACAAAACACAACAGCGGCAACACCGTTTCCAGTTGCCAACCCCCCAACAACCACACTTTTCTTATTCTGGAAGGACGCACCACAGCTTCCGCCTTGCGAACAGCCCAATTCAACCACAACGGCTCGCCTTTTCGCAACCTTCCACATCCAGTCAAATTTGCTCTCCACAGACATGAAAGGTACCATCCACACTCGCTTCCGTGTGCGCACACATCCCCTCGCCCTTTGCTGTGTATCTTTCGCATCCACCACATCCCATGTGCATGCCTGCGTCTCCCTCGCCTCAGGGTTGCGTCCCTGCCCCGCGGCGTTTTTAGTTTCTCCGACGCTGCCCACTTTGCACGGCGCCCGTGCTCCCGTGTGTGTGTCCACGCCTGCGTGCATATGCATACGCGCTGCTCCACAGCTGTGACCAGCCATTACGGGGCTTCTACAGTGGCAGCACATGGTGTGGCACGTGTTCAGGGCCGTTTTGCGTTCAGGAGCCGCTCCCACCAGCGGAAAAAAGCGCCATGCGCACCGGCCCGCGCCTCGTGCCTCCATGCTTCGTTTGCTCCGTGCTCGCCCTGTGCCCCACCGCCACGTGGCCATCCTGCATCTACTCTTTATCATGCGTGTGCCTCTGCGCCATTTCTCGTTCCTCCTGGGCTCCGAGGGCGGGAGGGAAAAATTCGCACAACCTTTGCCGCCAAAGGCCCGTCTGCGCCAGGAGAGAGAAGAGCGCAAGCCTGGCAACGCCCCACAGAAACGCCCCATACGCGTAGCTGAGCGCACCCGCACACACGCAACCATGTCCACCTGCACTGTGTGCACATGCGCCATACACACACATGCATGCGCCGCCTTGTGCTTCACCATGGGCCCCTCCACACGCTGTTTTCTACAGCGGACATTCACCATTGCTCGCCTGCCGCCTCTTTGCCCTTCCCAACGCCCCACGCGCTCACACAGCCGCCTGCTTCCTGCGCCACTATCTCTCAGACATGCGTATCAGCACTCCCCTCTTTCTGGTTGTGGTCAGCCTCTGCCTGGTGCAGCTCGTCACTGCAGGTAGGTTTCGCAAACCGGTTTTTTTCCATTTTTGTGTCACAGCCCAAATCATCGCGGCAGTTTTCTCGCACGCAAACGGCTGGCCCGCCTCTTGCTCTTGCTCCTTCGCTTCCCCTTTGGCCGCCCTCCCCTTGGCCTGCCCCCACCTTGTCCCCGTCTCATACCGCTTCCCTTGTCCACACCTTGGCTCACACCGCCCTTCCCCGCTTGCACAGACGCCGCTGCCGAATGTCGCCAGACGAACGAGCTTGAAATCGCTCGTGTCAACCGACTCCAGCTGGGCAAGCTGTACCACGAGAACCTCGCACTCAACACAAACACCACCGGCACCACTGCTGGCACCGGCAAAGGCGTGACCCCGTACAAACTCGTCGACGGCGATCGTTGCTGCTCCAATGCAGACAACACCACCGACGGCGAAAAGTGCGGCGTCTCTTTCGCCCTGGACAACAACAACTACATCTATGCACAGGTTACCATCAACCAGACGGCCTTTGTCAACGAGTTCATCACCGCATGGTACCTGCCTTGCCGCAACGAACCCCGTCCCTTTTACGTCCTCCAGTACTACGACTATGTGACCCACGCCTGGACGGACATGTATACGCGTGTCCTCAAGGCAAACTCCATCGTCAAGGAGGAGCCCAAGCCCTGTTATGTCATTCCCGGTGACAAGGGTGATGTCTCGTTGTGCATCGACTTCCTGGACTACCCCGCACGTCCCTCCGACCAGTTCCGCATCCGCTTCAACAACTCCGAGGCCTCCACAGGCCTGCCCGCGGATTTCACCGACGGCGGCTGGATCTACGAGATGGAGGTCCACGGCGTGTACGCAAACAAGCCCTGGGAGCTCCAGAACGACGGCCTCTCCATCAGCACCTTCCAGAGCGCCCTCAACGTCTCCCTCGGCCAGATCAACCTCTACACGGCAAACATCAACCAGGAGCGCCTCCATAGCCAGGATGTGGCCACCACAAACGTTGTGGCCAAACTCGTCACCTATCCGGCAGGCGCAAACGCAGACCACCTGCTCATCGGCTCCAAGAACCTCACCGTCGTCAACGGCAACGCAAACTTCACCGACCTCAAGGTCGAGCGTCCCCCGGCAGGCACCTACAACCTGACCTTCAACGCTCCCGGAGTGCCCGTGCCCACCTCGGTTTTGTTCACCATCATTCCGGGTCTCCCCTACGAGCTCAAGGTCATCAGCGGCGACGCCTCCTCGCAGAAGAGCGCCATCAACGGCGCCATTGCGTCCGTCACCGTGTCTGTGCGCGATCCGGGTAACAACGTGGTCACCAACCACACCTCGTACCAGGACCCGCACATGACCGTGTCCATCACAAACTCGGTCACAGGCTCCTTTGGCGGCACCAAGTACGTGTCCATCAGCAACACCACCGGCTCCGCCATCTTTAGCGACCTCACCCTGAACCGCCCCACCAAGGGCTCGTACACACTGTACTTCAACACCCCGGGCGTGTCCATCAACACCACCAGCACCTTTACCATCACCGAGGGCAACCCCGAAACCCTCGTTGTCGTCGCTGGCAGTGTCACCGGACCCCACCCGTCCATCGCCTCCACGCTGATGAACACCGTGCAGATCGAGGCTCGCGATCCGGGTAACAACCTGACCCCGCTTGCCTCGGGCACCGCCGTGACCGTGACCATGCCTTCCAACGCCTCGTTCACCCTCACCGGCACCACCTCGGAGACCGTGCAAGCCAACGGCACCGTCTTCTTTTCCAACATCCGCGTGCTCCGCCCCGTCGTCGGCGACTACAAGCTCGACTTTGCCCTCGCCGGCGTCGGCACGGCCGTCGTGTCCACCATTGCCAAGGTGAGCATCGGTCCTGCCACCGAGCTGCGCATCGGCAACGCTCCGGGCCACACCTACGTCTCGGACTACGTCGTCAACCTGAACGCCATCAACGTGCGCGCCCACGACGCAGGAGGAAACCTCGTCGGCGCACAGGACACCCTCACGCGCCCGGTCACGGTGTCCATTGCCAACGCGTCGCAGGCGCTGAACGGCTCGCTCTCGGTCAACATGACCAACGGCGACGTCACCTTCAACGCCCTGTCGCTGCTTGCGCCGCCCATCGGCACCTACACGCTGGTGTTTAGCACCACGGGTCTGCTGTCCACCACGCAGAACCTCGTCGTCAACGTCGGTCCCGCACGCATCCTCGCCCCGACCATCACCTACATTGCGCGCTCCAGCATCGAAACCGTCTCGCTCGGCTCCATCACCGTGCAGGTCCTCGACGCAGGTCGCACGCCCACTGGCACTTCCGACAGCGCAAACAACGGCCGCACCGTCACAGCCGCCTTTGTGCCCTCGCGCCAGATCGGAGGCACCCTCACACCTGCGACCGCCAACGGTGTCGTGACCTTTTCCGACCTCAGCATGAACGCCCCCGTGGCACAGAACTACACGCTGACGTTCAGCGCCGCCGGCCTGGTGACGGGATCGCTTGTGGTTGCTGTGACACCCGGCCCTGCGCGCAGCCTGCAGATCAAGCCCGGCACGACGTACGTGTACCCGAGCAACGTGACGACGCGCATCGCCGACGTGATTGTGCGCGCCCACGACGCCTCCAACACGTTTGTGGGCACGTACCAGATGGCCCAGAGCGGCTCGCTGAACGCCACGGTGAAGATCAACACCGCCGGCTCGGCCCTGGGCGGCGTGCTCGGCGCCAAGGACCTGACCAACGGCGAGGTGACGTTTGGCGGCCTCACGCTTGCGTCGCCGCCTGTGGGCACCTATGTGCTGGAGTTTTACATGAACTCCCTCGTGTCTGCGCTGCTCAACGTGAACATCACGGTGGGTGCCGCGTACCGCCTGCGCGTGGTGGACCCTGCGTCGATTACGCGTGACTCGGTGGTCAACGCGGGCATCACGGGCGTGGTTGTGCATGCGCTGGACGCAGGCAACACGTTTGTGGGCACGTCGGACGTGATCACACGCACGGTGACCATCACGTGCGGCACCGCCACGCTGGCCGGCACCACGTCGGCCAACATGGTCAACGGCTCGGCCGTGTTCAACGGCACCGTGCTGTCGTCGCCCTCGGCAATCACCCACGTGCTGACCTACTCCAGCGCAGGTCTGCTGTCGGACAGCCTCAACGTGCAGATCACCACGGGTCCGCTGCACTCGCTGCGTGTCATCAACACCGGCGCCACCAGCTACCCGTCCATGTACGACACCGTGCTGGCCAACATGCGCGTCGAGACCCTCGACGCCGGTGGCAACTTTACCACGCGCGACCAGACCGAAAGCGTGACGGTGAAGCTGTACAACGGCGTGGGTGCCGACGTGACTGCCACCTACCTGCGCAACGCCAACGCCCAGGCCTTTGCCAACAACGGCTTTGTGGTGTTTACGGGCATTGCGCTGGCGTCGCCGCCGCAGGGCACGTACACCCTGCAGTTTGACTGTCCCACGGCCGCGGCAACCAACGCCACGGTGACGGTTGTGGTGGGCCCTGCCGTGAAGCTGGGCACCGCCAACACGGTACACAGCTACCAGTCGCTGATGCGCTCCAACGTGAGCACCATCCGCATGCAGGTGCGCGACGCAGGCGACAACCCGCTCCTCGGCGGCGACCCGCTCAACAACCGCACCATCACCGTCGACATCCGCAACGCCAGCCAGGCTCTTGTGGGCACCCTGTCCAAGGCGGTGACCAACGGCGAGGTCGACTTTACCGACCTCGGTCTGCCCATGCCCCGCACGGGCGTGTATGTGCTGCGCTTCAGCGCCACGGGCCTTGTGTTTGCCGACGTCTCGGTGACCATCACCATCGGTCCCGTGGTCAAGCTGGTGGTCAACTCGCCGGCCTCCATCAGCAAGCCGACTGCGGCAACTGTGGCCATCGACTCGATGACCGTGCGTGGCCAGGATGCAGGCTCCAACGATGTGCTCGCTACCGACACGGTCACGCGACCCGTGACCGTCACCGTGAGTGCGCCGGGCATGTTTACGGGCGGCTCGGGCACGTCGGGCAACATGGTCAACGGCCAGGTTGTGTTTAGCAATCTGGCGCTGGTGGCCCCGCACGTGATTACGTACACGTTGACGTTTGCCACGGCCAACCTCACGTCGGCCGTGTTCCCCGTGGTCATCCAAACGGGTGCGCCCGTGTACCTGGACCTGCAGAGCAACGGCAACGCCGCCGTCCTGCAGAGTGCCGACCCGCTCACGCTGGCACCCATTGTGGTGCGCACGCTGGACGCAGGCCGCAACTTTACGGCCCTGGACGCCACGGGCTCCAAGGTGGTGGCTGTGGAGGCCAACAGCACGGACGCCAAGCTGCAGTTTGAGTCGGATCTGCTGACCAGCGGCACCGCAGGCGTGGTCAACTTTGCCGGCGCCAAGGCCATCCGCCTGAACAAGCCGCTGGTGGGCAACTACCTGCTGACCTTTTTCACCCTGGATGCCCAGCTGGCCAACGTGACGTTTGCCTTCCGCGTGAACCCGGGCACGCCGTACGCGCTGGCGGTGCACAACTGGATGCCCACCACGTATGCGTCGGACTACAAGACGCCCCTGCAGACGGTGACGCTGCGTGTGCAGGACGTGTCGACCAACTTTTTGGGCACGTTTGACTCTGCGTCGCGCACCGTGTCTGTGCAGGGACCCTCGTTCCTGAACGGCACCCTGTCGCGCACGAGCAGCAACGGCGAGGTGCAGTTTGCCGACCTGGCCTTCCTCAGCTCCACCGTGGGCGTGCATGCGCTCAACTTTTCGTCGCCTGGCCTGCGCTGGGTGGTGCAGAACGTGATGACCAAGGTGGGTCCCGCACGCAAGGTGACCATCAAGATGCCCGCCGGTCCCATCACGGTGGACTCGCAGGCAGCCACGCCCATCCCCACCATCACGGTGACGATCCGCGACGCGGGCAACACCGAGGTGCTGGACACGGACGCGGGCAACGACCGCCCCGTGTCCGTGACGATTGCCGGCCAGACGCTGAACGGCGCCTCGTGCACGACGGTGAACGGCACCTGCACCATTGCCAACATGGTGCTGGTGAAGCCGCCCACCAACCCGTACACGATGGTGTTTGCCAGCGCGGGCATGGAGAACGGCCTGCTGGGCCTGAACGTGAACCAGGGCAAGGCCTTTTCGCTGGACACCGACGGCTACACGCTGCAGGTGGAACCCTCTGTGGTGGACCTTGTGTGGAGCCCCATCACGGTCATCACGCGCAACGCAGGTGGCAACTTTACGAACGACAACACGCCGCTGCTGATCAAGGCCACGGTGGACCCTGCCCAGGGCAACACGCTGTACGCGCCGCTGATGGGCGACACGGAAGTGACGGCTGTCAACGGCCGTGCGGTGTTTAGCAACCTGCGCCTGGCCTCGCCGGCACGCGGCGTGTACCAGATCCGCTTCAGCGGATACGGCATGGACGTGAACGCGACGGTGGTGGTGCAGGTGAGCACGGGCAACGTGTGGAACCTCAAGGTGTCGTCGTTTGACACGAGCGAGCCGATCAGGTCGGAGTACAAGTCGCTGGTGAAGCCCGTGACGATCCAGGCGATCAACGCAGGTGGCGACCACGTGGGTGCGCTGGACACCAACACGACGCGCCTGGTGCGCGTGGAGCTGCTCAACACGACGCTGGCAGGCATCAGCGGCACGCTGCAGGGCTACCTGAACGAGTCCACGGTGGTGTTCAACAACATCATCCTGGAGAACGCCACGGCGACGACGCTGACGCTGCGCTTCTGGACGAGCGATATCCGCCCGTCGGGACAGCCGGTGTACACGGACGCCAAGGTGGCCGTGGTGGTGGGCGAGGTGCGCGGCCTGGTGGTGCACAGCGGTGGCAACCAGCAGCAGAGCTGCGAGACGAGCTTCCAGTTGTCGCCCATGCAGGTGCGCACGGTGGATGCCGGCCGCAACTTTGTGAGCACCGAGTTTTCGTCCACGGTGTCGATTACGCTGGTGAACAACGTGGCGGCGGTGTCGGGCAACAACACGGAAATCATCACCAACGGCGTGGCCGACTTTTCGCAGGTGGTGCTCTCGTCGCCGATCGACTCGCCGATTTCGTCGGGCGCCCACGTGCTGCGCTTCTCCACGTACAACTCGGTGACGCTGCAGCAGCTGTTTGTGGACACGCCGATCACGATTACCAAGGGCACAGCCTCGCGCCTGAAGATCCAGAGCGTGGGCGGCTCGATCAACACGGTGGACACGCTGGGTGGCAACTTTGCCACCACGCTGACGTACGGCGGCAAGGACACACAGGGCCGCCAGCGTGTGCTGCTGCCGGACGTGGTGGTGCGTGCGTACGACAACTGCCATGCGCTGCAGGACACCGTCGCCATGACGGTGACGCTTGTGGACTTGGACAACGGCCTGGTGCCTGCCGCCGGCCTGGGTGCCTCGTGGCCGCGTGCGGTGACGCCGCCGACGGCCACGATGACCAACGGCGAGGCACGCTTCCAGAACGTGTATGTGACGCCCAAGGTGGGCACGTACCGCCTGCAGATCACGGCGCCCAACCAGAAGCCGTCGACGCTGACGGTGACGGTGCTGCCGGGACCCACGGGTGGCCTGACCTTTGTGGGCGACTACGCCAAGACGGGCTTCAAGGTGGTCACGGACAACAAGAACCCGGTGAACCCGCCGCCGACGGTGCAGATCACGGACGACGTGGGCAACCCGCTCAACGCGACGCTGCGCATCCGCTGCTCGCTGACACCCAACCCGACCAACCTGGAGAACAACGAGCGCCGCGCCGAAGGGGGCCGCTGGACGTTTTCGGAAATGATGGTGTTTGGCCGCCACGGCAGCGAGTACACCATGCGTTGCGCCACGGTGGCGTTTGGCCAGGGCAACGAGCTGGAGACGGTGGACTTTACGGGCATGTCGGTGAGCCGATGCACGGACCCGTCGGAGCTGGGATCCAACAGCGAACCGGATGACAACCTGGGTGGCACGGAGTGCAAGTGCTCGCCCGGCTACTACCAGGTGCCCAGCGACTCGGGCTTCTCGTGCCAGGCATGCCTGGAGGGCACGTACAAGGAAAAGGTGGGCAACGAGCCGTGCCGCAAGTGCCCGCAGAACATGAACACGGGCGGCCTCAAGGCGCAGACGCTGGAGACCGCGTGCATCTGCAAGCCCGGTTTCTTCAACAACGCCACCAACCCCACGTGCGAGGAGTGCACGGAGGGTGGCCTGTGCCAGTCGGGCAAGCCCATTGCTCCCAAGCCGGGTTTCTTCCGCTTCCGCTCGGGCTCGTCGGTGTTCTTCCCGTGCCCCAACGAGGACGCGTGCATCGGCGGCCAGAACGCCTCGTGCCAGGTGGGCTACGAGGGCCCGCTGTGCTCCGTGTGCAAGGAGGGCTACGGTAAGTTTGGTGTCACGTGCACGCCGTGCGGTGCCGCCGAGACGTCGTGGTTCCTGGTCGTGGGCGCCATCATTCTGGTGTGCCTCATGCTCAGCTTCCTGGTCAAGACGGCCTCGGTGGAGCGTTCCAAGAACGCCACCATCCTGAAGATTCTGCTGAACTACCTGCAGGTCATCTCCTTTGTGGGCGACCTGTCTGTGCGCTGGCCGCGTCTGATTGTGGAAATGTTCCAGATGATGCGCCTGTCGCTGTTTTCGCTGAACCTGCATCCTGTGGATTGCTCCATGCGTCCCTCGTACTACGACCGCTTCATCGTCTACATGATCTTCCCCGTGCTGGCCTTTGTGGGCCCGGCCGTGTGGTTTGTGATCTACTGGGCGTACCGCCGCTTCATCCGCCCGCCCCTGAGCGAGGCGTGGCACAACTACCGCAACAGGAACAGCGGCTCGACGTACGGCCAGGGCGAGGACGACAAGCCGTGGCTGATGACCGACGAACGCAAGCGCGAACTGCTGCGCTCGTGCAAGACCCAGTACGGCCTGACTGTGCTCATTGCCACCTTCCTGGCACATCCCATCATCACCAAGAACTCGTTCCAGATGTTCAACTGCGTGGACTTTGACGGCTTCAAGTACGTGGCCGAGGATCTGTCTGTGAGCTGCGACACGGAGGAGCACGCGTTCTGGACGGCCATGGCCATCCTGATGGCGTCTGTGTACTGCACAGGTGTGCCCATGCTGGCCGTGTACCTGCTGTGGCGCAACCGCCACCAGCTGCACACCAAGGCGGTGCAGGACCGTTACCGATTCCTGTACGACGGTTACAAGACCACGCGCTTCTACTGGGAGGCTGTGATCATGATCCGCAAGGTGCTCATTGTCATGGTGATTGTGTTTTACCGCGAGAAGCCGCTGACGCAGCTGTACTCGTCGCTGTGGGTGATCTTTGCCGCGCTGATTGCGCATCTGTTTGCGCGTCCGTTTGCCACACATCTCACGTCCCGTTTGGAGATGTTTTCGCTGATCACCACGGTGGTCACGCTGATGACGGGTCTGCTCTACTACTCCAACGAGTTGGAGACGTCGGAGGAGGAGGGTGTGAACGGCTTTTTGATTTCGCTGAACGTGATCATGCTGTTTACGTTTGTGGCGCTGCTGGTGCACGGTCTGCTCAAGGCGAGCGTGCAGGCGCGTGAGGTGCTGAAGAAGCAGGACCAGATCGCCAACATGCTGGCCAAGGTGGGCATCGACGAGGACGAGAGCAAGCCCGGCTCCGGAAAGGGTGGCAAGGGCGAAAAGGTGGAGATGAGCAACCTCGGCGCAGACAAGCCCGTGGCTGCTGCAGCCGTGGACGACGGCGAGAAGAAGAAGAAGAAGAAGAAGAAGAAGAAGACGGATGCGGACGAGACGGAGATGACCACGCTGGATCTGGCCTCTCCCGCGTCGGTGGACGAGGAGACGACCACGAAGAAGAAGAAGAAGAAGAAGAAGGTGGATGTGGAGGAGGAGGCACCCCCGGCTTATGAGGAGGATGAGAAGCCGCAGGACGAGCCGCCGGCGTTTGACGCGCCGACGACCACGTTTGCGCCGCCGCCCCTGGAGGACACAGGCGACGACGAGCTGAAGAAGAAGAAGAAGAAGAAGAAGAAGAAGCGTCTGGACGCTGCGGTGGAGGAGGAAGAGGAGGAGGAGGAGTAAGCGACGGCGGTGGTGCTTGCTTGGACGAAGCCACACGCACTCGCGTCGAGTCCCAAACGGTTCATCGACACTCGCGGTTTTCCCGAGACGCGACGACACGCACAGGAAACAACCTCACATGAACGGACGGACGGATGGCACACAGCACACAGCGGAGGGGTAACGAGGGGAGATGCACACTTGGCTTGATGCACCCGAGACACGGCACACAGAGACTGGAGCGGCAGAAGGAGGCGAGTGACATGCGCTGCGTGGAGACCAGGACACACACACACACACATGCGAGCAGCCCAGGTTTGGGGCGTGGCTGAGGATTCCAAAGTGATGTTTTTGTTGCTCCACTCGATTTTGGCTGTGGTTGGCCAACACGGGTGTGATGCGCCAGGCATGCTTGGACCTTGGGCTGCTCGTTGTGTTGTTGTTTTGGTTTGTGATGCGCAGCGTGCTCGCTGCTCTTTGTTTGGCTCTGGGGCCTCTTGTGTGCGAGTGTGTGTCGAGGGAAGGCGTCGCCGTGTGGCACCCTGTTGGGATCCCCTGTCCCTGTACGTGTGTGTGTGTTGTTCCCGGACGGCTGTGTGGAGGTGTGCGTTTATGATTTGTCGTCTGCTCTCCCGCGATGGATGGACTTTTTGTGGCTGGGCTCGAAGCTGGTTTTGTTCATGCACCCTCTGTCTGATGGGGTTGCTGGCCACAGGGGCACCCGTCGTATCGAGAAACATCTATTTTGTCACACTTGTCATTGAGCATGGATGTGGATCAGCAACTGAGAGTGCAGGAAGGGAGAAATGAAGGTTTCTTTCTGCAGAGAGATGATCACTCACGCTTTGCCTTTTTGCTCGCCTTTTTCTTCTTCCCACTGGCCTTTTTCTTGCTGCTGCTGCTGCTGCTGCTGCTTGCTGCTGCAGCTGTGTCGAGCTCCGACAGCTCCGAGGCCGACGATTCGGGCTTGTCCTTGCGCTTCTTCTTCTTCTTGCCGCTCCCCTTTGTGCGAGAGCGCACTGCCTGTGCATCATCATCGTCGTCATCGCTCGAGACATCTGCGTACTCCACATCCATGCTCTTCTTGGCCTTCTTCTTCTTCTTGCTGCTCTTCTTGCTGCTCTTCTTCTGCACCAGCGGCTCTGGCTCGGGCTCGTCGTCCGACGACGAGACAATGTCCTGCGGCTGGCCGTACGAGTAGGGACCCTCGTCATCGCTGCTGTCGCTGTTTGCCGAGGAGGAGGAGGAGGACGAGGACGACGAGCTGCTGCTTGCCTGCTGCTGCTGCTGCTGCTGCTCGTCTTCCTGGCCCGGAATGACATTGGAGATCTTCTTGAGCTTGCAGACAAAGAAGCCGTCCATGTTGTGTGTGTGTGGGAAGAAGCGGCGTGCGTGCTTCATGTGCGGGTGGAACTGCTTGCCGCGGAAGCGAGTGAAGCCCGGGACGCCAAAGTCGAGCTCTGTGGGCACGATCTTGACGGCACGCTTCTTGAGAGCGTACTCAATGACGGCTTCGTCCTCGTCCACCAGGACGGAGCAGGTGGAATATACAATGTAGCCGCCGGTGGCCGACTTTGCGTTGACCGAGTCGATGGCAGAGAGGAGCAGCTGGCGTTGCATGTGCGAGCGCTGCATGATGTCGTTGTCATCCTTGCTGACCTTGACGCTGGGATCCTTCCAGATGACGCCTGTGCCCGAGCAGGGGGCGTCGAGAAGCACACGATCAAAGCCGCTCATGACACGCGGAAAGTCGCGGCCGTCGTAGTTGACCACGACGGCGTTGGTGACGCCCATGCGAAAGATGTTTGCCTGCAACGACTTTGTGCGCATCTTGTTGAATTCGTTGGCCACAACCAGGCCGGTGTTCTTGAGCAGGGCTGCAATGTAGGTTGTCTTGCCACCCGGTGCTGCACACATGTCCAGCACACGCTCCTTCTCCTGCGGAGCCAGGGCCATGACGGCACTGAGGGACGAGGCGGCCTGCTTGATGTAGTAGCCTGCCAGGTACTCTGTGGTGGCACCCACGCTGACGGGCGTGTCGTACACCACCAGACCCACCTTGCTCCACTTGCTCAGCGACTCGACACTCATGCCACGGTTGACCAGCAGCTGCTTGAGGTCACGACGGCGTGTCTTGAGCGTGTTTGTGCGGATGGTGGTGGGGCGCGGCACCTGGTTGGCTTCCAGAAACTCGATCGCCTCGTTCACAGGAAACAGCTCCAGGATCTTGGACATGAGGTACTCGTTGTAGCCGTAGTATGTGCCCAGGTCCCGCTCCAGCATGTCCATGTACTCCGAACGCGGACGGTTGTCCTTTCGCAGCCGCTTGAAATCGCCCAGCACCGTCGCGACATCGGCGATGCGCTGACGCACAAGCATCAGATCCGGTGTCTCAGCCACTGTGGTGTGCGGGTGGAGGGTGGAGGGAACATGGAGTGTGAGCCAGTGGCCAGTGTGTGAGGAGGAACGGGAGGAGAAAAACACGTCAACACTTACGCTCCTGTTCGACCTCTTCACCCGTGGGAAGATCGTACTTTTCGCTGTCGTCGATGTTTGTCTCCATGTCATCGAGTCCCTCCTGCTGTTCGCGCATGCTTGCCTCTGCAATCTTGGCGCGGTGTTCGTCCAGAAGGCGTGCCTCCCTCTCCACCTCCAGCTCCTCATCCGACGAGTCTGATTCCAGTTCGTACTCGTCCTCCATTGTGTCCAGCTCCTTGAGTTTAAACGACAGCCGTTTCTTGTCACCGAACGCTTTGTCGTCATCATCATCATCGTCATCATCGTCGTCGTCAAACGGCAATTCCGAACGACCAACGTCGTCACTGTCATCCTCATCCTCATCATCCTCATCATCGTCCTCATCATCCTCATCGCTGTCATCGCCGTCGTCACTGGGTGGCTCATCCTCAGCGTCAAAGTCAAAGGCAGGCTCTTCCTCATCACTGTCGCTGATGTCGCTTGCGTCACTCCCCATCAGCCCACCGCTGTCGTCGCTATCATCCTCATCCTCATCCTCATCCTCATCCTCATCGCTGGCAGACGGCTTTTGCCACTGGCCGCTGTTGCGTGTGCGCTTGCTGTCCTTGACGGTGCGAGGCTTGGTCATTCCCTTGCCCACACGCTTCATCTGTGCCTCGAGAGCACGTGCATCCATCTCCACAATGTCCTGTGCCCCTGCCTTCTTCTTGCCGCTCTTCTTGCTGCTTGTGGGTTTGCTCTTGCCCAGCGACGGCGGAGTCAGGAACTTTGCCTTGTCGCTCGAAATCTTCTTGCCACTCTTGGCCGCCGATTTGGCCAGACGTGCACCGGGTGTGCCACTGTGCATGTGCGTGTCGTGTGCAACCGTGCCGTGGGGTGTCAGTGTGCCACTCTTGTCCTCACTCTCCTTCTGTGTGTCCCTGTGTGGGCGTTCCGGCAACGCGCATGGTGGGCGGACGACGGATTTGTGTCGCGCATGCGCCTCGTCTCCAGTCCGCCACAGCGCCGCCACAGGCCATGGATTGCCATGGCATGGACAAACACACACCCATGGGACATGGGACATCCCACATCCTCGACTCACATGCTCTTCTTTGGTGTCTGCATGCGAAAGGTGACGTCCTCGTCGCGGTAGTCGATCACCCCACTCTCGTCCGCTGCCGTCTCCTTCTGCTTGCGTTTGGACTTGCCGCCGGCCTTCTTGTTGGCACTGCCGGCACTGCCATTGCCACTGCCCACGCTCTTGCGACGTGTGCGTTTGCCCGTACTTCCTCCGCTCATGGTTGTGTGTGGTTTCTGGATGGGTGCGCCGGCGCCAGGCAGCAAACAGGCAAGCAGAACAGCAAGCCATGGCAAGCCGAGATTTGGGTGCAGCCCAGAACGCCTTTGAATCGGGAGACATCGAAGCATCGCGTGCAGCCCACGAGGCCAAGAAGCATGGCGAGAACCACGTGGAGTGAGTTTCGGTTTCCGGGTTTGGTGGCGGTGGTGGTTGGCCGGTGTGTCTCCGGAGATCGCCGCGAATGTGGAAACTGGTTCACTTCGGCGGAAGGGCTGCTGGGGCGGCAGGGACTGACACACAGACACTGGCCACAGCGAGGGAGCGTACATCAAGAGCATTGTGTACGGTGGGCTGGATGGCATCATCACTACGTTTGCAGTGGTGGCAGGTGTGGCTGGAGGAAACCTGTCCCTGGACGTGGTCCTGATTCTCGGCTTTGCCAACCTCATTGCCGATGGCATCAGCATGGGGCTCGGGGACTACATCTCCACAAAGGCGGAGATCGACTACGCCAAGATGGAGCGCAAGCGCGAACGCTGGTAAGTGGAAAAACACAGCGCAGTAGCCCCTTTTGGCGTTCGGGAAAGGAAGCGGCGAGAAACGCCACTCGGGGACAAAAACTCCGGAACTGGAAAGCACACAAGCACCCCCCCCGCGACACCCGGATGTGACATGACATGTGCACACACACACACACACACACACCTCTCTCACACCCCCCTTTCACCAACTCCACACGCACACACTTAGGGAGTGCGACAATTTTATGGAGGGCGAACGCAAAGAGATGATTGAACTTTACGAATCGAGGGGCCTGACGCACGAGGAGGCGACGCAGGTCATTGACATCATCTCCAAAAAGACGGACTTTTTCGTGGATGTGATGATGGTGGAGGAACTGTCGATCATGCCTCCCCCCACCGAGGACGAGGCGATGAAGAACGGCGCCGTCACCTTTGCCTCCTTCCTCTTCTTTGGGCTCATTCCCCTGCTGGCATTTGTGGTGGCTCGTGCCGTGGATCCACGCAACACCAACGACCTTGGTGCCACCTTTATCGTCTCCTGCTTCCTGACCGCTGCCACCCTTTTCATCCTCGGGGCCCTCACCAGCAAGTTTTCCCATGACAAGTGGTATGTCGCCGGGTTCAAGATGTTTGGAAATGGCAGTCTCGCAGCCGCTGCCTCTTACCTCATTGGCATGCTCATTGCCTACATCGTCTCTGGTGATGCCAGCCAAGCTGCACACTAACAACACCCCCAAAAATGTACACATGTGTCCCTTTTCCCACTCCACCTTCCCCACCTTGCTTGTGCTCATCGCGGACACCCATGCGGAAGCTGTGCGTTTCCACGAGGGTGTCGTGCGGAAGCGGAAGGCGGATGTCCGTTTTTGGAGCGGATGCAGGATCTGGATCATTCGCCGGCCAGCCACGCGTCATCCTCTAGCCTTACTTATGTGTGTGAGCGTGTGTGTGTATGCAAAGTCTCAAGTGGAGGCAGATGGGGATGGTGCATGCCGTTTGGGTTGCGTCCATGTGGGATTTGGGGCGCGGAATTTGGGGCTGTCGCTGAAAAAATGACGTCAATCCGCGCAATGACGTCACGCCAGGCACAAAAGCAGGGACACACGGCACGCGCAAAAGCGCCCAAGAAAAAAAGAAAACACTCGCACACGCGGATTGTGATCGTACGTACGCACGCACACGGTACACACATCAATTCCAACGAGCAAAACCAAATGAGCGGCGACCAAGCAAATGCTGAGCAACGTGCGGAGGAGAAGGAGCGACTGGAATCCAAGCTGGCGTCCATTGGAGGACTGATGGGAGAGGAAGATGATGAAGGAGGAGCAGGGGAGGAGGAGCAGCATGGAGACAAGGAGAGCCAAGGAGGATGCACGGGTGAGGACAAGGAGATCGAAGGCAAGAAGGACAAAGGCGTGGAAGGCGGATTGGACAGCAACAAGGAGGCGGACAACAACGACAACAAGGACGTGTCTCTGGCCACTCTGTATGCCCAAGAGGTGGCCAAGAAGAAGGAGGAGCTGAGGAGGAGGGTCAAGGAGGAGTTGGAGACGCTCAAGGTGCTGGAAGCGGAGGTTCGTCGACAGGCGAAGCGGGAGGCATCGTCGTCATCCTCGACATCGTCGTCATCGTCGTCATCCTCGTCGTCTTTGGATGCCAAGGGAGGTGAGGATGAGGAGGGGGAGGAGACGGATGAGGACATGTACGAGGTGGAGGTGGTGGCACGTGTCAAGTACGACTGGTGCAAGGCAGCAAAGCGAGCATTGCGTCGCGGGTGGACCAAGGCACGCTCGGGATGCCAATGGGCACGAAGGCAGGTGACCCTGAAGCGTGTGGCCCTGTTGATTGTGTTTGGCATTGTCATGCAATTCCAGTACCAGCTGGTGTTGCGTGGGGCCGAACAGCAGCGGTTGGGTCTCTCACGTGCCAACGTGGCATTGTACCGCGAGCTGCACACCCTGAAGAACCAGGTGCAACAGCAACGCACGGCCCACGCACACTTTGAACGCTCGGTCATGGAAAAGCTGCGTGGCATGGAACCGAAGGGGGGCAATGTGTTGGTGGCGCTGCATGAGATGGATCACAAGGTGAAGGCATTGCAGGCGACACTGCAGCAGGTGCGCATGGAACGTCATCTGGCGCCGGAAAAGATGGCACAGGCGGAACGGCAGGCGGAGGCGCTGCGAGCGCAGATCAACATGCATCAGGGGCGCCTGGGGGCCATTGAGCGACAGTTGCAGGGGATGGAGAGGACACAGAAGCAACAGCTGGCACAGCAGCAGCAGGTGATCAAGACACAGGGTGTGCAGAACACCAAGATGGCACACGTCGTCTCCCAGGTGCAGCGTGCCCACTCGCTCATCCAATCGCAACAACAGCAGATGCGACAGAAGCAGAAGCAACAGCAACAACAGCAGAGCAACACACGCAACACTGCACAAACGACGGACGACAAGGCAAACACAGCTCGACAGGAGCAGCAGCAGCAGCAACACAAGGCAGGGTTGGATGTGTCCCACATGCCGCTCAAGGCTGCAGTGAAGCATCTGCTTCAGATGCCGCCTGCCATCCTGCGTTCGCATCTGCGCAGGGTGGGTGGCGAACGTGCCTCTGAGCTTCGCAACATGGCCAAGGAGTACCTCAATGGCATCAAGTCCAACCACCTCCATGCCGATCGCACCCAGCGTGTCTTTTGGCAACGTGTCCTTCGCTTTGTCGACATTTTCTACCCGCAGGATCAGCTGGAGAAGCAGATTGAGGACACCATCAACTTTGTCACCTCCCTCTTCTAACAATCAAGCATGAATGAACACAATCATCTCTCTCTCTCATTCTGTCTCTACCTCTCTGTGCTCATCCCGCGCCGATCCAGTGAAAATCCGGAGATGAGTTCCAGCGGCCGAAAGACTGCTGTGCAGGAGGACTGGGACAACAGAGAGTATCTGGAGTCGGTGACCATGAACATCATGAAGATCACCGAATTCCTCAACAAATTTGGTAGGTGACATCCACCGTTTGCATCCCCTGCTTGCCCCAGTCGGTTGTTTTCTCAGTGCCCCGTCCCCGTCCGCCGCCAGCGTCCCACATAGGCAGCCTTTACGCACGCACGCAGTCCAAAATGTGTTCCCACCCCACCCCACACGGTCCATTGTCCACCTTTACTTTCCCTCGTTGCCCTCCGCCATCATATGTGCATGTGCAGGAGCAGGGAAGGACGCCAGAAGGCCGGCGTCGCGGAAATCCCTCTCTGCCAATGGCGCCGCGCAAGGCCGTTTTTCGTGGTCCATGCCGCACCCGTTACCCCATGCACACGTCACTACCCTGCACTAGACACTGACACAGGCTACATCGACATGGTGCGTGTGCATCCGTATGTGTGTGTGTGTGTGTGCCCCACGCAGACGTGACGACGCGAGGCAAGCTTGGGGAAATCAACGAGAAGCTGACGCGTCTGGAGAGGCAACTGGAGTATGTGGAAGCAGCCTACTCGTCGTTGAGCACACTGCCCAAGTAAACACCCCACCAACCTCATTGTGTGTTTGTGAACCATGTCCATTTCAGTCTGTTGTCATCATCTCATCATCATCATCACCTCATTCCAGCAGCAGCTCACTCACGGGCATGTGCACAATGTATGTGATCATGGGCACACAGCTGGTGGGATTGAGGAGGAGCACCTTGATGGGTCCGTTGGCGCCGTTGACATCGATGCTCTCCACGGCAAAGCTCTTCTTGTAGGTGAGTGTCGGCACCAGCGCCGGCAGGAACATGATTGGCTTCTGGATTTCGTAGAGCTGCTTGTCGTAAGAGAGCACCAGGGGCAGATCGGTGATGCTGCGCTTGCCCGTGTTGGTCACCTGGATGCGCAGCCTGAACAGGGGTCCCATCCCCTGCACCTCGGCGTTCATCTTGATGCTCTGTGCGTTGGTGGTGTACAGCGCACCGTGGGTGTCGGAGATGGTTTTCACGTACGCGCGTGCGGTGGAGTGACGCAGTTTGTACAACTCCTTCTGGGACACACGATGCATATCCACCCCTTGGGCCACCTCTCGTTGTGCCTGCTCCAGGTACACCTGTGTCTTGGCAGGCACGTTGAGGGGCACATCCTGCTCTGCCGGTGGGCCCTGCCGTCCGCCTTGCGATTGGATGTTTGTCAGACGGGGCAGGAAGCGTACGTCGAGGCCGCCGTTGTCCAGGGACAAGACAAGCGAGTGTTCCTCACGGCTGTACGTGCCAAACCGCATGCCCATCACCGAGTCCTTGACGTCAAAGGTGGACACGACGTTGCGTTCGTTGTACACACGCACGCGGTTGTCGTCCGTGGCCACGAGGAGGGCGTGAAACTCGCGTGTGTACGAGTACAACGGCGCAAACGCGGTGATGTTGTGTTCCAGATGCACACTCCACAACTTGTCCGCCTTCTCCGTGTAGCACTGGATGGTGTTGTCCATGCAACTGACGAAAATCTGCTTGTTGTAGTACACCAGGCCGTTGGGTTGCGACTCCAGCGTCACACTGTTGCCCATCAGTTCCCCTCGCTTGATCGAGTACACCCGTGCGTCACGACACGCCACCACAATGCGATAATCCACTTCAAACTTGCCCGCACATGCAACGTACACCGGCGTGGAGGGCAACTTGACGGACGCCTTGACCCCACTCAGATTCGACGCTGTCACAAGGAGCATGCCAGACTCGGTGCCCACCACCAACTGACCCACCGCCTTGTCGCCATCCACATTCTTGTTGACCACCCCCAGGCAGGTCACCACCGTCTGTTGCTGCAACGGCATGTCTTTGTACAGCCCCACGTACTCGTCCGCCTCGTCCTCGTCCGTGAAACCCAACAGGTCCATGGAACGTGACGAAAGCACCACGTTGGAATCCTTCGCCACCTGCAACAGGTCCACTGCATCCGCACGTGTGCGCGACCCATCCTTCAGCGAATCCCACACCTGCACACACACACACACACACGCACACACACACGTGTTCCATCCGCGATGGGCGATCCCATGTCAGTTGTACGCACACACATGCACAGCACACATGCGCTGGTGTTTGCCTCATGGTAGACTCTCTGGGGAACGGCTGCTGCGGCGCCGCGGACGGAGCAAGGCAGCGCGCCAAAAAAACGCCTGATCCGATGCCGCGGCTGCGGGCGGTGAAGTGGATAGGGATGGAGAGTGGCGTGTGGGAGGGTTGGAGGGATGGCAGCGGTGTGTGTGGCTTGCTTACCTCTTGTTCCTCCTGTGCAATGGGCGTCTCTGGGAGGGAATACTTGAAGTAGGGCCGGAGGTTGGAGTAGACAAAGACGTGTGCGCCCGAGGCGACGGCAATGACGGGCCTCTCCAGGGCCTCGCCTCGCTTGGATTCCAAATAATAGCACTTGATGGCAACGGGCACCTCCATGAGGGCATGTTCCGACACAAGACTGGTGCCCTTGAACACCTTGAGCTTGCGATCGAGGGTGGCAACCACCAGCTTCACGTCGCCGTCCCCTTGCAGGTCAACCAACTCCATACACGGACTGTACGCATGCACCCCAGCCACAGGGTCGTACCATGCATTCAACCATCCTGCCCCCTTGCCCTTTTGGTCGTGCACCGTGCGTGCAGGCGACTTGCCGGCATGGTTTGATGAGGAGGAGGACGACGACGAGCTACCACCCCCGCTGCTGCTGCTGCTGCTGCTTCCACTGCTGCTCGATGATGATGATGATGATGACCCCGACGAGGTGATCATGTGTGACTTTTTCTGGCTTCCGCCAAACAACGAGGACATTTTCAGTTTGGATTGGATTGGATTCATTCGGGACCAAAGGAGTCATCGCCAGAGAACGAGTCCAGGGTGGACGACAATGCATCGTGTTCTCCCATCCTGGCCAAAATGGGCGAAAACACTGCACTGCTGTCGTGCTGTTGCTGTTGTTGTTGTTGTTGCGATGCCTGCTGGACCTTGTCCTGTGGCGATGACATCCCTGCATCGCGTTCTGCATCCTCTGTGTGTTTGTGTTTGTGTTGCTTGTCCACCCCCTCGTCATCGTCCTCCTCGTCCCCTCCATCGTGACTGTGGGCTGCAAACGGATTGTCCGGCTGTGCCCACCGACGTGGAGACCTGCCCATCATGTTGCCCGTCACACTTCCTGCTGCTGCCCCACTGCCAAACAGTCGCATCCGTGTGCTGGGCGACGAGGTCGTCGTCGTCGTCGTCGCTGCACCGGCCCCTCCTGCCGCTGCTCCAACGCCACCAAACTTGGCTTGCAACGCTGCCAATTGTGCTGCCTGCTGCTCCCGCTGACGTTCGCGCAGCCTGTCCAGTGTGGCTGTGGCTGGCGATTGTTGCACGTATCCTGTGTCACCGCCTGCAAGCACACCGCCGTTCCCATGTCCTCCTTGCTGCTGCTGCTGATCGACTCTACCCCCACGCAACTTTGCCATCTGCATGTGTGCCTGCCACACCTGTCGTTCCGCCTCCATCACCGCCCGTTCGTCGTCCATCTGCAGTTGCATCTCTGTCAGCGCCGCCTCCTTGCGACGCATCTCTGCGCGTGCCTCTTCCACCGCCTGCATCTGTTCCTCCACATACTCCCTGTCCTGTTCCACCAGGAAGCGGGAGGTGTCTGACACCGCTCGTGCTTCACCGTCATCCTCGTCATACCCTTCACCATCCTCACCACCAAGATCGCCCTGCCGCCGCCTGCGTGCGTTGGCGTTGCCCTGCACCTGCAACGACAACTGGATGAGCTGCTCCTGTTCGCCCACCACCTTGTGGTACTCTGCCAACTTGGCACGCAGCGCACGCACCGTGTCGCTCTCCTCACGCGCTGCCGCCTGTTGCTGCACCGTGGCATTTGCCTCCTCCTCCTCCTCCTCTGCCGCACGCAACGCCGCCACCTGCTCCCGCAACAGCTCCAGCTTGGCCTGCATCTCATTCATGATGTCATCACGCACCATTTCAAACGGCATGTCAAACATCGCCTCCTTCAGCTGGCCCAGCTGCGTGTGTACGTCAAACTCGCTCGCACTTGCCACACTGCCCACAGACAGCACCGACGACGACAGCAACTGATGCTGTTGCTGCTGCTGCTGTTGCTGTTGCTGTTGCCTCTGTTGCTGGTGTGCATTCAGTGCCTCCTTCATCTCTGCCTGCAACTGCTGCAACGCCTGCTTCAGGTCCACGTTTTCCTCGCGCAACTCCTCCAGCTGGCCCTCGTACGCTGCCACAATCGATCGTTCAAACTCTCCGCGTGTTGTCGACGTGGAGGACGAGCCCATTCCGCGTCGTGAACCCGTCGTCGACATGCTGCTGCTGCTGCTGCTGTTCGACTTGAGCTGGTTCAAGATTTCAATGTTCGAACGCGTCTCCCGGTTCTTTTCCGACACCATCGATTGCATCTTTTCCTTCAGCTTGTCCATGGCTCGTTCGTTCTTTCGCATCGCGTGTCGGAATTGCGTCTCTCGTCGCACCATTGTCGTGTGCTGCTTCTTGGCTTCGTCCACCTCCCGTTGCAGCTTTTGCACCTGCCTATGTCGCTTCTCTTCGATTTGCCTGCCATGCCCACGTCCAATGTGTATGTGTGAGGCTTTGTGATTCCCCTCTCCTCTCTCTCCTCTCTTCCCCGCTGGTCACTCACGTGGCTTTGATTTCCCGCGTCGCCACCTCCTGCTCCAACGCAGCAACGGTCGCCTTCAGCCGCTCCTGTGGCATAGTGTGGCGTCCATGTGTCAGCGTGTGAGCATCTCAACACACACGAGTGGCCGTGTGCATGCATCCCATGCCACGTGTGCCTCTCCTTGTGGGCTTGTGTGACCCAACACAACGTACCACCGTGCTGCTCTTGGCGCTCAACTCGCTCTCCAGCCGCTTCACAATGCTCTGTGTCTCCTCCCATCGTTCCAGATCTTTCTGACGCTGCTGCACCAGTTCATGGACACAGTTGACCACCGCCACCATGTGCTGTGCGCCGTACTGTTCGCCAGCGGCGTGTCGGAAGGGTTTGCCAAAGCCGAACGCGCCCAGCGTGTTGTTCAGGTACGCCATGCTGTTCGCCAGGTTGGACACATTGGCGTACTCGTCAGACTCCACAGAACTGCCACCCTGCGGATACATGTTCTCTTGTTCCGCAAGCGCGTTCGACAGGTCATACTTGCCCTGCGTGCACACGTGCGGCCCCAACCTGTCAGTTCGCCGGATTCCCGCGCGCCAAAATTACGCCCCCTCGCCCCCCCCCCCTTCCCCTTCAAAACCACCTCCCACACACATACCCCTTTCTTGGCCGTGTCCACAAAGCTGGATTGCAGGTACAGCGACAAGTCCGTCTCTTCGGCCTCACCAAACAAGTCGTGGGACATTCCTGGATGGGGAGGTTTTTCTTTTGGCCGCCTGACCGCACAACCCTCAGCCTTGCTTGTTCACACTGCATCTGGATGCACACGGAGCAACATGCGTTCGAACCGGCGATGGAGTATTCTGTTGGACGTCTGCTCTGAGGAGGGTTCCAGCATGAGGTTGTGGAGAACCACCCATGTCTTGGTTGCCGTCTCCTTGTCCATGGCTCGCACTGACCTCTCCAGCTTGTCGTGTGGCCATGTCATCATCACTTGCACACGCATGCGGAGATCGGCGTCGTCTTTGGGTGCCACGGATACCTGGCTCCCCGAGGAGCCAAACCGGAAGTTGTTGACGCGTTGCAACTGACGATGGCAGAACAGATCTCTGTGTCCTGGACACATGCCAAGCTTGGAAAGGCTCACCTCATCGTCGTCCAGTTGCTTACCGTTGAAGGTGAGGCGTTGTTGACCTGCCGGGATGCGTGCGTGGGGATGTTCCTCGATGCGTCGCTTCAGGGTGCCGACGTTGTCCCTCAGGCTGATCTCCACCCAGAATGACTTGCCATGGAGCAGGTTGATGCACACGGCAAAGTTGGGATGCATGACATCGTCTGCATGCTCCTTTGCCTTTTCCATCCGCGTTTCCAGTTGCTGGGCAAACAGATCGCCCGTTTCCACGCGTGTCTCCATCCTGTCCAGTCTCTGGGCCACATCCTTGCCCTCAGCCACGAGGGTGTTCACCTCCTGCTCTGTGCGTTCGACCTGCGCCCGCATCGACAGCATGTGGGACACGTGTGCCCGATCAAACCCGATGTTGCTGTTTCTCTCCAGCTCACGATGGCGGTTGTACACCTGTATGCGTGTGGCACGGATGGCGTCGTCCAATCGTCGTCTGTCCTGCTGCAGCGCCTCGATCAGCTGCCGCACCTCGCCCGCATCCTCGTCAAAGTTTGCACGCATGTGTTCCTCCAGGTGATTTGTGTGGAGCATGCTGAGGAGAACCATCAGCACAAATGCACCGTACACACCCACGCCGAAGCGTAGCATCATGGACGAGTGCCACGCCTGAACCAGCCTTGCCTCCCCACGCCGAACCGCTCGAAAGCACCAAATCTCCATGCGGCTCATGAGACTCAACGATGCCCAGTAACGTCGTTCTTTCTCCGCATCGTGCGCGTCTCGTCGCATCTTGAGCTCCTCGTGCACCTGGTGCCTGCTGTTCAGCCATGTGGCCAGCTCCCTGCGCTTTGCATCCACCACTTCAATGAGACCATCGGTCCGATGTTGTTCCTCCTCCGTGCAATCATCGTCCACAGCCTGGATGGCCTGCAATGCCTCCAGCTCAGCAACCACGTCATCGTACTGGGCCTGCTTCGCTCGCACTTCCGCATCCATCGCCTGAGCCTGATGCTCCAATGACACCATTCGATCCGCGTTCATCTGAGTGTGTTGTTCAGCCGTGATGATGGTGGCCGGTGGGTCGCACTTTCGTGGCGGTGCCGTCTCCGTTGTCTCTCCACCGCTGCTGCTGCTGCTGGATGCCGACAATGAGCTCTTTTGGTTGGCAGACAATGTCATTGTGTGATGGGATTGTATTTGTGCCGGGAGGTTTCAAGTTGTCGTGGTGGGCGCACGTGTTGCACAGCCCACACACCGATTTCGGGGCTTGACGTCATCGCGCCGCATCTGGCTCCTCCGGCTGCGCACGGCAAGTCGGCCCCAGATGCAAAAGTGAACGGCATCATGGTGACCCCACGAGTAGCACCACGACTCATGTTGATGTTTGCATCAAATGTGCAATTGTGTCCTGACTTCAAGGAAGCGCATGACATCTCGAGCCAGCCGTTCGACGGCGCCTTCCGCGTCGCCATCCTCCAGTTCCCACACAAAGCCACCAAGGACGGCCCTGCGCAGACTACGTGTGTGCTCATCCTTGTGCTTGCGCAACGCACGTCCCAAATCCATCCAGATGTGTGTGTGGTCCAGGTTCTCGTAACGGATGCACATCACCCAGCTGCCCACCTGCTGGACTGCACGTGCATAGCGAGCACTGCTGGCAAGGGGCACCGTGCCGTCTCCTGCGCCGTGAAGGAGCAGCGTGGGTGGCAGCTGGCGTTCGTTGCTGGCCGAGGATGCGTCGGTAGCCAAGATTCGCAGCACTGTGGTGGGAGACCAGACGCCAAACTCTTCCAACCCATGCATGGTCTCTGTCATGGGACTGATTTCGGCCAAGCCACGCCAGGCCTCGTGTTCCCTGTGCTCCAGCAGGTGGTAGGGGCCACACATGCCCACAAAGCCTGCGATTTGTCCCACTCGCCACCACTGCTGCTGACAATGCGACAGGGCCAGCAAACGCGACCCTGTGCGGTGCACATCACTGTCTCGCACCACATCCTGTCGTTCCATCAGGGCCTCCCAGGCAGCCTCCAACTCTTCGAGTTTGGCGGTGTGGTGTGCCACCTGATACGGGTGTGGCAGCGATGCATGCTTCTTCAACTGTGCCACATGCTTTTCGTACTGTGCTCGCAGCTCCGTGCGCTCCACAAGCATCTCCTTGCGCTGTGCTCGGTGCCGTTCTGCCGCAAGCTTGTGTGTGAGCAGCGTACTGACCAGATGGGATCCACTGCTGTGACCCACGAGAAAGACATTGTTGGGGTCGCCCCCGTAGAGGTGGATGTTCTCAAACGTCCATTGGATGGCCGCGTTCACGTCGTGCAGGATCTCGTGGATGCGTGCCGGGTGCATACAGAACTGGGGCACCACAAAGAGCATGTGACGACGCCGTACACCCAGTCCCAACTCTGCATACAGCCATTTGTTGCCATTCTTCCAGGCACCCCCCTGCACAAACACGAGCACGGGCAACCGCGGATGTTTGCCCGCCCTCGGGTTCTCCATCCATTGTTGCGCCTGCATGGGCACATAGATATCCAGCTTCTGTGTGTTCATATGGTCCTCGTCAGAAACCCATCGAGGTGCGTCGTAGCTTGGGCTTGGCGCGAATCCCGGACTGTGCGAGGTGGAGGAAGCCGGTTTGCTCGAATTGTCGCCTTCCGCTTCGCCGTCGTCGTCGTCCTCCTGGCCCATGTCGAAGCGTTGCATGTGTTGGTGCCGCATGTGGTCGCTCAACACGGCGTAGGACACGTTTCGCACAATCCCCGTGTGTCTGCTCCATATCCTATACGTGCGCATGGCCCGAACGGAGTTGCGCAAGATCCACACCAACTGGTTCGACGCCTCCCAAGCCACCAGCGCATACATGCGCAGCCACTGCCACACACGCACCACATGGAAACGCAGGAAGAACCACACAAAGAGCAAGGGCCGGTCGACGCCCAGGCGCCAATGAAGCGACGACGGCATGATGTTTGTGTTGCAGTGTATGTATTGTATTGTGTGTGTGAATGCAATGCAATGTTGAAGGATCAGCCCTCCTTGGGGGTGGTGAGTTCAGAGAGGTGATCAAAGAGGATGACACTGTCCGGGATGGACCCCTTGAACGAGGGTGCATCGGGATGGTGAAAGTTCAGGAGGTCCTGTGCAACGCCACGATAGGCCACAAAGGGAAGGTGACGGAAGAGGTGGGCAGTCACCAATTCACTGCACTCCACATGGGCCACAGGGTCGATCTGACGCACAATCGACGCACGGCCCACGGTTGTGTCACAGTACAATGATCGCTGTGGCGGCGCAGGATGGGTGAGTGGCATGTGGGTGTAAGCAGACGCTGTGTTGGTGTTGGGAGTGGTCGCCTGTGGAACCCTCCCCCCCCTCTTTCAGCACACTTACGTAGCTGGGGATGCCTGCGCCGCGTGAGAACAGTCCCGCGTTGCGAAAGAGGGCGTGCAGCTGGGCCTGCTGGGCGTCGTCGTCGCATTGTGTGATGAGATAGACGTTGCAGGAGGCAATGAGTTGATATACAATGTTGAGCACGTCCTCATCGAGCTCAAACTCTCCGTTGGAGTTGTTTCGCACCAGGAGCAGCTGCAGCAGAGGAGGCCTGGATGTGAGTTGCCACTTCCCCACGTGGTAGCGTGCACAGACACACACACGCACACACACACACTGAGTGTGTGACCGATACTCCATCCCACTCACATTGTTGGTGGTCAGCGTCACACGCGAGCGTTGTGAGCTGGAAACAAGGCGTGCCAACAGGGGGCCGGACGAGGCCAGCGAGGCAGCAGCGGAAGACGAAGCACCGGAGCCTGCCTCACGCCCTCCACGTCCCCCTGCGTTGGGGGTGGCCAATGCACCGCCACGTGAGGCGTTGTTGCGTCCACCTCGGCGTCCAGGTCGCTGTGGGGCAGGACACACAGGTGGAGGGAAAATGGGGGTTTGCGGTGAGTTTTCTCCTCGTGGTCGACCACACACACACACATTCACACATGCACACACGTTATCACACACACACACACACACACACACACACACACACACACACACGCACAAACACCACATCCGGGTGGGTGAGGGAATGGGGTTGTGAAGAACATACACGACGGCGTGCAAAGAAGAGGCGATGTACAAGGAAGCCCAGGCCGAGGACAGAGGCAACGAGCCAAAACAGGCGCTTGACCATGGCGATTTCGTTGTTCTGACGTGCCAGAACACCCATGGAGGCACGTTTGACTGCCGGATCGGTGCCGGCAAAGAAGGCAGCCGACTCCACAGGGTCCAACACAATCATGAGCCATCGAGGCACATGCTCACGCACTGTGTGGGCCAATGCCAGCAGTTGCTGGGTTGTGGACGACATCTCTCTCACACACTCTCTCCCTGCTGCAAACAGGCACAAGAAGAGATGGATTGGAGGCAACTGTGCACACCTACAGCTGTAGCTCTATTGCTTCGATCCATCCACACTGTTGCTGGTCACGTTCACCGTCGTCACGCCTGTCTGGTCGTCGGAAGCCCGCGTGGTGTCGTCGACGGACGTGGAGGAAGCCTGCTGTGGCTTCTCCTCCTCTGCCTGTTCCTCCTTTCCTTCCTCACGCCCATGCCTATCCTTGTGGCGTCGTGGACTATGATGACGATGATGTCGATGCCGCCTGCTGCTGCTGGTGGTGGTGGTGCTTCTGTGATGATGATGGTGGTGCTCTTTCCTCCTTCGCTTCTTGCTATGTCGCCTGCGCTTGCCTTCACTCTCGCTGCCACTACTGTTGCTGTCGACACTGTCTCCTCCTTCTCCATTTCCGTCATGGTGATCATCATCTGTGCGACTGCGCTTTCGTTCTTCCCTCTTTCGCCTCCTGCGTTCCCTTCGTTCTCGTCTCCTCTCCTTCCTCGCCCTCCTTCGCGCCCTTCGTTCCTCCTTGCTCTCCTTCCGCTCCCGAGCCTCCTCGGCAGCCTTGTACGCTGCCAGTGCGGCCATGCTCACTTCTCCGCCCCCTTCCTCGTCCGACGACGATTCCGACGACGTCGAGCTCACGTCGCACTCGTCTTCCGGCGCAAGCGGCGTCAGCCGGATGTGGTTTCGGCACTCGTGCGTCAGATGTCCGACTGTCCCCATCCCCCCCCCCCCCAAGCATACAAACACACACGTGTGTGATCACAAGATGTGTGCATGTGTGTGAGTGAGTGTGAGTGAGTGTGAGTGTGCCTGTGTGAGGGAAGGTCTCCCAGTTTCCGCCTCCTGTGTGGTCACTCACAGCCATTGCAGCGTCTGCACGTGCCCTTCCGTGCATCCTCCTCCTTGACAGCCACACCCAGGTTTCCCTTGAGCACAGCATTGGCTGGGGTGGTCATGGTTGGGTTGGGTTGGGTGGGTTGGGTGCAGCATTTCATTTTTGGCGCATTGGCACATTTGGCACACACACCTGAATCAATCATGCTTGGCCTTCTTGGGTGTCTTCTTGTTTGTAGCTTTGCTCTTGCTTGTCTTTCCCTCCTGCTTGTCGCCTTTGCTGTCCTTGAGGCCGCTGGCTTCGGCAGCCGTCTTTGCCGGCACCTTGCCCGTGCGCACAGGCTTCTTCTGCAGTCCCATGATGCGCAGAAGCATGCGTGCAATCTCGGCGCCCCACATAACGTTGAGGAGATTGAGGAAAATGGCGGCGGCAATGCAGATGGAGGCCTGCAGCGGGGTGGTCTCCAGGTGAGCGATCAGCACAGCGAGCAAACGCGGCATCGCAAAGATGCCGTAGTACCAGCGCACCACAAAGAACATGGTGGCAAACAACAGGTTGTTCAACATGGTCAGCACACTGGCGTCGCTGATGCCAAGTTGCTTGAACAGCAGGCGCAGGTCAAGGAACACGGTGGACAGCTCGTACGTCAGGAAGCGGATGCCCCACGCCTGCATAAACGGCGTCAGCAGGGAGCCAAACGCAAGGCTTGCAGCAATCGAATGCAGCAGATATGGCACCTGTGAGTCATCCACGCGCACATAGCACCGGTCCGCACGTGTGTCAGGCTCTGTGTGTGTGTGTACAGGAGGAATCTGGGGGCGCGGAGGGGAAATAGGAAAAGCACTCTCAACACGTACGCCAAACACGTCGAAATGCAGGCAGCACATGACAAAGTCAAAGGAGAAAAACGCCACAGTGATGCAAATGACAAAGATGGCACGGTGACTCGTGCCCAGGATGGGGTCTATGTTGTGTGTGTGTGAAGTGTGAAGTGTGTGTCAGCGCTTGCCCGTTGCTCTTGGGTGCTCCCTCATTGGACCACACACGTACCCATGCTGCGCTCGGGTTCGGCCCACAGCAAGGCCAGGGCACTGAAGCCAACGAGGGAGGAGTGGACAATGGCAGGGATGTTGACATCCCACAGCACACGGTCCTTCTGGCGGGTCAGGCCTGCGTAGGATCGCGACAGCAGTGGCGACAGCAGACCCGAAGCCAGGTAGATCAACCAGAACACCACATGCCAACCAGCAAGCACCCTGTCATTGAAATGGTGTGATTGTGTCAGGTGGTGAAAAGCAGAGGGGTGGTGATGGAGGGGGGCCAACTCACTTGACGTATCCGTGCTCGGCCACCAAGGCTGCTCCCATGTCGAGGTAGGGCAGTACAAGGTCCGACCATTGTTGCAAGTACGGGGACACCATTGGCTCAACGGGGTCCAGCAGAGTGAGCCGGAACTGCGACATCTGGTCCAGAGGCAAGCCCTTCAGAAACTCCATCCTGTGAATTTTCGCTGCATGCCACTGCGCATGGCACATCACATGCACCACATGGCGTCACATGGCGTCGTGCATGATGCGTGGGATGATGACGCAAGATATCCCTCCATGGCGGCTCCATGCGCCATCGCATCCAGCAAGGTTCAAACAAACACCACAGCCACACACAGCATCCCCCACCACCACCACACACACACACACACACATCCGCGCCATGGACAGCATCACACCTGTGAAGCTTGCAAGCACCTATTCACCACCGGCGGTGTACTTGATGTACCAGCGCGGCACCCAGAAGCGTGTACTTCGCATGCGATTGGACACACAGGCCTTGGGTCGCAAGATGCCCTCTGAGATTGCCTCTGAACTGCGCATGGAACACTTTGAACAGTTGCGTGGTGTCACTCTGAGTCAGGTGTGTTCTTCCCCTGTGTTGCCCGGTGGAACACCACGCTCCCCACGTCCACACCACGTGTCCCCAGGCACACCAACCGCCTCGAATGCCTTTTCCAAACGCATTGTAAACATTTGCTGTGCCCTTGCCTGTGCATGACCTGCTGTGGTACGGCAGAGGGGCGTTTTGGGAGCTTCCACACGTTCGCCCGCCCTTTTCACACGAAATCTCACCCTTCCTACGCGACACGACGACGCGGCGTGGCACGGATGACCCGTTGCACTGCATGCACAGTTGACAAACATGATTGCCAAGGTGTTGAACCAGCAGTCAAACACAGGAAGCCAGTCTCCGGCTCGTGGGAGCACCAGCAGCAGAGCAGCCGACTGGTCGCAGGGCTGGAACGTACGAGGAGGCACGGGATCAGCCTCAAGCACGGGCTCAGGCACAGGCTCAGGAGGGTACACACGGACGCAGTATGGCCAGCGTGGGGAATCAGACAAGATGGGCACGGACGGCGACGAGGTGGAGGACGAAGAGGAGGAAGAAGACTACGGCGGGTTCTTTGGCGGCCAAACAGACTTTATGGCAACGCGCTCGAAGGAGCTGGAGGATCAGTTGGCGGCAAAGAGGGAAGAGAGGGTGGAGGAGGAAAAGAGGAAGATGGCAGACAGCCTGCGCAAGTACGACGGTGTGAATCTGAACAAAGTGAGCGAAGAGGAGCTGGAAAAGGCCAAACGGGACATGGACGTGCTTTTCTACCACAACCAGCTCAAACCAGGCGACGAAGGATACGAGTATGACAAGCGGGTGGACTTTGGCGAGCCGACAGAGGAGAATGATTGGGACAAGTTTGACTTCTGAAGGCGACAGTCGAAATCAATTCCATTTTGCTCGTTCGTTCCTGACTCAGGACGGCTGGGCGAGCGCCAGCCACCGGCCGTCTCGCACTCGCTACGCGTTTGCTGGTCAGGGAAAGTAGTTCTTGTACAGACCCTTGCCCTGGTGGAAGGCACTCCAGATGTGCATGGCCTGGTTCATGATGTCCTTAAACTCGCCCTCATGGACCTCTGTGGCCAGCGAGGGACCACCATGCTTGTCCATGTGTGTGTTCTGCCATCCCAGGTAGATCTTGCCCGTCCACTTGGCCAGGTTGCGCATGGAACTCTGGTGCCAGGTGGCCGGAAACAGTTCGACCACCACTGCCTCGTCGGGCAAGAACACCAGGTGTGTGCCACCGGCGCCGTGCATAAACACGTAAATGTCCGTGTTGCGAATGGTGGACAGCTGTTCACGGTACGAGAGGGCAGCAAAGTCGACCTTCTTGGCCTGGACCTCGGAACAGCTGTCGAGGATGGCCATGAGGCGATCTTCGTTGAGGATGGTGCGTCCCAACTGGCCTGCCTTTTCCTTAAAGGGTTTCCGTGAGCTGAGGGTGACGCGAGCCACCTTGTCCGAGGCCGGGGTGTACTCGAGGAGGTCAAAGTGGCGCAACACAGTGAGGGTGTACGCACGCATCAGATCGCTCATGCGACATTCGTTGGGCGCCCAAATGTCCTTCCACATAAAGGCACTGCCTGCCGGGATGGCCCAGATGGTGTTTGTGAAGCACACGAGGCCATCCAGGCTGCGATACTTGTCCAGAAAGGCACGGCCCGAGAGCACGCCCTTACCACCAAAGGCATTCCACAGCTCAAAGTACGGCCCATCCTTGTCCCCATCAAAGATGACCACCTGCACATCCTTGGGGTCCAGACGCAGGATCTGGAGGGCCTGGAAGGCGTTGAGGAAATCGCTCATGGAGTGGAACACGTTGAGGAAGCCATCACGAGACACAAACAGGGTGGGCGTGGTCACTGCCTCCTTGCACTGCATGGCATTGTTGGATTGGAAGGAACCCATGATGGCCCCCAAGTCGAGTTGGAAGTTGCCGTGGTTCCATTCCCCGGTCTTGCTGCAACGTCCCTGCAACGCACCTCCACCCAGACCCATCTTGTTGCCCAGTGTCATCTTGCGCACATCGAATCCAATGTTGCGTCCCACACAGAAATTGTCCGGTGCCGTGTGCTTGTGCTGCTGCAGGCGCCGGCAAAAAACTGCGCTCTCCAGCTTGCTCGCCTCGTCAGCGGTGATTGGCGCCTCGTCCGCACGAATCTCCACCGCCTGGCTGCCACAGTACACCGATCCCTGTTGACGCCACTTGTCCAGCAGCGGATATCCAAAGTCGTCCTCACACCCCTTTTGGTGTGCGTTGAGTCCCTTTTGGGCCCACCACGCACCCGGATGTGCGTTTTCGCCCACATGGGCTGCCACCGACCCGGACAACTGGCTCACTTTGCTCTCCAGTTGCGCCACTTGTTGCTTCCACGCCTCCACCTGCTCCTCATGCGCTCGCTTGGCTTCAGCGTCCTGTGTGCCCGTCGACGGTGTGATGTCTGGAGACCCGGAAGAGGAGGAGGAGGAGGAGGAGGAGGAAGACGCCAGTTTGGCCACCAGCCGTCGATTCTCGTCCATGAGTTGCCGCAGTTGCTTCTCCATCCGTTGCATGTCGGCATCCGTCTTGCTGTGGTGTGACGCCTGTGAGGAAGAGGAGGAGGAGGAGGCTGAGCCAGGGTGCGTCTGCTGGCCTGCTGGTGTGGGTGTGGTTGTTGTGTCGTGCTCTCGGGGGGCCGAGGTCCCGTGCCAGAAGATCACTTCGTACAAAAAGACCATGAGGACCATGGCGAACAGCAAGCGCGTTTGTAGCTTGGACATGTTTGCCAGAAGGGAACACGGGAGAGGGAAGGTGTGTGTATGGGGGAGAGGGGGGGTGTCGAGAGAAGGTGGTGTTGCAGTGGGTGCGCCAAGGCAACGATGAGCAGCAGACGTGGGGCAGGTGCTTCGTCTCGTGCAAGTGGCACACGGGGACGCAGTAGCCACTCATCATCAAGTGGAACCAAGTCATCGTCATCGTCCTCGTCAAAGAGTGGCAGTGCCAGCAACATTGGACGACACAAGGCGGAAGACTTTGCAACGGTGCAAAAGATGCTGCGTGGCTGTACGTGACACAGACACAGACACAGACACCTGGGATGCACATTGGACCACTGACACCAGCACACGTGACACACACACACACACACACACACACTCCCTTCCCCACTTGGTAGTCGATCGTGAGGCGCTGGACGCACTGAAGGCACACTTTGCAGACATCACGCAAGGGGAGGACAGCGATGAGTTGACGCTGAAGCAGTTCAAGGCGGGACTGCGTGTGATTGGAGTGGATGGGGAGAAGGATGAGACGGCGGAGAAGCTGTTCAAGTTGTTTGACGTGGATGGCAACGAACGCGTGTCGTACCACGAGTTTGTGCTGGGCTTGGCAGTGGCCATGCGTAGCGATGCCAGCCTGGACGAACAGTTGGAGTTTTGCTTTGAATGCTACGACGTCAACACCGACGGTCGCATCTCTTACCAGGAGGCTGGCATGCTGTTGTACAACACCCTGAGTGCAGACACGGAAAAGGAACTGCGCAGACTCACCGCGGCCAAACTCAAGGAGTTTATGCCCGACAAAGACGCCTCTCTGTCCCTGCTCCAGTTCAAACGGGCAGTGAAGAAGGTGCCAGAGCTGGTGGAGGCCTTTGGCGGGTGAGAGGGCATCGGTGGGCAGCCACGGGGGGGGAAGGGTGGGGACGGAGGAGCAGTGCGCGGGTGGGGGCACATGAGCAGCACTACGGACGAAAATAAAAAGGAGGACGTGTCACAGGTGACCAATGGCAAGCAGGAGGAGGAGGAGGAGGAGGAGCTGGATGAGTGGGAGGAGCGGGAAGGGACAAAAGAGTGCAGTTGGTGCTTTCGGTGGAAGTTGCAGGAGACGTTGTTGCCGTGTGCCACATGCAACGAGGGCTACGTGTGTTCCCCGTGTGAAAAGGAGGACAGTCATGAGTACATGGAGCTGGGCTATGTGTCGCATGCATGTGGGAAGTGTGGGGCCCTGGTGTGTCGCGAGTGCTTGCGTTTCTGCCACGACTGCCAGAACGAGGGCATGGAACCCGACTTCTTCTGCCTGAATTGCTGCCCCGATGATCTCGAACGGGTGCCATGTGGCTACCACGAATGGTGGGTGTGTGGCAAGGAGCACGACTTGAACCCCGATCCCACCGACAAACGCTGCTCCGTGTGTCACATGAATCGCAACTACGCCATGCGACAGACCAGATAACCTGTATGTATAGACCACACCCCCCTCTTTGCAGATGACTGGGGCCCTCTCTGCACAGAACGAGACCACACGCGAAAGGACCAAAACAGAGCAAAAAGTAAAGGAGAAAGACGCTCCGCAGAGCGCCCCAGAAATTGAAATTGAACAGGCATAGATGCCGCAACCCTAGTCCGGTCAAGGAAAAGGCATGACCGGAATTTCAGAGTTGCAACGCCTGTTGAACCTCCTTGTGGAACCGGAAGGGTTTGTCCGACGCACGCACACACTGCCACCGGACAACTTGCGACCAGCCGTTTTCCCATCTTTGGCTCAAGCGTCCATTGTCAAAACCTCGCCCATCTCTTCAGCCACGGCACACATGCACATACAGACACACATTGAAAGAGCCTCTGTGGACTGTATTTCCCTCGCCTCCACCCGTCCCCATTCCTCCCCCTGTGTTCGTTCTGCTCGCCGCGGTGGGAAGCAACGCAAAAATCCCTTGGCAGCCGAAATGTCTGGCAGTACCAATGACACAGGCAGCCTGTTTGTGGCATCGGACGCAGCATGGGTTGCATTCTCCCTGCTGATGGTGCTGTTTGTGGCTCTGTCCACAAAGTATCTGTACGGCCGTTTCCTGCTCTTTGACGGCCTGCGTCTGCGCCGCACCTCTCGTGGCCAGCCGTTATCGCTTCAATCGGCCTCCGACGTGGGCGAGTACGCCATGCTGTTGCTCAACACCCTCCAGGTGTTGGCCTTTGCCATCAGCGCTGCCCTCCCATGGGGCATCCAACAGGAATCCCTGGCCATCATCCAGCTGCTGGGCTTCAACCTGTCCCGCGAGCAACGTCAGATCACCGTCCAGCTGCCTTTTGACCAGCAGGTCATTGCCTGGCTGCAACGCACGGGACAGGACGTTGCCTTTCTTGCCCACTCCTACAGGGATCCCATCATCCTCTTTATGGGGTGTGTCGGTGTTCCTGCCGCCCTCCTCCTCCTAACCTACCTCGTCCTCGCCGTCCTTGCCCTCATCCACGGCTCCAACCGTTGCCACCTTGTCCATCCCTCCTCCCAGGAGACTCTCTACTATCGGCAACTGCCTGTCACCCAGAAACCCGTCTTTCTCCTCTATCTCCTCCTGTACAGCACGGGCAGTGACGACGACGACCGCACCAGTGATGATGATCATGATCATCATGACGCGGCAACGACTGCATCCCCACCCACCCTCTTGGATTCACCCGTACGTACCATCAACCAGTCCCACTTTACCCTGGTGCGTCCCAACAAACCATCGTCCTCCTCCTCATCATCATCAACAGCGACGCAGTCGCAGGCCCCGGTGTCGCCGCTGCACATCTTTGGCGAGGAAACCATCCTGAGTGCCAAGAGTGTGCGTTCGCGTGCTGTGGCTCGCTTTGAGACATCGTATGCGTTCCAGCTGGTGCATGTGTTGATCGATCCCATGGTGGCCTTTACCTCCCTCCGCTACGTGGTGGAGATGCGTGTGCGTAGGCTACGACGTCGTCAGGAACGCATTGCCTCCTCTGTGGCTGTCTCTTCCTTCCAAGTCGTCACCTTTTACCTCGTATGGCTCGCTCGCTTTGCCATGCTCATTGCCACCATCCTCTCCCTCTCTGCCGTCCTCTTTCTCACCTCTCTGGCCTCCCTCACTGCCGTTGCCCTCCTCATGTACATTCTACTGGCCCCTACCATCAACCGTGCCTTTAGTCAGAACTTTCTGGCCATCCGCACAGCCCTCGAGCGTCTCTTTCTCCTCCCTGTGGTCACCTTTGCCGGCTCCCTTCTCTCCTGCACCTACCCACTCGACACAACCTCCCGTATCACTCTCGACCGCTTCCCAGAGATCCAGTGTTGGGTTGGCTTCCACTGGTTCATGGCCCTCTCTGCCGTCATTACCATCAACGTCATGATCTTTCAGTCCCTCGGCAACGCACTCCTCAAGGCAGAGGTCCTCACACACGAGCGGTACAAGATGTTACCCAACTACGACACTGCAAACACGTACATCCAAGTGCTCATTGCCCTCCTCCCTGTGTTCTTCTCTCAGACGCGCTACCTCGTCACGGTCCACGCCGCCTACGTTGCCCTCGGCGCCCTCGACATCCTCCTGCTCATTTTCTATCAGCCTGCACGTGAGGACCACTACAACCACATCCGCATGGCCCTCTCTGTCGCACTCGAGTGGTCTTTTGGCGTCGCCCTGTACGTCGCCTTGGAGAACAACGCCGACCCGGCTCTCTTCTGGATCTGGCTCATCGGCTTCCCGGCCGCCCTCCTTGCCGGCTACCTTTTCAATTGGCTTGTCTTCTACATCCGCTTCGAGTGCCTCGATGGACGTAGTGCTCGTGTGAGCGCGGACCCAGGTGTGGACGAACCCTAAAATTTTGATTCACAGTGAAATGTATGATATGGTGGCAACGATTATATTTGGTCGTCAATCAAAATTTGTGCTCTTATTTGTGAGCGACATCGACAAGTCGTTAGTACGCGTAGCTGACGTCGAATCCAGCGTTGGTCGAAGAAGATGTCTTTTGCGTCGCGCTCAGGTCGTTCATCGCAAATTCCTGAGCGTATGGGTCGTACGCCTGAGTTTGGTTGTAGCTGGGCGTTGTCGTTGTTGGTTCGGGCTGCCATTCCATTGCCTCGTGTGCCTGCTCAGGTTGAGGCTCAGGCTCGTACGCTGGCGGCCCACTCTTTGGCTGTGGAGCAGAGTTTGGAGCATCATCGTCTTCTTCATCATGGCGACGTTCGGACTGCGCTCGTTGTCTGATTTGTCGTCTTCTCCAAATGATCAAGGCGCAACCGACGAACGTCATCGCAAGCACAACCCATATCCAGTTCATGTCTTCTCCGCTACCTGGTGCAGCCGTTGGTGTGGACGAGCCTCCCCCGGTGCCAGATGTTCCCAACACGTCCGCTGGATCAACTGTGGGTGTCGCAGTCGGCGTAGCAGTGGGTGTCGGTGTCGGTGTCGGTGTCGGGGTGGGTGTTGGTGTCGGTGTCGGTGTCGGTGTAGGAGTGGCACTGCATGAGGTCTGCGCAGGTACGAGGTTGGACGGACACGAAAGGCACGAGGTGGACGAACTCGTGCCCGAGTATGTGCCGATGGGACACTGAGGACAGTCTTGTGTGGTGGGGTCGGATGGTGCTGGCGTGGCGTCAATTGGAGGTGAGAATGTTCCTGCTGGGCATGTTGACACAGACTTGATGCGACTGAGAAAGCTGCCCGCCGTGGAGCCACTGGAAATCATGGAGCCATGGGAGAAGCCAGTGACCAACACTTGGCCAGTGGCCGTCACAGCGACCCCTTGTCCCAGGTCGCGAACGGTGTTGCCCCACACTTTGCTCCATTCGAGAGCACCGGCAGCAGTCCACTTTCTCAGTTGTGGGCTCTCCTGACCACTGCTGATGGTGGCACCTGTGACATAGACCTCGTTGGATGCAGATACGGCGGTTGAGATGCCTTGTGTTCCGCTCCATTGCCTGGTCCACTGCTTGGTCCCCGTTGTGTTCCATTTGGTGAGGAACGCGTTGTTGCCACAACAGAAATACTGCTGACCATCCAGGGACGAAGGGACGAATCCAGTGACGTACGCATCCTCCGAGGACGAGATGGCAACATCGTTTGCTTGATCCACCCCCGTGGTGCCCCATTGTCGGGTCCACTGCCTGTCCCCCGCTGCGTTCAACTTGGTCACAAACAGGTCGCGTGCGCTCCCTGTCCACGGTTGTCCGTCCAGGCTCGACCCAGTGGATCCAGTGACATACACATTGCCAGACAAGGCGACAGCGATGCCTCGCGCTCCGTCGAACTGGCTGGTGCCCCACAATTTGGTCCACTGCTTGACCCCCGATGAGTTCCACATGGTGAGAAAGATGTCAAAATTGCCCATGTACAGTTGGCCATCCAATCCTTCGGTGGTTCCGGTGACATACACATTGCCCGAGGATGAGGTGGCGACTCCGTACCCGTAGTTGTCCAGGCTGGTGCCCCATTGCCTGGTCCATTGCTTCACACCAGATGAGTCCCACTTGGTGAGGAAGATGTCGTTCTGGCCACTGTACGTTTGACCGTCCAGGGCGCCGTTGGTGTAGCCGGTCACGTACACCTCGCCCGAGGAAGAGGTGGCGACATCAAGCGCACCATCGTCCTGCGACGTGCCCCACTGCCTCGTCCACTGTTTCACACCGGACGTGGCATTCCACTTTGTGACAAAGATGTCCTTGGCACCACTGTGGGGTTGGGAATCCAAAGACCCCTGGGTCACCCCAGCCACGTACGCGCTGTCGTCCGAGGTGACGGCGACGGCGACGGCTTCGTCCGTAAACGCGCTGCCCCACTGCACGGTGTAGTCGGCTGAGATTCCGGCAGCCAGCATCACCAGTACTGTCACGATCACAACACACTGGGTATTAATGGGGTGGGTGTCGGCGACTTGTGTCAGTGCACAGGGGGGTCCAAACACCTTTGCGTAGAGTTGGAACATTGCGCAGACCGCCTCCACTCAGCCCAGGCACACGGGGCCGCGAAGCTGTTGTGGGGGGTGGGTGCAAGGGGAAAGTGGAGAGCCTCATGGTGCTGCGGAAGCAGAGGGGGATTTAGGGGGAAAGCGAACACGAGGTTCACAACATCTGTTCGTGCAATTTTGAGTGAATTTTGGTGCCACCACAAGGTCCACCAGGGATGGCCAGGCGCAGTGGAACAGTGAACCGACCTTGTTGTTGATTGCGGTTCTCATGACCTTCCTCGATTGAATGTGGCCTTGGATGTGACAATGTGGTGGCTTCGATGGCGATTTGGGACATGTCGCAACACTTTGTTTTCTCCAGGACGACTGTGCAGTACAGGGGTGGCTCGCAGATGCGCTACCTCTTGCTCGTGCTTGTGGTTGGTGTGCGCCGCAGTCGCTTGGACCTCCTCATGGGCGAGGGTGTTTCGGACACAACGTCTTCAAAGTCCTGTGCATCCCTATCGTCGTCCGTGTCAAAGCTGGAGTCCAACTTGCGCTTGGCTGACGATCCAGGGGTCAGCCGCGGCTCGGCCTTGCTTCTTGCATCCACCAGCAGATGCGGTGGTGTCTCTGGCAACACTTCTTCCTCTTCCTCCTCTTCCTCCTCTTCCAACACGTCGTCGTCGTCCACATCGCTGTCCGACGCCTCTATACAGAACGTTTGGGAAACCTGCGTCTTCTCCTGCGTCTCCTCCTGTGCCTTGGGTGCCTCAAACTGCCCAATCTGACTCACTGGATTGAAATAAAACGGCCTCTGTAGCTTGTCGGACCATACACTGCGCCAGGGCAATGGCAGAGACAGTGTAGGGATGGATGGCTGCCTCTGCTTCTGCTCCAGAGAGTCTCCTGGCTCATCCTCCAGCTTCATCCGCTCCTCCTCCGCTTCTCCTCCCTCCCGCTCCTCTCCCTCCTCCCTCTCTGGTATCCGTTTGGCCATCTCCATACGTTTGAGACGCTTCTCCTTCCGCTTGCGCCGCAGAATGTCTCGTGTCAACTGCCGGAACAGGGCTTCAGCTGTACGGGGCAAAGAGTGTGAATGTGTGAGTTGGCGTGATCACATCCCTCCCCCCCATCCCCCCCCCCCCTCCCCCATCACTCGCACTGTCCACACGTACACTTATCCAACTCTTCCTGCTTGTTGTGGTTGCGCTTCTTCTTCCGCTGGCCCTTCTCCGCCTCTTCCCGCTCCTTTTCCATGCGCACAAACTCCATGCGGATCTCCAAATCGCTCTTTGGTTGCACACTGTCCAGATGAGAGTTGTAGAAGAGCACCCAGTCTTTGTGACGCTGCACCAGTGTGTTTCGATCCCCGCTGGTACTCAGACCGTGTTTCTTCAACAATGCCTTGAGCTTCTTGTCCTTCAATCCATGGTACACTTGTCTGCTCAGTCTGCGTCGTCCATGGCCCTTTTCCGGCGTCACTTGCGTCGGTGGCAATGCCAACGATGATTCCTCGCTGTTCCCGCTGCTGCTGCTGCTGCTCGAGCTGCTGCTCGAGCTGGACGCTTGTGACGACACCATACCGGAGATCTGACGTGCCAGGCATGTGTTTAGGTGCTGGTTGATCAGAGTCTCACCCACTTTGGTGCTGCACACGGGACACTTCACCAGCCGGTTGCCGTCTTTGTCGTGTGTGGCCTCCTCCTCCTCCGCCTCTTCTTCTGCAGCCTCCCCGTTGTCCTTGTCCACATCTACACTGATCTCCTCCTCACTGCTGCCACTGCTGCCACCCTGCTTGCTATCTCCCCCCTCATCACTCCCACCCTTGCGTGTAGGGTCCTCACGCGTCTCGACAACCTCTTCCGCAGGTTTCCCGAGAACCAGCATGTCTCGCAACGCCGGCCTGTACTGCGTGTCAGTGTGTCCGGACCTGTCTGCCTGTCGTTCATGCATGCAGTGTGTCCCACTCCCCATCCTTGCCACCAGACGTGTGCGTGTGTGTGTGTGTCTGTGCGTGCCTGCTTACCTGGCGCGTTTCCAGTACGTCAGCGCCTGATCAAGGCGCCGGTTGGGCAAAAGGTCATGCTCCTGGGCGTTCTGTGGACGATGTGAGCACGTGGAAAACACCCACCCCAGAGAGACTGCAATGTTCAAAGGGAAGGAGGGGGCCACTCCTGGTGGTGTGCTGCTTACCCGTTTGCAGACAGGACACTTGCGCACAAAGGTGAGAGCTTTGTGGATGCACAGCGAGCAGAAGCAGTGGTGACACCCGCTGAGCATCATGACATTGGTGTACAGTTCACCACAGATGGGACACCGGAACATATTGTCCATCTGGCCCAGGGCCTCGATGGGCCATTCGTCGTCGTCCAGCTGTTGCATACAGAGAATGGGGTGTTGGTGTTGGCGACGCAAGGATCCAGACTCACTGAGGACAGGATGTTCGCATGCTGGTGGCATCCGCGTGTTTTTGTGTGCCCCCCTTTGTGTGTGTGTGTGTGTGTGTGTGTGTGTGTGTGTGTGTGGGCGTGTGGTGTGTGTGCCTCTGTGTGGTGTGGAAGGATTGCGCCAGCGAACCCAAAAATGGAACTGATTGCACTGGAATGCCTGCTGGCCATGCTGGCAGCAGCATTGGGCAGTGGCCAACCCAACTCATGCACCAAACCATTGCCACGAGATTGGACGGTGGAGTCCCTGCGCCCTGTGCTGGGTCGTGTGGAACCCGCCGTGTTTGCTGTGGCTGAAAGCGGTGTGGATGGTGCTGATGCATCGCATGTGCTGGCCATGTTGGAAGAACAGGGGGACAGTGAGGCAGTGCAGGTGTTGCACTGGCTCATGGCCACTCCATCCCAGTGTGACGAGCACACTCGGTCCTGGCTTGCCAAACAGCCCGAGGAGGTGTTGGAACACTCCTATGCCAAGCTTCTCCCCTGTTCCTGTGACACACACTCTGTCCTGGAGGCCTCTGCCCACGTCCAGCCCGACCATGTGTTCTGTGTGCCGTACTACGAGGGCACCGACGACGGACAACCCCACCACCAGGCCTCGCTGGCCTTTACACAACGTGCCAACGAGCTGGGCTGTGAACAGCAATGGTTCCATGGCTCGCACATGTCCAATTGGCACTCCATCCTCCACACCTGCCTCGATGAAGGCCGCACCAACCGTGGGGTCCTCTACGGACGAGGTGTCTACCTTGCCAAGCAGTTGCGTGTCAGCATGGAGTTTGCCCATGCCCTTGACTTTGCCTCTGTCATGCGTCTGCCCCATCTTGGCTCACGATGCTCCATGGTCGCCGAGTGTCAGGTCATTTGCGACAAAAGCCTAGCTCGATCCACCCTCACCGAGCAAGGGGTGCCCACACACTACCTTGTGGCAGGCGGGCAGTTTGTACGTGTCACTCACCTCCTCCTCTGGGTTCATCGTGACCCTGTGTCATCCTCACCTGTGTCATCGGCGGCTGCTCCTCCTCCTCCTCCGCCTCCTCCTCCACGGCAGACATCCATCCTACCACGGAGGCCACGCCCCCATCATGGACAATGCGCGTGTTCTCCCTGGTGCGCACACATGCATTGCTTGTCTGTGTCATACTGTACATCTGTGTGCTGTTGTGGGTCAACGCCCTTGACCAACCAATCAAGCAACGCACACGCAAGCTAAGGTGACATTGGTTTGCAACCTCCCTCCCCCACACACACATGGACAATCGCAAGAGGGAATGAATGTGTGGTTGTTTGACTCGTCGTCGTTTTTTTTTTGCGTTCATCTGTTCGCACATTGGGTCTCGCTGACCCAAATCACTCCACAGTCACACTCTTGGCCAGGTTGCGGGGCTGATCGACGTTGAAGCCACGTGCACATGCCAGATGGTAGGAGAGGAGCTGCATGGGGATGACGTTGATGATGCACTGCAGGTACGGGTCCACCTTGGGCACCTTGATGGCATTGACTGCCTGGTCATCCAGCGAGTCGTCGTCCTCGTGCACAAGCACAATGGGCTTGCCCGAACGAGACACGACCTGGTTGACAGCGTTCATGACACGGTCATACGAGCTGTCCCTGGTGGCAATGAGGATCACAGGCATGGTTTCGTCAATCAGAGCCAGTGGTCCGTGCTTCAGCTCACCCGCCAGGATGCCTTCCGAGTGGATGTACGAGATCTCCTTGATCTTGAGTGCACCCTCCACACAGGTGGCGTACTGCAGACCACGACCCATGATGAGAAGCGACTTGGCATCGTTCATGCCTTCAGCCAGCTCCTTGATCATGTCGTTAGCCTCCAGAGCCTTGCCAATGAGTTCGCTCAACTTGGCCATGTCGTCGATGATGGCAATGAAGCGTTCGCGCAGGGCCAGCGAGTCCTCGCCCAGCTTGAGGGCAAAGAGGATCAGGGCAATCACCTGCGAGGTGTATGCCTTTGTGGAAGCCACACCAATCTCCACACCTGCGTTGACGTGCACACCACAGTCGGTCATGCGAGCAATGGCCGAGCCCACCGTGTTGGTGAAGCCAATGCACAGCGCTCCATGCTTCTTGCAGTACTCCAGTGCACGCAGCGTGTCTGCCGTCTCACCCGACTGGGAGATGAAGATGCACACGTCGTCACGGAAGATTGGCGGGTCACGGTCCATCATGTCCGATGCCAGCTCCAGGCTGATGGGCACGTTGGAAAAGTCTTCCAACAGCTGACGCGTGGCCACGGCAGCATGGTACGAGGTGCCACACGCAATCATGATGATACGACGACAGCGACGAATGTAGGGCAGGTGAGCCTGCACCCCACCCAGCTTGACGGTGTGGTCCTGGAAGTTGATGCGACCTGCCATGGTGTTCAAACACGACTCGGTCTGTTCGTAGATCTCCTTCTGCATAAAGTGGTCAAAGTTGCCACGGCGGATCTGGTCCAACTCCATCTCCAGCGTGTGCACAAATCGCTTGGTGTCCGTCTCGGCCTCGGACTGCTCCTCCGACGACGACGACGACGACGACCCGGCGTCCTCCTCACGCTGCACACGGAAGATGGTGAAGTTGTTGTCACACAGGTGCACAAAGTCACCGTCCTCCAGGTACAACACACGCTTGGTGTGTGCAATCAGTGCAGACGCATCACTGGCAAGGAAGTACTCCACCGGCTCCTCACGCTCCTGCACATGCACAGACGCAGACGAACGCAGCACGTCGTTCACAATCTCTGCGTCATGTGAGCTGTTCTCCTCAAACAGAGGCTCAAAGCTCATGGCTCCTGCCAGCAGGCCGCCTTCCTGCGACGTCGATCCGGCCGGCGACAACAGCGGCGTCCCTGCAAGCGACATGTTGCGCTTGTAGTTCACCTGCACCGACGTCTCTGTCTTGTCTGACGAGTCTGGGCGCGAGATGCTGTGTGTCATTTTGGGGGGGGGGGTGGGTGGAGGAGGTGTCAGGTGTCAGGTGTCAGGTGTCAGGGAAAAATCCTCTCTTCCCTCTGGCACCAGCCACGTACCCAAGGATCAGGGGAGAGCCGCGCTTGGCAGCCACCAGTTCGTTGGGGTACAGCCTCGACTTGACAATGAGCGCATAGGCGCCGTGCTGCGTGTGTGCGGCAGGAGGGGTGTGTGTGTGAGTCGGACGGGGAACGGGGGACCCCAGCCATAATCACGAAACGTAAAAAAAAAGCAGAGAAACGTGTGGAAAACACAGTGGTGTGGGGAAGGGGGGAGCGGGGGTGGGGGTAGGGAACATACGAGGTGGAAGGAGACCTCCTTGATGAGGGACTTGAAGGTGGGCTTCTTGCCGTACTCCTCTGTGAGCTGCAGGTAGACGTAGTAAATGAGTTGGGCGACAATCTCCGTGTCGGTGTCGCTCTTGGGGCTGAAGCCCTTCTTCTGCAGCATCATCTTGAGGTCCTTGTAGTTGGTGATGATGCCGTTGTGCACCACAGTGAAGTGGGCGTCTTCGTCAGAGACGTGGGGATGCGAGTTGACGCGGCTCGGGGCACCGTGGGTGGCCCAGCGAGTGTGTGCAATGCCTATCCGGGGTGTTGTGGCAACACGATGGCATGAGCATACACACACACGCACGCACAGACACACACAGAGAGGGATGTGCAGACACACGCATGGATCACGCAGTGCACGCAGCAGCAGGGAGGGAGGGCAGAAGGTGTCAGCGCACAAGAGGGCTCCGGAAACTGCTCGAAAAACGCCTTTTCTGCAACTGCGGCGGAGAACGCCACACAACAGTCGTGGGATGACACAAAGGGCATGGACACTTACCGGCATGGTTGTTAAAGGTGAATTCGGCGTCGAGGTTGGTCATCTCCTCGCCAACCAGCTGGCGGAGGGCAGCCAAGTTTCCGACCTCACGAATAATCTTCGGAGCCAGACTCTGGTCGTCCTGGTCGATCGCAATGCCCGCAGAGTCGTAACCACGGTACTCCAGGGTCTGCAGACCCGAAAGCAGGACCTCAACAATGTCCGCACGCGTACGCGGAGTCAGATAGGAGAAAATGCCAAAGATGCCACACATGATGGAAAGAGTTCTCTGGAAGGAATTTGAGGATTCAGAAGGTTTTGAGAGGTTGTGTCGAGAGGGATGCTCAAGTGACGCACAGTCGATGGTTGGGCGTGGTAGTATGGATACAGGGGTTCCGGTGAGATACAGTGAGGCTGTACGATAGGGAACGACTTTGGCGGCTTTCGACTGAGTTGGCAAGGCTGGCGCCTGCTGCGATCGCAGTTTTGAAGTCGCCAGCTCCCCGAAAGCGCGACGCCCACCCCGGCCTCCACACGTCAGCGGTGACCCCGAAACAGCAGCCGATGTGCTTTGGGTGGCCATTGCAGACAGTGGGACGTGGTTGCATGCTCACACAGACGTCGTCACGTCGGAATGGGTGGCAGGAAGAAGGAAACGCAGCAAGAAAGTTGACGTTTTGTTTGTGTTATGGAAGAAAGAAGAAACCGGACGCCGTCACACCTTGTTCACCTTGTTCCCAGTGATGAGAGCCAGCTGAACGCCCATGAAGAGGCTGAGAATGAACCAGGGGAGGTGGTCCTGGATGTGCTCACTCTGGACAGCGACGCACTGCTCTGGGAGAGGGAGGGAAAGGTCCACAGAGTAGTCTGACCACATGTGCAGAGGCGAGTCATCAGGCAACTTGCCATACTGGTCCACATACGCCGTCACGTCGCGTTCGTATGCTCGGATGCGACGCAGGGAGATGTGTTCGACGGCCATGTTGGCCAGAATCTTGACCACGAGGAGGACACCAAACTGGGCCACCATTGTCCACACCTGGGTCTCTGTGGACACATCACAGGCCACCATGCAGGGTCCAGGCACGTAGAGGTTGGACACCAGCAGCACACTGGCCAACACATCCGCCAAGTGCTCAGACATCATGTCCTGCACCGCATACAACCAGTACTTGCGAAGAAACAGGCATCGTCTGTACAGACGATACTCTTGCTTGTCCTGAGGGGTGGTGAGGGTGTCCACCACCGTCTGCACAGAGTCCCCTTTGATTGTTCGCCACAGCCAGTTCCATCCCTCCTCGCCCAGACCTGCGTCACGCACAATGAGACGCACGGTGAGTGCCACAATCATGATGAGGGACACGACGTCAAAGCTGGCCACGTTGATGAAGAGGAGGGACCCAAACAGGTCGTCCACCACCTGCCAGGGAAACAAGAGCTGCACACTGCGCCACGAGTCGGTGGCAAAGTTGCTCAGCTTCCAAATGAGCAGAATGACAGCCAGCATGAGGATGAGATAGAAGATGTAGACGCCCAATGCCAGCACGTCGGATACACCGGCGGCCACTGCGTTGACTGTGACAGAGATGGTGGTGCCACCCAGAATGAGTCCCACAGCAAGGTTGGCATAGCCACGACCATAGCGCACGCGTCGATGTCCACGGTTTTCCCACCAGACGACAAAGGCGATGGCAAAGACGACCACCAGCGTCAGACCACTCCCCAGCCCGGGGTCCATGCCGTAGTATGGCAACAGAGTGCCTGTCATGAATGCCCCCACAGACATGAGATAGCCCCAAATTGCCATATGCGATGCCACATGCCGCCGTTGCTGCGGCGGACGCGGTTCAAACAGCCGTAGGCGCTCGGCATCACTTTTCATCTCGTACACCTCGATGCCGTAATCCTCAGGCTTCAAAAACGGTTTGATGGGCAAGTTATACTGCTTGCGAAACATATACTCGACGACCATGACCATGAGGGGTGTGCCCAGAAAGATACGCACGGCATTGACAAAGAGTGTGCTTTCGGGCGTGTGACCCAACGTCATCCTGTCGCCCAGCATCACTGTGGGTGGACCCGTGGCCAGGTACACCACATGGGCCCATGAGTGCACAATGAGGCCCCATACGATCGACAGTGCCTTTTGTGTGCGGGTCAAGACGCCCGGGTAGCAAATCTCGATGCCTGTGGCAATCAGGGGTCCCTCGATCACGCTGAAGGTCAACGAGTCCAGTGACACCACCCCTTTGTACCAGGACACACATGCCACTGTCCAAATCATCGCTACGGCGTAGATGAGTACCTGCAGCCGTGTATGGTGCGACGGCGGCCAGACCCTCTCTAGGCTTGGCATGGTGTTGTGCTGGTTCAGCGTGCGGCAACACGGAACACAAGCAAGGGTTTGTTCTTTCCAGCAGGTGCCTGTGCACACAAACGATGTCTGTGTGTGTGTGTGTGTGTGTGTGTCGCTTGCGCAAACCTGTCGGCGCTGCGTCTTGCTTTTCGCGCAAAACTGGACTTTGCCCAGCTCTGCCCTTCCCCCCTCTCCAATCGCACCCAAACCCAAGAGCAGGGCCAAGAATGGGGTGATCCAAAGCAACAGCATTCTGCTAGTGTGTGTGTGTGTGTGTGTGTGTGTGATGAACTGCATCTATTCCTCGCTGGTGGTGGTGGTGGTGGTGGTGGTGTCAATCTCACCAGCCTCCACCACTCCCTTGGCCTCGAGCTCCTCCACAGAGGGACGTGAGCCAATCTTGCTCTCGAGGGAGTCCTTGGTACGCTCCACCTCCAATTCATGCTGCTTCTCGTGCAGCTTCGCCGACACAGTCACGTCTGCGTGCAGGATGTTGCGGTCCAGCATCAGCTCCTTCTCCGGGCGGTTCTCAATCTTGAACTCCAGCTTGTCGACCAGACGGGCCTTGACCAGCTCATCCTCTTTGGCCTGCAGCGAAGGTGCCACCTTGCTGTCGTGGATGTAGTTGCGGTTCACCAGGTCCTCGCGTTCCGGACGACGCTCCAGCTTGTGCTCCAGCTTGTCGATCGTACGCTTCTTCTCCAGGTCGTCCATCGCCTGCTGCAGCTGCGGGGCAAGGTTCGTGTCCAGCAGAATATGATGCTGTGTGTGTGTGTTGTCGTTGTGGTTGTGTGTCAGCCGTTGGGCGGATTTTCCACAGCCCGTTTTTTCCCTCTCTCTCTCTCCTGCTCCCCCAACCCGCTGCTTCCAACTGGGCCTCTCCACTTACGTTGACCAGGTCCTCACGGTCCGGACGGCGCTCCAGCTTCTTCTCCAGCGAGTCGCGTGCCTTGGCCTTGAGCAGGTCGTCACGAGCTGCCTGCAGAGACGGAGCCAGCGTGTCGCCTGCGAGAGTGGTGTGTTGTGGTGTGGTGTGTGTGTATCCACATCCATTGAGGAGATCAACGCCATGCCGTGTCAGATTGCCATCCTACCACTGTGTTCCATCATGCCCACTCCCCTCACATGCCACTTTCCCACACACCCCACACCCCCCCCGTTTGAAATGAAGTCAAACGGGGGGGCCGCCCCTTTTTTTCCTTTCAGGAACGGTCGTTTTCCCCTCTCGCGCGCCCGTACTCGCCACCACATGCACCTCGCCACCCGCACATGCGTCCCATACGTACCCTTGAGCACGTTGCGTGCAATGAGGTCCTCACGGTCCAGACGCAGGGCGCCCAGCTGCTTCTCCAGGGCTGAGTGTGCCCAACGTCGTCGTCGTGTCATTTTGTGTGAGTTGGCTGTTGGCTGCCTAATTCCTCGCCCTCTCTCCAGGCCTGCACACTCACCCTCTCCAGAGCCGGCCAGGTCGATGTTGCTCTCGTCCACGGCGACGACTTCCTCCTCCTGCTCCTCAATCTGCTGCTGCTGCTCGTTCTCGCTCATTTCGTGTTGGTTCGTTTGTGTGTTTTGTGTGGTTGAACCCACGCGAATGTATTTCAGCTGACCCACTGTCACACACACACACACATTCACACACCCTCTTTCATTCTCTACGAGGCCATGCGCACCTGGTAATCGCCGTTGGTGGTGATGTAGCGCACCCAGGGCAGGGCCTGGTAGCCGCTCTTTTCAATGATCTTCAGGTAGCGAACCTGGATGCCCGACACAGTGTAGTAAGGGATCTCAAACTGCACCGTAATGGGTGGCTTCTGCTGTGCGTTCTCCTCGTCGTCGATGGAAGGCAGTGCAAAGTGGGCTCGCATCAGGTACTCCTTCTTGCCACCGGGGAACGACTTGATGGTCCACACAATGGCATTCTTCTGCGGTGCATACTCCACGCTGCCCATGGAAGTCTTGAACTTGGGCGACGAGGCGTCGGGGGGCACGGGGATGTTGATGACCACGTTGTTGGCCGTGCTCTTCTCCTTGAACTGCGACTTGGCCTTGATGAGGTACTCGATGCGCGAGTGCGAGTGGGACTCCACCACACTCTCAATCCAGATCAAGGGTCGCACCGCCGTGCTCAGCCTGTAGTTCATCAGGTCAAACTCCCCATCGGGAGGGATGAAGGAGATGGTACGGTCGTTCTCAAACCGACTCAGACGCACACACTGATGGAACTTGATGTCCTCCATGTCCACCGCCTTGGACTTGGACACCGTTTTGCCATGTGACTCGAACATCAGCTTGTCATTCAGGCCCAGACGAAGCTCAGGCATGCCCGACAGTTGCGAACGCATCTTGATGGCCCCCAGGATTTCAGAGTGCAACACGTTGCCATTGGCATTCACCAGCAGGTTCACTGTCTCCACCACATCCAGGAACACCTCGTTCTTGCGGTGCACAATTCCAGGCGGACGCCACGACACAGAGTCTGTCACTGCGTCCGGAATGTCCATCACATCCTTGCTCTTGCCCTTGCCGATCGTGCGCTTGAACTTGTCCAACGCACTCTCGTTCTCCAGTCGGTGCGACTCCTGCGTGATGTATTGCTGCAGGATCTTCGACTCGGTGATCTGCGGGTACCCAAAGTCCATCATCTCGTCGAGCAGCTCGTAGATAATAACAAAGTTGTCCCGGATCGATTCCTCCTCCAACACGGCAAAGTATTCTTCAAACACCTGATGGTGTGCACAAGGGAAAGCAGACACACAGTGTGTGTGTGTGTGTGTGTGTGTGGAGCGGGTGCGTCAGTCTCCGTCTCCTCCACGCTTCCGCCGCGGTTTCCCATCCCTCTCTACGTCGTCCCTGCCACATCCACATCCACACGCCCTGCCCACACCCCACTGTGGCGTGGTATGTTTGCAGCAGCATTGGCTGTGTGTGTGTGCATGCAGCCGTGGCGACGTGGAGGCTTGGTCTGAGGTGGCCTTTGGGCTTTTCCCTCTCCCGCTTCCCCTGCTTCGCTGCCCTTTTCCGCAACCTACCCGGATGAGATGGAACAGGAATAGTAGAATGCTCGTTACGTTGACGTTGCTCTTGGTGGCAGCCAGCACTGTGGTGTGGTGGTACGTGCGTGTGTGGTGTGTGGTGTGTTGGCCCTGTGTTGCTCCGCTGAACCAAATGATGGGCGGAGAGAATTCGCAAAGAGAGCAGCCTGGCAAGGAGCACCACGTGTGCACCTGCATCTCTGTGCCCTGCCTCTGTGTCCCGCTTCCACTTACAAATGAGGCCAGAGTATTTGACAAAGGCGTATGTGACGCCCTCCTCGTTCATGACGGGCTTCACGTCGATCTCGTCCTCGTCCAAAATGCGTTCGACAAACTTTTCGGCCACACTGAGCTTCACATCGCCACGATAGTCGCGGCAGATGAGCAACTTGCCTGCGTTGTCCAGAATAAACACGGCAGAGGCCATGGCGGGCAGGTGTGCAGGGGCAAGGGGGGGTGAGGAAAAGTTTGTTGTCGGCAGCCGGCGCCGACTGGGGCAAACCAAGGTCAGCCATGTCCACGACCACACACACCGAGGAGGAGGAGGAGCCGATGTTGAGTGACGAGGAGGATCCAAACGAGTTGGGCATGCTTGTGGCACGGCTGCTGCACAGCAACAACGCCACGGCACGACGGTTGTGGGAGCAGCGGACGCCGTTGTTGCAGCCGCAAGAGACGGAAGAGAGGCAGACAGGAGGAGAGGAGGAGGACCATGGTGGCCAGGATGGGACCACCCAGGCAGAGGATGATTTCCTGGAACGACTGCAGCTGCGCATGCGATCATCAAGCATGGATGACCAACGTGCAGAGGTGGTGGAAGGCCTGCGCAAACACAAGGAGCAGGCAGCAGCGCGTGTTGAGGCAGAGGCAGAGGCAGAGGCAGAGGCAGAGGACGAAGAGTGGCTGGATGAGGTGGATCGATTAGGCTCATTGTTGTTGCAGGATGAGTTTAGCAGTCGCATGGATGACCAGCGGGCGTCAATGGATCCGCAGCAGAGTGGCAGCCAGGCCCTGGAAGAGGTGGAGTTGGAACGCCTGTTGGTCCGGCTGCTCCACAGGAACAACCGGCTGGAGGACCAACGTGCGGAACACATCGACCAGGACGACGAACTGGAACGCATTCGTCTGCTGATCTCCCTGGCCACGTCACGCATGCGCATGCGAGGCCAACGCAGCGCCGAAGACGGAAACGTGTCGGATTGAACCCCTCCCCAGCGACTGTATACGGCAGCAAATGGGCACACACACGCTCTGCTGATTACATTGAAACCATTATGCACACACACACACACACACACACATTACCGCTTGACACTGGGAAACACGTTGTTGACGGCGAGGCTGCTGCCTCGTTTGTTGTTGAGAGCAGGGTACATGCTGTTGCCACTGTTGCCACTGGTGCCACCTGTCTTTTCTCTGCGTCCACCACTCCTGGTGCTGGACTTGCCTTTGAGGTTGCGTGTGCGTGTGGTGCTGCCGCTGCCCTCGTTTGCCCCGCCGCCTTGTCGGAAGCGAGTGCCACCACTCACCGTGCTGCTGTATGGGCTGTTGGGCGTCCCTCCACTCGAGTAGTACCCTTGGATCAGACGGTATCGGTTCTGAGTCTGGTTGTCGTGCCCCGATGACGAGGAGGCCGTTGACGATGATGATGATGATGATGATGTCGTCGTCGTGGTCGTTGAGTACACCCCACGTCCTGTGTTGGTGTGATTGTTGTTGTTGCTGCTGCTGCTGCTATGATGGATGTTGTGGTTGTTGCTGCTGCTGCTGCTGCTGTTGCTGTTGCTGTGTTGTGTGCTACGCTGCCGTGGTGACAAGACCAGGCCATTCGACGACCGTGGGCGCAGGTTGTACACGTTGAAGGACGTGCCTGACCCCGAGTTGCCCCCGCCCGCTGTTGTGCCACCGCCTGTGCCACTCGTGCTGCCACCCAGACCCTTGCGCAGGATGCGTGGCGAGTTGCCACTGCCACCCGTTCCAGTGGAGCCCACTCCTCCTGCTGTCCCACCCCCACGTGCCATCCGCCCATGGATCTGGCTTCCCGACGATCCTGTAATCACACTGCCCGACCCATACACTGAGTTGCTTGTCTTGTGCTGCACCACCTTGGGGGTGGCCGGTTGGGACGGTGACGATGCTGCACCCACCAACAGGGGTCCGGGGCGCCTTCGCGAGTGGGCAATCTTGCTTGTCTCTCGTGTCGACTCCACTTGTCGCCACTTGTCCCCTCCTCCACCTCCGGCCCCTCCCGATGTCGTCGTTGAGCCCGTCAGACCTGTCAATGGCAGCTTCTTTGCCACACTCGGTCCCTCCTGCTCCTCCTGCCTCGCGTACGCCGACGGCGACGATGAGGACGATGACGACGACGACGACGACGACGACGATGATGACGATGTCGTTGATGTCGTCGTGCCCGTCGAGTATGATCCTCCGCTGCTCGACAGATGGCCTGAGCTCTTCAGGCTGTCGTGGTTCTTCTTGTGTGCCGAGCGCAACATGCTTGCCGTTGTCTCTGATGGCTCGTACACTTCCTCCGACAGCAAACCACTCCCTGTGCCTCCTGTGCCTCCCCCCTCGCTGGCACTGTCGTCCAGCGACGACAGTGACTCGGTGGAGCGCAATTCCACCATGCCCGACGATGACGACGACGACGACGACGACGACGATGTGGACGACGTCGACGTGGTGCTCTTCAGCTTACCCAAACGCTTGCCCTTGCGTGTCTTGCGTGATTTGCGCTTGCTGTTGTTCGTGTTGTTGCTGCTGCTGCTGCTGCTGCTACTGGTTGCAATCGTGCCCTCCTCCTCATTGTTGCGTGCCTCTTTGTCGTGTGCTTTCCACATGGAGCTTTGCATGGAGACGAGAAAGTGTTGTTGGGGCCCAATGACGGATCCGGGCCTGCAGATGCGAATCCACCCCATGGTTTCCAGCGCCGTCATTCGCCAGCGACGCATCATGTACAGACACAGCAGAGTGCCCGTACGTCCCAGCCCAGCCTTGCAGTGCACGGCAATAGCCTCGTCGTCAGGCACCGCAAGTGCAATCTTGAGGAACTTGTTGACGATGCTCATGCTGGGTGTGCTGCCGTCGATAAAGAAGAGGTCGTGGTGTTTGAAGCCAGCATCGAGGAAGCGCCTCCGTTGGTACTCCTTCTTGTTGAGACGCACAATGTGACGCACGCCACGCGGGCGGAATTGGTCGATGAGGTCTTCGGGGGTCATGGGTCGGATGCCGTCCTCGTCGATGTCGTTGGTTTTCTTGGGTCCGGCAAAGGCAATCACCTTTTTCGGGATGATCCAGTTCCAGTCACCGTTTTCCACCTGTTCGTACTGCTCGTACTCGTCCAGGTCGAAGCTGCCGTCCTGAAACCCCACCCAGCCGAGTTGGTTTGCGCGGTACAGGCCCTTCAAACAGTCGTACACCGTCAGATGGAACGTCGACACACCCATGCTTGCGTCGCGGTATGCCAGCAGAGGTGGCTGTACATTCTTGAAGGGCTTGAAAGCCTCTGCTGGGGTGTACTCGTGGTAGAGAATCTGCGCGCCAAAAAGCGACGGTTGCGAGCCGTTTGCGCGTGGACAGGCGTCAGACATGTGCACCCCACCTGGGCAGACTTGGTGTGGACGGGCTGCTTGTTAGGCAAGAGACGGGCGGCATGCGGTAACGTACGAGGTAGGAACAGATGAGATAGGCAGCGTTTGTACGGCGCGCTGCCAAGGTGCTGCTGTAGAAGATGATCACCGCGTCTTTGGCGTCCTTGTTGTTCAACATGGAATGCAACAGGCGACAGAACCGGTATAGCAGCGCCAGGTTGAGGGGGCCAAAGTCTGCAAAGAATGGCTCGTACACCAGAGTGTCATCCACACAGAAAAACACTCGGCTTCGATTCACCGGGTCGTGCGGCACCGAGCGCAGCGCCGTGTAGTACAGCCGGCCCGGGAAGATGGTGATGGCATTGCGCAGCTCTTTAATGCTGCTGATGCTCATGCTGGGGGACCGGGGGGCAGGACAGACGCCTGGTGAGGAGGGTTGGTTGGTTGGTTTGGATGCGTCCGCGGAGGCAAGGAAACCTCCAAAAAACTCACATTTATTTCACAAACAAAGGCATCGTGACATCACCCAACGACCAGTCCATGTATTTGAATGCGGAGAACTTGAGGGAACTGGACCAACGCGAGGGGGGCGAGGTTGTGGAGCAGGAGACGGAAACCGACGAGGAACTCGACTCCATGCTTACGAATCTGCAGCTGCGATTCCAAGGTAGGTGTGCACAGTGGAGAGGGCGAGTGTGCGCACACGTCTGTGCCGTGGCTATCCGTTCAAAGGCACTGTGTGACGCTTCCGGGCGTGTAAACATGAGGGCCCAGAACAATTTGCGCCGCTGCCCGAACCCTCTCGTTCCGGACCGTCTGGACACTCACACACGTGCGCATATGGCTGATAGCGAGCGGCAGGAGTATGCCCAATGGCAGGCGCAGGTCCACACGTGATATTCTGGCTTCTCCGCTCTCCGAGGTGCGTTGAGAAGAATGAGACGGCCGGGTTTTTTCCATTTTGCGTCCAGCAGCTTCGTGAAAAAACCCTTCTGCCGATAAAAAAAACGCATTGTGTGGGCGATTGGGATGTGGGGCCGCTCGCTAACACGTATCCACGGCCCACAACACACAGGGAGAGAACTTCGACGATGACGAGTTGGAAAGATTTCGTCTGGACCGGCGACGCTGAGCGACCTGGACTGCGGATTTGTCGTCTTCCGTTTTTCAAGGCTGTTGGTGCCACACTGCGGTTGAGTGTGGCCCCCAACTAGGAAGACCCATTGTGTATGGAATCGGTACGCACACACGAGTGGACGTGTGCAACCATCCACGCATGCAGAAGCGAGAACAGTCAAAACCAGCAATGAACGTGACAAAAGGTGTGGAATCCAATCCGGGAGGAGCCTAGCCGATGTGGCACGTGTTGCAACCAAAAGGGGGATGGGGGAATGATGGGTTTGTGTTGTTGGGAAGAAGCAGGCATCTTGGCAATGGTTGCTTGTCGCTGCGGGAACGAAAGCAAGTCAAACGTGACATTGTTGGTCAAGAATGACGGACACGTCGATTGCTTGGTCGGCGGTGCTGGACAGTGAAGACGATTTGGACGATGTGGATGACTTTTTCCGCGACTCGGACGACGAGAGCGGCGGCGGAGGTGAGGCGACGGATTTGGCGCGAAAACGAGGAGGACGTCAAGGCACAGACGGGCAAAGGAGACTGACGCCAAGCGCAAACACACAGACGTGTCGTTGCAAAGTATGCGTGCGGATGGATCGGGACTGAAATCCGTGGCTGTGAGCAGCATCAAGAAGCGCAAGGAGAGCGGAGCAACAGGCACCTTTCCCGAACCGCAACGGCTGGACTTTGGCGGCGGCAAGGGGGAGAGACAACACAGAGACGGAACAGGAGGAGACCGAAGACAGCGCAGTAGATATGTCTGTAGGCAGCACACCCAACAGAGGAGGGAACAGTGCACGCAAGCGCAAGCGGGGATCGTCGTTGGGCGGCCGTCAAGATCCCGGTGACGACACGGAGCTGGACGACAGCGACCTGAGCTTCCTGGAGGAGGACCTGCCCCTGGGAGACGAGGAGGAGGAAGAGGAGGAGGATGACGATTATGCGGCAGCATCATCGTCTTCTTTGTCGTCCTCGTCTGGGCTGGACCGGAGCTACCTGTCGTTGAGTGGCGCATCGCCGGCGAGGTACGCCGGTCTGGATACGACGGTGATGTCTGTGGCAGGAGAAGCAGACACAAAGGAGTATCAACCGAAGCTTGTGCGGTTGGAGAACGACAAGGGGTCGAGCAGCCGAGGAGTGGCAGCACAGAGGCGATCGCGACGCAACCGCATCAAACCGCTGGAGTACTGGCGAGGAGCAAAGGTGGAGTACGAGCGTACCAGCAACGCTGAACTGCCCACATTGAAGGGTTACCGCGAGGCACCACCTGCAGAAGACGTGCCCGCACGACGCACAGGCAGCCAGGCAGCCAAGAAGAGGAGGAAGGAGAGCCCAAGCAAGACGAAAAAGACGAGGAAGGAGGACAGCAGCTCACAGGGAGGCGGCACAGATGGTGCAGGTGGCGCAGGTGGCGCACGAGGGAACTATGATTATTTCCGGGATGAGGACCAGATGGGTGGCGTGGAGATGGTCTACGACACCGAGAATCGTGGGAAGCACAAGGGGGTGCTGGTTCACCACTTGGAAACAATGGCAGAGAAGCGGTTGCAGGGCACGCTGGCGCGTCAAGGAAGGCTGTCTATTGCGTTTCACGAAAGCGATTACTACACAGGGCTGCTGCGTCTGGACCCGCGCGGCAGCAAGCAGGCACACAGCGTGCAGAACACGTCGCGTGTGTACATGTGCATGTCTGGCGAGGGTCGCATCACCGTGGCGGGAGTGCCGATTCAGTTTGGGACTGGATCCCAGCTGCGCGTGCCGCCGCACACCAGCTACACCATGTTCAACACCTCGTTTGCTCAAGAGTTGGTGATGCACTTTGTCACTGTGGCAAACAACGACGACGACGACGATGAGGATGAGGATGAAGAATGAGTGCAAGGAAGAAAAAGGGGGGGGATTGGAATGTCAGACACCTAGCGTGCTGAGCAGCGACCGCAGACCCGCGCTGGTTGCTAGTAGCGTCGGGAATACCGCATGCCCAACATAAAATGATGCTGGATCGAAACGCTACTGCGCTTTTTGTGTTTTTGGCAAACGCAGCAGGCTCTTTTCTCTTCGCTTGGGTATGATTCTGAACGGCTGGTAGGATGAAAACAGCCGCCCAGTGTATGACCAGCGGTGACATGCATGGACCCGCCGCGGGGGAGGGGGCACATGGTGTGCGGAGGGGACAGGAGAAGGAGATGGTTGACACGCACCTATTCTGCAGTACTGTACCAGGCACATGAGAGGTCATCACTCACGGGACACAGCGTGAGAGGGGGTGGGTTCCTGGAATGCGCAAGGTAGCGTGTGTGTCAGCGGCAGGAGGGGAGGTGGAGACGGAAAGGACGTTCAGCGGGGCAGGCAGAGGCACCATGGCTCAGAAACGAGGAATCGCACGACTCATCAAGCTGAATTCAGTAGATGATTATTGCAATATAAAAAGTTTGGGTGTTATCGATAATCATCATCGCCAGGGAGGTGCAGAATGGAAAGCGGACACTCTACAAATGTGGACACACATACCATCGATAAAAAGGCACACCATGGGGTGGAGGGATGCGCGTGTAGGAGGAGACACCAGGCAGTGTCGTTGAGGGAGGAGGGTGGTTGTGTTGAAAGAATGGCTCAGGGTTGGTGAGCAGATCACTGTGACAAACGCGGAATCGAATTCCAAGGGTCAGCGGGAACGCACACAGGAAGGGTGGACACACAAAGGAAAATAGTGGATTGCGTGCGGATGGATGCAGTGGATCCAACGTGCGAGGCACGCAACAGGTGACATGCAATCCACAGAGAGGGAGGGGAAGGGAGGGCAAGTGTGGTTGCCGGGGGATCAGACAGTCAGCCGCAAAGGCGTCGTTCACGACTCCCGCCCCCTCCTCGGTGAGTTTGACGCCGAGGATTAGCGAGGGTAGAAATGTATGACTCGGCCGACACGATATGCATCATGTCCCCGTGCGTGTGCAGTGTGGCGGAGGCCGTTGGGGCCTTGCAAGGCGTGCCAAGAGGGCAAGCAAGCTGAAATGGCGCATGCAGACAAAGGGCTGTGGGCATGGGCCATGGTGGATTGGTGGGCAGAAAGCAGGGAAGAGGGCAGGGAGCAGATGAGGGCAAGGCAACGAGGCAACAAGTGGAGGAGGGAACGGGCAGGGCCCAAGGGAAAGGGACACGCACAGGCATGGTCAACCCAAAAGAGAGGAAAGGTTTGGATGAGGCGGCGGCGAGGCGGAGACCAGACACCGCCACGGCTGAACCGAACACAGTCCAGCGGAGGCCAACAGGGCGGGGGCATGGAGGGGAGTGACAGTGAGAGCAACAGCAACACGCACGAGAACGTGCAGACACATAATTCGGGCAATGACGGAGAGTCCGTCTCGGCACGATTTGGGCAGGCAGCCGAGTGGGCACCAAGGACACGTGGACGAGCAGCACCCAGCCTGGGAGGCAAGAGTGCAAGCATGTCGTCCATCGACGCATCGAGCATGTCCGCGGCTTTGGACATGAGCGAGAACGGGGGCGGTTCGGAAAGAGGGGAAAACACAGGGGACACATCAACGGGGGGCGAGTCGTTGCGCAGCAGGGGACGCACAAGCTCGGGACAACCACCCACATTGGACCAGGTCATGCGTGCGCCTGCATCGGACAGCGATGACAGCCAGGAGGACGGTGAGGAGGGCAACGCGGGCGCGGAGTGCGAGGACGCAGGCGAAGGGGCAACATTGCACCGCCCAGGTTGGCACGCACACAGAGTGCAAACGCATCGGTGATTGGCTCCGGATCGGCAAGCAACACAGACACCGCCTCGGCCACAGGTTCAACCCATGGATCGGGGGGAGCAAACAGAACCAGAGGAGGAGGAAACAACGGGGACGACGACGAAGACGACGACGACGACGAGCTGCAACGGTTGCGTGAGCAGCAGGCGGCTCGCAGGCGCACACGAGGCGTGCAACAGAAGATCTTTGAGGTACAGAAGCAGAAACGAGACGCAAGCAAGGCACCAGTGGCACAGGAGGAGGGCAAGGTGGAGGCAGAGGCGGGCAAGGGCAAGGAACAAGGGACGAGTGGCGGTGGCGCGGGCGTGTCGCTGGAAGACGAGCTGAGCGAAATTGCCGCCATGTTGGAGAAGGAGGAGGAGAGCAAGAACAAGAGCCCACGCATGGCACAAAAGGTGGTCACCGCGTTTGGAGACCCGTTTGTGGAGCAGATTTACAAGCGAGACCTGCGCAAGTGGCACCAGGGATTCAAATGGGGCATCCGCGAAAAGGCGGTGCGATACAATTTTATCCTGCGAACCAACTCGGCAGCAGCCAGCAAGCTGGCAGGCAAGTTTAGCATCGACCGTGTGGAGTTTCACAACCGAGTGCAGGTGAGCAAGCGACCCGTGGACGACTCGGTGTTGAGCATGATGTACTTTGGCGACCAAACCGCTCAGCATGACACACACGACAGCATGTACCTTGTACGCGACCACACCATCCACCAACGCCACTATGGCTGTCCACAGATGATTGGCAGGGACATGCACTTTGCTGGTGGCGAGGAGGAGGCTCTCGAGTGGGCCACCCACCACGTCCTCCCGCTCCTCCTGGCCCAGCAGCTGGCCGAGGAGTTTAACAAGGCCATGTCGCGCCATGCCCAGCAAGAGTTGAACATGAAGCGCAAGTTGAAGGAGGAGGACGCAGGAAACAAACAGCAGGGAGAGCAGGAGAGGGAAGACCAACAGGAGCAGGGACAGGAACAGGACACAGAGGCCACAGGGTGTGCCACCACCACCACCACCACAACAACAACAACAACAACAACAACAACAGCGTCGTCATCGACAGATGGACAAGCGGACGAGGTGACGATCGACCGTGCGGACGATCTTCTGATCGAGTTTGACGACCTGGGTGTGTACAGATTCATCCACCCGCGAGGCCATACGTTCATGCTCACTGAAGCAGTGCACGAAACCCTGTTGCCAGACCTGTACCAGGCTGGGAGAAACGACAACAGCAGCAGCAGCAGCAGCAGCAGCAGCACAGCAAGCGGAGACATCAAGGATGCAGTGAAGCAGGCACGTGCAAGCAAGGTGGATGGCCTCGAGTATGCACTGAGCATCGAGCGGCATCAGGACGAGGTGGATCGCCTGTTGGAGGCCTTTGCACACTTTTCCTTTGATTATTCGCAGGGCAAGCTGGTGGTGACGGGTGCAGACGCAGCTCTGTGCAGACACTACCTGTTGGGTATGCCTGGCACAAAGACCACCCATGACAAGCTGCAGAGCCAACCATCGGCGTCGTCGCTGCTTAGTACGGATGACGGCGAGGACGACGACGCATCGGGCGTCACCGACGTCAAGGCCACCAAGTATGTGTTTGTGAAGCCACAGGTGCACGGCAGCATGTTGCATGCCTTTGACAACACTCTCTTTGCCCACGAGGGCCATTTTGCAAACATGGTGTCAGCCCTCGCCCTCGAGGATGGCCTCGCAAGTATGCAGACGACCCCGTGTTCCAGGACGTGGCCGCATGGTACCAAAACCACACGTGCAACGAACTGTGCCGTAAGCTGGGCCTTTCAAAGTGGGTCCAATGAATCAAGAAGTCGCTCTGTTCGTATTGTACATTTTGTTCGCCTCACGTCGTTCCATCCATCCACACCACATCCTTCACCTCGTGGACATTGTCAAACTCGGATCCGTGCTCGTACTCGTCAAACTCGGCACTGTATGTCCAAAACGGCGTCTGGACGTCGTAGGGCATTGGCAACCCAGCCAGCTCCAGAATGCGCTGAAGCACCATGACCGTGAAGCCCCACACCACAGGAGACTCATTGTTGTAGCCACTGCGGCGGCTGTCGTCGCCGTAGGCCACCAGAGTGAGGTCACCACGCTTGTACGGAGTCAGATCGACCTCGTTGCCCGTGTCCAGGAGTACGTCCTTGTTGATGGGCTGGCAGTGGTCCAGAGGGTAGTATGGGACACGAAACACACTGTTGGCAAACACAAGATCCTGTGTGGCCAGGCCTTGGGTGCTGGTGTACCGTCGGAGGGGCGAGAACAACACGTGCTCCACTTCTGGCCCCAGCGTCATCGGCATCTGTTCAAGCATCTGTTGCACACTGTCAAACTCTCCCAAATAGCCTGCAAAGGGCCTGACCAGCACATGGTGCCGCGAAACAATGTCCTCGCAGTGTCCCAGCACATCGGCGTCCGCGAGACCGATTTCCTCCTGCATCTCGCGCACTGCACACTCCTTCAGCGTCTCGCCAGGGTCACACTTGCCACCTGGAAAGGCGTACAGGCCACCTTCGCTCAGTCCGGCCGCACGCAAGGTGAGCAGCACATGCAACTCGTCTTGAAGGAGCACAAACGGCACCAGAACCGCTCCCGTTTGCACGTCCGTCCTCTCTGGCAGCTGTGGCGAGTGTTCACGTAGCCTTTTGCGCAGATGACTCAATCCCCGTCGTGAGAACATGTGTCGATGGGATGATTGGAGTGGGTTGCGGTGCGCTGTGCCGAGCAGAGTCGGTTGCGCAGCGCGCTCTGGCCTTTGCATCGGACATTGCATGCCAACCGTGCGCTCAGATGCAAGACGATGCACCGTCGATGCACCCCGTGTGTCCTTCCCTGCCATCAATTGGAAACGAGCCAACAATCAAGGGTCAATCAAGGGGAAAAGTTTTTCTTCATCGCGCCGATAAACCGCTCTGCATACTCGGCCGGTGGAACGACCGAGATGCCATGCTTGTCGTGCACAATGCCCTTGAGACCGTGTTCTGTCTTTTTGCGCACCCCATAGTCGATGAGCATGTCGATGATGCCCAGAAAGTAGATCTCTTCCCCGTCCTGGTGGCCAGTCACCTTGCCATTCGAGTCCTTGATTGCCACCTGTTGTCGAATGCCACCCCGATGCTTCTGGAACACTGTTTCCGTCCCGCTGATGTCCTTGCTCGTCTTGCCATGCAGCCGTCCGTACGACTCGACGACATCGTGCTCAACCACCACCTCTGTGCCTCCCACGTGGACCACTGTGGTCTCCTTGACCACGGTGTCATCGTCATCATCGTTTGCATGATCGTCCTCGTCACCATCCCCATCCCCATCTCCGTCGCCGTCACCGTCTTCGGCATCGCTGCTGCTGTTGCTTGCGTTCTCCTTCTCCGTCTTGTCCGTCTCGACTGCCTCGACCGTGGTCTGTGCACAATGGTGCACCCCCACCAACAGGGAGTAGTCAACCACCTTTTGGGACGCCAGGAACTGTGCGTCTGCCTGCAACTGCTCCATGAGGGTGTCGTACATGGTGGAGCCGATGTGGAAGGGTTCGGTGATGTCCAAGTCCTTCAGGATGCTTCCCTGCTTCTTCACCTTTGTGGTACGTCCCACCGTGGAGCCCTTGAGGTCGTAGCGCTGATGGATGGAGCAGGTGGTGCAAAAGACGTTGCTCATGACAATGAAGCGCACCTTGTCGGTCTTGCTGAGGGTGATCTTAAACAGGCCAAAGAAGCGCGTGAGCAGACTGTTGTCGTACTTGAGCATGTGCTGGTAATATGCAGGCAGCATGTCGACGAAAAAGTCCTTCTCCCCCTTGGACACGGTCTTGATGAGGAAGCGGCCGTCGTGCGAAAAGAAAAACATGGAGCCGCTCTTGCCCTCGGAGCCAATGCTGGAGTAGGAACTCAGACGACCCAGAAAGAGGTTGCCCAGGATCTGTTCCGGCCCAATGCTCAGCATAAACTCGCTTTCCTGCACGCCAAAGTGTTTGCGCAGGGATTGGAACACCGCCGGGCAGTAGGCGGTGAAGTTGTGATGCTTGGGAGTGGGCAGTGAGAACTCCTGTTTGCGCTCAATCTCCTTGAGCAATCCCACCTCCACCTCATCCCCAATGCTGACCTCTTCAAAATCCAGCTCCGCTGCCAGTGCCTTTGCCGAATCGGATCGTTCACCACCACCACCACCACCACTGCTGCTGCTGCTGCTGTTCCCTCCACTGGCAGATGTGTTGGCAAGCGATGGAGACGATTCTGTGGAGGCAGAGGCGGAAGAGACGGAGGAGGACTCGCTGATGTCCAAAGAGTCACTCTCGCTGAGATCGGAACCCAGTGCTAGCCGCATGCCCAGGGACATACACAGGGCCAGATCCCATTCGGGAGAGCCAAAGGTGATGGTGCGTCCCGCTTTGAGGTTTTGCTTCTCCAACACGTCTTCGCTCAGGTGTGTGAGCACACCCAGCGCCTGGAACTTGCGGGCGTGCAAACGAGCGCCTTGTTTGTACTCCTCCAAGGAGATGGAGTCGTTGCCATCGACGTCCAGAGCATCAAACAGGTCGTCTGTGGACAATTGGACGGGGTGGTTGCATGGAGGGTGAGTCCGTGCGGGCCAGAGAGGGGGACACAGCTTTGGTTTGAACGGGGTGGGATTGTTGCCAAAAGCGGCACTCACCGACGTATTTCTCCACGTTGTCCACGCCCACGAGGACGTGTGACAGGATGCTGTACATAGAGGTGACCACGCTGGTCATCTCTGCGCGCGAGATGGCGCCTGAACCATCGCTGTCGACCATGGCAAAGGCAACTGCGGGTGGGTGATCACCGACGTGGCACAAAGGTGTGTGTGTGCGTGTGTGTGTGTGTGTGTGTGTGAGATATCAGCCTGTTGATGGTTGAACGGGCCAAGAGCAGGAAGGGAAGGAGGAACAGGGGGGAGGGGTCACTGTGTTACAAGACATCGCATGCACAGGCAGGGGGCCAGGCGGAGGAAGGCAGTGATTGCGGGAGGGTCGCCGCCGAATCGAACGCACAGTTGAGTTTCTCGTCTTCGGAACCCTTGGTCATGACCAGCATGCCGGTGAGGAACTCGTAAAAGTTGATGGTGCCATCTCCGTCTTTGTCGTAGGCTTCAAACAGACGGTCGGGTAGAGTGGAGTCATCCACACCCAGCAGACCCAAACAGGCCTGGAACTCGCTCTTGTCCAGATTGCCATCCCCGTTCTTGTCGATGCGCTTGAACACTTCCTTGGCACTCTCGAGGTCAGAGGTGCTGACTGTGGGTGGCCAAACGGGAGCGGCCAGGGTGGGGATGTGTGTGAGTGTGTGGGGAAGGGGAAGGAGCCGAAGCCGGGGGGTGGGGGGTGGCGGGGAAGCATGGTGGAGGTGTTCACCCTAGATTTGGATGCCTGTGAATGAACGTACACTCAAAGCGGGACAATGAGGACGACTCCTCCTCAGAGAGTTCGTAGCTGTGTTTGTTGCCCATGGCAGAAGGGGGGGGGTGGGGGGATGGATTGGCGGCCGGGACGCTGTCGCGGCCAAAGTCACTCCCTCACGCCACCATGTCCGACCCAGAGCTTTCTGTTCTCCCATCGCCACGTGGGGAGTTGGGTGGGATCCCGGGAGGAAGTGGGACAGGGGCCACGAACGAAGGATCCAATGCGCAGGCGCAGAGTGAGCGAAGCGAGAGTGTGGGAACGGTGGCGGCCGGGGCGTCGTTGAGAGACTCGGTGGCAAAGAAGCGTCTGCTGGAGGCATTGCAAGTGTTGGCCGACAGTGAAGAGAGGCGCGTGCAGGGGAGGCCCTGGTGGACGAGTGTATACGAAAGTCGACACGGAGCAGGCGTGGTGTTGCTGCTGGTGGCCACGCTGCTGTTGCTGGTCTGCGTGATTGTGGCGCCGGCGCAGTTTGCCGCCGAATTCGTCCTCCTGCTTCTGTGGCTGCTCCTCATCATTGGCATGGTTGTGCGTCAGGAGAGGATGCGACGACACCAGGACGCCCTGCGTATCCGTTCGCATTTGCAGGCCATGGCTGCGAGCAAGTCGTGGAGTGCCTTCCGCTCGTTCCTGAGAGGCATTCAGAAGCCGTACGTGCCCGACACAGACAGTGCCACCCGCCTGGTGGTGCGTCGCTCAGGCCGATGGGTCAAGATGCCTGTGAACCTGTTGGTCAAGGGCGACCTTGTGTCTCTGCCCTCTGGGGCGGTGGCACCGGTGGACTTGGCACGACCGGAAGCGCCGGAAAGCGTGGTGTTGCACAACGGGGCCCTCCACGAGGGGGCATCGCACGCCGTGGGCCAAGTCGAGTCTGAGGATGACTACGACGTGGAAACACACTATTACAACAGCGACACGGCGGAGTTGGTGGACAACCTGTTTGTGGTGACACGGACCCCTGCCGTGGATGCACTCCAGCGACACCTGGAACACACCGTGCATCCCACCAACAGGGTGCCTTTGTTGCACCGTGTGGCCACCACCCAACACTTCCTGGCCACACGCATGTTGCCCGTCCTGTTGCTGCTCTCGCTCGGTGTCAATCTCGCCTGGTTTCTGGCAGGCGGCCGCCACGCAGGTGACCCGCTCACTGCCCTCATTGCCCACCAGGCATACATCCTCATTGGCTCTGCGCCTCTGGTCACCTTTCCTTGGGTGTGGGAGGTGGTGTGCGCCTACGCCTACGCACACTTTGCAGGAAGGGTCACCGGGTATCTCAACCCGCGGCGGGCACGTGCAAACAGCATGTCACAGGGTCGCTCACGACGAGACACGGAAACAGAAGATCCGGGCGATGGCATCTCCATGTTGGGTGCGCAGGACGATTGGTCGGATGAGTCGGATTCGGAGGACGACGGAGACGTGGATGGCGATGCTGCCACACGTGTGGTGCCGGGAAAGGTGTTGTGGAAACACTTTGTGGCCTACTTTCAGAGCAAGCCTCCGGTGGTGCCCCGGTTTGTGGGCGAGGGATCCGACGCCTGTGTGATTCCCCACGTGCTGGGCTCCGTCACAGCCATGTGCTTCCTGGACAGGGACGGCGTGCTCAGCGCATCCACACCCACGGTGGAAAAGATTCTGCTGCTCAAGCCTCCGCGGCGATCTGTGTCGGCGTCGCCACAGCGCAAGAGCGTGATCTCCGCAGACGGTGGAGAAGGCCAGGGGGACGGGCAACAGCAGAGCGAGGGCCAGGGATCGACAGGGAGTCCCAGCAGCACAGAGGGGACGTTGAATGCGAACAGTGGCCTGTTGGAGATGGGAATGACGTACGACGAAAACACGGTGCATGGGATTCGGTTTGAGGACGCAAACTGGGAACAGCACATGGACTCGTTGAAGCCGCTGGGGCTGAACTGCGTGCTCAACACAAATTGTGCGCACGGATCGCGATCGGTGTACATCGAAGAGGTGCTGAAACACCGGGCCAAGGAGTTGGGAGGGCGGCTGTGGCACGAAACGATCGAAAAGTGCTGCTGTCGGCTGGGTCAGGCGGTTGGGTTCACAGACACACTGCTGGACCGGTACTCACGCATCAAGGAGATCCACACGTTTGCACCTGTGAGTGGAGACAGTGCGTCGGATGACTTTCGTGCGTTTCTGCCGTTGCCGTACATGATGTCTGTGGTGATTGAGGATCCGGGCAACCCGAACCTGCAGCTGTTCAGCAAGGGCACGCCAGACATGATCCTGCGCCACTGTGCGTCGTATTGGGACGGACAGGGCATCTGCGAGCTGGGCGACACGGAACGGAAGAACATCATGGACACGTACAGGCGCTGGGGTTTCACGGACGATCTGAGCGTGGTGGCGTTTGCCTACGACCCCATCAGCAACGATCACAAGTGGCTGTTTGCGGAAGAGGATGAGGCAGACCCCAGCGTGTACATTGTGCAGACGGTGGATCCGACAAAGGTGGACATGGCGCATGTGGAGCGCACGGCCAGTTTCATGAGCCGCGAGGACGATGGATTCAGCGAGTTTGGCGAGGAGGAGGAGGAGGTAGAGCTGGGAGAGGAGTACGAAGAGGTGGAAGAGGAGGAAGGGGAAGAGGGGGAGGAAGGAGAAGAGGGTGACGTGGAGGTGAACGACGTGATGGTGGGTATGGAGGAGGAGGAGGAGGAAAGTGAGACGACTCCGAGGGAGCTGGAGACACCGACAAAGGAAGTGAGCAAGGAACAACTGAAGCGTGCGTCGTCAGCGCTGTCGCTGGGCTCTGGGCTGAGTGTGAGCGACGTGGACACGCAAGGAGGGTATGAGGACGACGAGGACGACGAGGATCTGGAGATGGATGAGGAGGAGGAAGTGGAACATGACATGCGGCGTCTGCTTCAACGACAGATCTTTGTGGGCATGGTTGCGCTGTCGAAACGACCCAAAGCTGAAGGACAGGGGGTCATTGAACAGCTGGACAAGGGCGGAGTGCGTTTTGTACACTTTAGCAAGGACAACGACCGCAAAGCCAAGGCGTTTGGGCGGCAATTGGGCTTGGAGATGGATTGGAACTGCTGTGTGATGCTCAAGTCGCCGGATGCGGAGGATGCGGAGCCCGAGCAGCCACGCAACATCTCGCAGATGCCGCAGGGGGTCAAAAACATCCGAAACCATTTGGAGGAGGTGGACAACGTGCCACTGCTGATCCACATGTTTAGCCACGGGAGCACAGAGAGTGTGCGTGAGATGGTGGAAATTCTGCAGGAGAACGGGGACATTGTGTGCACGGTGGGCAGTGCGGCCAACGCAAGCAACCAGGACGTGTACGCACAGAGTGACGTGTCGATTGGGTGGGAACCGATTGGGGTGCGCAAGTGTCTGCGTGCACGCAAGTACATGGGCAAGCACAAGCCGACGGCAGATGTATGTCCGTCGCCAATGCCTCTGGGGAACCGGTCGATGTCCATCAACGACTCGCTGAGCTCCGTGACGGGGTCCACGACGACAGGCAGTGGGAACAAAGGCAATACGCGACGAGGCAGTGCCAAGGGGGAGGGAAGCGGCGGAACGTCATCGTCGGGGTCAAGCCTGGGCAACAGCAGCAGCAACAAGCTGCTCGAAACTGCACTGGCAGCCGACGGGGAAGATCCGTCGTTCCTGTCGAACCTGGGATGCAGCATGACGTTTACACGAGAGGCGAAGCTGACTCTGTTGCCGGAACTGCTGTATGAGTCGCGGCGGCTGGTGTCTGCCACGAGCCAGGTGATGTTGTTCCTTGTGGCGCTGCACCTGCAGCTTGCGGTGTTGCTGTTGGTGGGATATGCGGCTGCGGAGGGCCTAAGTGTGTTGAGTGGGTGGCAGCTGATGTGGCAGGTGTTTGTGGTGACCCCCATGCTGTCGCTGTCGCTGCTGTGGAGCGGCACGGAGGAGAATGTGAGCACGCTGATGCCGGTCAAGTTTACAGAGGTGGGCGAGGACAATGGGCGGCAGGTGTGGTACGTGCTGATGCGCTTCGTGCCGACGGCGGTGCTGGATGCATTGATGTTTGCGTGGATGATTGGGCGAGGCACAAGCGTGGTGACAGCCCAGGCACTGCTGCAGTGGCTGTATGTACTGCACGCAGTTGTACTGTCTGCAGGCTATGTACACCGCTTGTTGAGTGTGCTAAAGGCAGCGCCGTGGCGTTCGCACAGGTGGTTGTGGACCTCGGTGGCTGTGTTTGTGCTGCAGACAGCCCTGTCGCTGGGTCTGCTGCTGGATTCGCCCACTGTGATGTTGTCGAGTGGCGTGGTGGAGGTGGTGGTGGTGGCGTTGGTGTGGCCGCTGGTGAGCACGCTTGTGGACGAGCAGGTGAAGAAGAAGGCGGCTGCCGCGTGGAAGCACAGACAGAGGTTCCTGCGCATGGAGTTTGACACAAAGTTGGGCATGCATTCACCGGTGGCAAGATAAGGAGAGAGGGGAGAGGGGAGAGGGAAGAGGGAAAGACGGAGGAAAGACGATTCATCGTTCATCGAATTCTGCAAAAGGGTCCTCGTAGTCGTCTTCGTCATCGTCATCGACGACGACAATACCGTCCAGAGTCTGCAGTAACCTGCGCTGGCCTTGTGCTCGCTGTTGAGCGCGTGCTTGTTCACGCTGGTCGCGTTCGGCCTCGTGGCGTTCCTTGGCCTGGTCGTAGACGTGCTGGGCCCATTCGCGCAGGAAACTGCGTTGCTTGAGGAGCCATCCGTCGGGCATGTACTTGAGGAGGACCGGATCGAGGGTGTTGCTGTCGAGTTCGTCAGCAATGGAGCGTTCAGCAGGCGCAATGTCCTCCTCGCTGTCGCTGAGGGCGGCGCGCACGGCGAGGTACATGGTGGCAGCCATCATCTTCATGTTTGTGACGGTGAGCTTGCCATGAGGCGGGCTGCTGCTGTAGATGCCGTTGTCCCAGGGCTTGAGGACGATTTCCATGATCATGACGCGGGTGATGAAAAAGTTGAGGATGAGCATGCGACGCAGGCGGTCGTCAAAGTTTGTGATGTGGCCCGAGACGTCAAAGGCGAGCTCGTGGGTCTCTGTGTCAAAGAGGTAGTTGTCGGGCAGGCGCATCTCCTCGCTGGTGAGCTTGTAGACAAAGGCGTAGTACTTTGAATCGGCAGCGCCCGTGGCGACGTAGAGGTTCTCCGCGGCGAGACGGGAAAAGACAAGGCCCGCACGGATGCAGATGCGCTTGACGCGGTCGCGTGCGACCGAGGGAGTCAGGCCGCCAAAGATGTTGAGCTTGGAGGTGGGCTTGACCTCGAGCGGGGCCTCCTCACGCACGAGGCCGCCGACATACTCCTGGCAGATGCGGCGCATGTAACGCTTGCGTGTCATGTTGAGAAAGGTGGCGAGGACAAACTTCATGTCTGTGCTCTCGTCGAGTTTGCGCTTGCGTTTGTTGCCGACCATGTTGCGGAGGGCAAAGCAGAAGCGCATGGCAATGAGGGCCCGTTTGAGTTTGATGGGGATGATGCCTGTGCGCAAGTCCTGGGGTGGGTCTGGGCTGGCGGGCTGGGAGAGCATGTCAAACAGTTCGTCGAGATCGTCGTTTGTGGGCGAAGGAGGCTGTGGTTGCTGCTGGGGTTGGGGCTGCTGCACCTGTTGCTGCTGGCCTGGGTTTGTGATGTTGACAGTGATTGCGTGCGGTTGGTTTTGGTGTTGGTTCGGGTTGGGTTGTGGAGCGTCGTCGCTGCTGTCGCTGCCACGTCGTTTGCGTCGCTTCTTCTTGCGTTCCTTGATGACCACAGGTGGGGCATCGGGCTTTTTCATGAGCTGTTCAATCATGGTCTGCTGCATCTGCATGCCTTGTACCATCATGTCCTGGAAGGCCTTGTTGGAGGCATCGTCGGAGGAGGAGGATGAGGCGGCAGCCGCGGCGGCCGCAAGCTGGGCTGCACGTTTGCTCTCCTCGGCCATCTTGGCGAGCTTATCGTCGAGTTGGGAGGAAGAAGCGTTTGCTGCAAGGAGGGCCTGTTTGCTGTTGCTGTTGTTGTTGTTGTTGTTGTTCACGCTTGTGTTGGCGGCGTTTACGTCTGCGACGGCGTCTGCGGCGTTGCTGCTTGCGCTGTTTGGCTTGCCAAGCTTGCATGGCATGTGGATCCATGACAAGGCCGTTGGGACCACCTGAGATGAGGGTCATGAGGGAAGCAATGTCTGCGCTGTCCTGATCCGAATCCGAGTCGGAGGCGAGAAAGACGTCGTCGTCGTCGTCGTCGTCGTCGCTGTCGGAGTCGCCGCGGGTCTTGTCGACAAGGTTGAGTTGTGCGTGGAGGAAGGAGGCCTGCTGGGCCTGCTGCATGCGTGCCTGGGCTTCCATCTCGCGCTGGATCTTGACAGAGTCGGCAAGGTCGATGAGAGAGGCAAGGAAGTGTTGGGTGCGGTCGGCCATGGCTTGGCCAGAGGCACGCTGGTGGGCAGCCGTTACAGAGGCCTGGAGTTGCTGGCGCTTGCGGGTCGAGGAGCGTAGCTTTTGCTGCTGGTCCTGGAGTTGTTGTTGGAGAGCAGTGAGGGTGGCTTGTTGTGTGCGTTGTTGCTGCTGGGCTTGGAGCTGGGCACGCAGGTGCTTTTGGCGAGCGAGGCGTTGCTCGTGCTGTTGGAGCAGCTCAGGGTCGATGGAGCCATCCTGGATCTTGTGTTGCTTGACACGCGCCAACTTGCCCTTGAGATGCTGGAGGCGCAGTTTGGTTTCCTGGCGTACGATCTCTGCGGCAGCAGCGGCGGATTCGTCCGAGGAGTGGGCGGCGGCGGAGGCGGCAGCCGGGGGAGTGCGGACACGTGCGAGACGAGGAGGGCTGGTCCACTCGGATTGGACCTGTGGAGCACTGGAGCGGCTGATGAGAACATGTGGAGGGCGTGGATTGGAGGAGGAGGAGGAGGAGGAGGAGGAGGAGGAGGATGCGGCAGAGGCAGAGCGGGAGGTGGAGGATGCGGAGGATGGTTTCCACCAGGTGGGGGGTGGCTGTGTGGAGTAGGTTCTACTCATTGGGGTGGGAGGTGAGGAAGGGGGGTTGGGATTGGTTTGGGGAAGCGAACGTGGGGTCAAGGCAAGTGTTTCGTCAGAAGATGAGGTGCGTGGAGGCAATGAAGAGACGGGAGAAGGGGGGTTCGGATGGCTGGGGGCTGACAGTGCGTGTGTTTGTGTAGCGGGCGTGCTGCACGGAAGGGAAGGAGCAAGGCGGGACAAGGGAGCCACGGGGCTGGGGAGGAGAAGGGTGGACGGGGAAGGAGGCGGCGGGAAGAGCGTGCTCGGGAGCGGGAGGAGAAGAAGAGGAGAGGGAAGAGAGGAGAGAGGGAAGAGGAAGGGTTGGAAGAGGAGGAGGGTGGGGAATGGAAGCGGAGGGAGGAGGCGGGGCGGGAAGGCAGCGGGGGGAGGCGAGGGAAGCAGCAGCATGAGCGGGAGGAGGAGGAGGAGGAGGAGGAGGAGGATGGAGAGGAATGGGATCATGAGGAAGGACAAGGAGGAAAGGGCAAGAAGAAGGATGAGGCGCAGTATGAGGTGCGCACAGGAAGACCGGACAAGACCGGGTTGAGGTGGTGGTGGTGTGTGCTTCACGCGTTCTTCCTGCTATCGCTGCTGTCGCCGCTGTTCTCGTGCGAAGAGCCCGACTGTGGGACGGACTACTATCTGCACACTGTATACCTGCTGACGTGGGAGTATGCGTTCTTTGTGGCAGGTCTGGTGGGCCTGTTTGCGGCGGGGCTGCAGATGTGGCTGCACTTTTGGGGCGTGTTTATGGTGGGAGGGGCACGTGTGGTGAGCACTGTGCTTGTGCTAACGGTGGGGAGGACGCCTGGGGCTCTGGCAGGGCTAGGGCGGCAGAGGTTGTCGTCGCTGTTGTATGCAGAGCGGATGGGAGACGGCCTTGTGTACTATCCAGCGTTTGCGTGGGTGGTGTACGTGTGGTACCACTGGGACCGGATTGCACTTGCATTCCGCAGCTACTACGGGTACACGCTGGACAGGATGCAGAGGAGGCTGAATGTGGTGTTTCAGGTGACGAGTGGCCTGCTGCTGACAAGCTACTGGGCACTGCGGTACAATCCCGGGGTTGCGCACACGACAGAGGTGCCGCAGCAGTCGTGGGTGACAATAGCAGTGGTGAGCACAGTGTATATGTGTGGGGCGTGGTTGGCGTTGGTGTACGGGGTGTTGCGGCGCGCTCGCAAGGTGTACAAGCGGACAGTATGGCGTGTGGATGTGCAGACGGGGGGAGTGGCGAAGGATTGGGAAATCGCAGTGGTGGAGGCTTAGACGGCACAACGGGGCGATGGGTTGGAAGGAGGCAAGGGTGAAAAGTGGATTGTGGGAGAGAGTGCGCCGAGGAAACCATTGAATTCTTCGTGCAAACACACAGCAATAGCAAACATGAGTTCTTCTTCTTCTTCTTCTGATGCATCGACCTCGACGGTGGAGGGCCTGCTGAAGCAGGTGCAGGATCGCGACGGCGACCAGCCGGAATTTGTGCAAGCGGTGACGGAGGTGTTGAACACGTTGGCGCCTGTGTTTGAGCAGAGCCCCGAGTAGGTTTTTGTGGCCATGAATGGGACGGGGCAGCACTGGAGTTGGCAGAGAGCGGGCGAGACGGCGTGCAGAGGCGTGCAATGGGTTCGGGGAGGTTGGAGAAGGAGCCGGGGCGATGTCCGGAGAGAAACGACGAGATGTTCCACGTTTTTTCGCTTGTGGCGTTGTTGGCGAACGGGAAGCTGACGCATGCAATGGGGCTGCAGGTATGTGGAGGTTGCGCAGGCTTTGCTGGAGCCCGAGCGGCAGATTATCTTTCGCGTGCCGTGGCTGGATGATGAGGGTAAAGTGACGGGGGGGGTTTTTTAAGGGGCAAACGGTTGGGCAACGGACGGGATGGAAAGATTGACACGTTCGTCGGGGCGTGGGAACACAGGGAAGCGCCGGGTGAACCGCGGGTACCGAGTGCAGTTTAACAGCGCGCTGGGGCCGTACAAGGGAGGGCTGCGTTTCCACCCTACAGTGACGCTGAGTGTGATCAAGTTTCTCGGGTTTGAGCAGATCCTGAAGAACTCGCTGACGACGCTGCCGATCGGCGGTGGCAAGGGCGGATCGGACTTTGACCCGAAGGGCAAGAGCGAAGCAGAGGTGCACCGTTTCTGCCAGTCGTTCATGACGGAGCTGGTGAACTACATTGGGCCGAACCAGGACGTTCCTGCGGGAGACATCAACGTGGGCAAGCGTGAGATCGGCTACCTGTTTGGACAGTACAAGCGTCTGACGCGGCAGTTTGAAGGGTCGTTGACAGGCAAGGCGACCAACTGGGGTGGATCGTACTTCCGTCCGGAGGCCACGGGCTACGGTGTGGTGTACTACGCGACGAACGTGGTGGAGGGCCTGATGGAGGACTCGATGGAGGGCAAGTCGGCCCTTGTTTCCGGATCGGGCAACGTGGCGACGTTTTGCGCACAGAAGCTGGTGGAGAAGGGAGTGAAGGTGTTGACGCTGTCGGACAGCAGCGGGTACGTGCTGGAGAAGGAGGGATTCACGCAGGAGCAGATCGACTGGGTGATTGAGCTGAAGACGGTGAAGCGTGGGCGTCTGAGCGAGTATGCAGAGTGGTCTGAGAGCGCAGAGTACTTTGAGGGGGAGAAGCCGTGGGGAGTGGCAGCGGACTTTGCGTTTCCGTGTGCGACACAGAACGAAGTGGGCGAAGAGGACGCCAAGAAGATGGTGGACAACGGAGTGAAGCTGCTGGTGGAGGGAGCAAACATGCCGTCGACAAACGAGGCAATCGAGGTGCTGACCAAGGGAGGCGTTGTGTTTGGGCCGGCCAAGGCAGCAAACGCAGGCGGCGTGGCTGTGTCTGCTCTGGAGATGGCGCAGAACGCGCAGCATCTGCAGTGGGAGCCGTCGCGTGTGGACGAGGAGCTGCAGCGCATCATGAAGGACATCTACGAGTCGTCGCTGGAGGCGGCGAAGAAGTATGGTGTGGAGGAGAACGTGCTGCAGGTGGGAGCCAACATTGCCGGCTTTCTCAAGGTGGCAGACTCGATGCTGGACCAGGGTTGTGTGTGATGGGGGTGCAGAACAGGAGTCCCCATTCGAAAGGATTGGTTTTGTTGGTTGTCTTGAGGAAAACACAGGAGCCTCGGTCGCAAAGACCTTGCACATAGTGAGTCGCAAGTCCCCTTCTGTCGCCTAAAGTCCATCAAGGGGTGGACGATGGTGTCGTGCGGGTCGTGCGAACTGCGGCGGAGGCAAGCAAAAAGCGTGAAAAGAACCCACAAACATGCACCACGGCGAGCTGATGGATGGCCATGACCTGACCGATCTGGTCAAGGTGACAGTGCCGATGGTGAGTGACAGTCTGCTGGAGACGAGCGCGCGCATTTATACGTTTCTGGCCTACTGGTTTGCGTACTTGTCGAGCCTGTTGCTGTGGATCTTGCTGCCGCTGATGATGGTCTTCTTGGGGATTGCCCGAGGTCTGGCGACGCTTTGGATTGTGTCTGCGCAGGTGGCTGCGCACTTTGCAAAGGTGTTGTACGCCATTTTCAAGCCGCTGGCGCACGTGCTGCGTGACCACCTGAAGGCGTTGTTTGACTACAGGCAGGACAGCCTGGAGTCGATTGCGGATGCAATCCGTGGGAGCAGCAGGCAGGATGGCAACCAGCGTTCGTACGGGGCTGTGCACGGTGGGACGACGTCGACGAGCAGCTCGGACGCCTACGAGCAGGTGCCGTGAGTGGCGAAATGGGAATGAAGCAGCGTTGAGCAGAGTTGTGTGGCGGTGGATTGCACAGGATTGAGGAGATGGATCATTTTGTTTGTTTGCACTGTGTGCTGTGTGTGTCTGATGGGTGATCAGAGGATGATGCACTTCTTCTTGTTGGGCACAATGCCCTCGTGCTGGCGGATCTCGCGGATGATCTCGGCAAAGACCATGTCGATGTTCTTGTTGGCCTTTGCCGAGCACTCGACAAAGGGGCAGCCCCATTCCTTTGCGAGCTCCTTGCCGTCGACGTTGGGCACCTGACGGTCGTCCTCGAGATCGCACTTGTTGCCTGCCAGGACCATGGGGGTCGTGTCCACGTCCTTGACGCGCAAGATCTTTTCGCGAAGGCCCGATACCTCCTCAAAGCTCGAGCGCGACGTGACGCTGTATACACAAACAAAGCCGCGGCCCTCGCGCCACCACTGTTGAGAGAGAGAGAGAGTGTGTGTGTTTCAAGGGCAGAGAGTGAGCAGGAGAGACGCGGGAGGCGACGCGGCGGTGTTTGCGGCGAGAGGGGAGAAAAAAGGGGATGCACAGCGGGAGTGCAAGCGGCGGTACGGGCAGAGCGGGGCAAAGGAGGGTCGCAAGGGGACGACGGCAAGGATGTGTGCGGAGGAGGCGTGTGGTAGAAGGAGTTGGAGGGGTATGCAAGGGCAGGGTGGCGCAGGGTGAAGCGGGAGGGGAAGGAGAGGATTGCGAGGGGGGCCTCGCGCCAAATTGGGTGAAAAGCGGATGGCGAGTGCAAAAACGAACCTGGTCCTGGATGGTCTTGTACTCTTCCTGGCCTGCTGTGTCCAGAATGTCGAGCACGGCATCGGCGCCGTCGACGACGGTCTGCTTCCTGTATGAATCCTCTGCACGGGAGAGAGGCCGGACGGGGGGAGGGAACGCGAAGCGCGCAAGTCGCGGAATGTTAGCGGTTACGAAGGGAGCGGACGGAGGCGTACGCACGTAGGAGAGGTGCAGGCGGCACAGCGTGGATAGGAACGGCAGAAAGGGGCCTCGAAGCAGAGGTGTGAGACGGGTATGAGTGCGACGTACCAATGGTCGGGTCGTACTCGGCGACAAACTTTGCGTTTACGTATTGGATGGTCATGGCCGACTTGCCGACACCGCCTGTAAGAGGAGGGAACGGGGGTAGGGGAGTGAGCAGAGGCGGGAGGCTGGAGGCGGGAGGTGTGTGCGGGTGTGGAGGCAGTGCGGGAAGAAGGTGGAGGCGTGTGGGAGACAGGCGAGTGCAAGTTATCCAGAGGCCTCACGGACGAATTCTGCAAGTTATCCTGGAGCAGGCTTGGAAGCGGTTGGATATGGGTGGGGAGCAGGGAGGATGCACAGGGGTGGTGCAGGAGGATGTACAAGGTGGAGAAAGTGGGTGCGGGGTGATGGGGACATGTGCGCGGGGAGGCGGGGGAGGGGGCGGGGAAAGTGGATGCGGGGTGCGGGGTGATGGAGCTTGGGGGGATCCCCCACGGGGGAGGACGGGGACGGAGATGGGAGAACGAGGGTGTGAAACATACCACCGCCAACAACAACTACGCGGAACCCCATGATGTGTTTGGTTTGGTTTTGATTTTGGGTTGGCTGGCGCGGAGCTGGCGCGACTGGTTTTGCGCGTCGGCGGAATTCCGGGTGATCCTGGAATGGATAGGGTGCGGGTCACAAACGGATCATGTTGGCGCGGAATGGGCCAGCACACAGGGCTGGTGTATCCTCGCGCACGTTGAACCAAGATTGCAAGAGAGAGGGGTCAACTGCGATGACGACGCCGTTTGAAGAGCGGCTTCTGCTGGTTGTGATGGGGGGTGGGGGCGTGGGAAAGTCCTCGCTGGTGCTTCGACAGGTGGAGAACAGGTTCTACGACGAGTTTGATCCGACGATCGAGGATTTCTATACGACAGAGTGTATTGTGAAGGACGAGCTGGGGTCAATCAGCGTTTACTTGAACATTTTCGACACTGCAGGCCAAGCAGACACAGCAAGCCTGAGGTATTGGGACGTGTACCTGAAGAAGGCAGACGCATACATGTTCTTGTTTCAATAGCACGAGCGAGGACTCGTTGGAAACGGCGCGCGTTCTTATGGCCTCACTGGAACGACTGATGGGTGTAGAGGCAGCAAAGCTGCCTGTGGTGGTGGTAGAGACCAAGATTGATCTGCAGGAGTATCGGCAAGTGGATGAAAAGAGTGGGGAGGCGCTTGCGGAGGAGTGGGGCGCTACGCTGGTGCGGACGAGTGCAAAGGAAGGCACAAACGTGCAGGAAGCGTTTGACGAGGCGGCTGTGCTGGCGTTAAAGACACGGAGGGCATCGCTGGACAAGAGGGAGAGTGCCAAGAGGAGGGAGGTATGTGTGGTGGCGTGAAAACCGGGGGGGAGTGGGGATTTTTTGATCACGCTCGGCTGCGCTTTCGGTCGTGTTTGCTGCTTGCGGGGGAGTCGTCGAGGGATGAAGAGTCGGCGTTTCGCTTCTTGGAGTGTTTGGGCTTTTTCTTGGAGGTGGATTTGTCCTTGGGGGCCTTGGGGTTGGTGTTGGTGGTTTTTGGTGTTTTCGTCTTTGAGGAGGAGGAGGAGGGGGTGGAGGTGGAGGTGGTGGATGAGGATGATGATGAGGTGGTGGAGGTAGGGGTGGGGGTGGGGGTGTCGGTGTCGGTGGTGTTCTTGTTGCGCTTCTTCCTGCGGCCGCGCTTGTGCTTGCGCCGTGGCGTGTCTGCAGAGGAAGAGTCGGCATTGGGGTTGGAGGAGGAGGAAGAGGAGGAGAACGCAGGCGCAGATGCATCGTCGTGGTCGTGGTCGTCGTCGTCAACTTGCTGGGAGGCGTCGATGAGGACGGCTTCGTCTCCGTACTTTGCTCGGATGCGGTCTTGGTGCTTCTTGCCTGTAAAGTGGCGGTGGGCATCGTCGACAGAGTAGAGGCCGACACCAGGGCATTCGCCGCAAGCGAGGCTCTCGCCGTAGGGCAGCTGGGCAAAGGCCTCGCGCAACTGGGTGCGCAGCGGAGTGTCCATGAGCTTCTGTGTAAGCAGCTGGGCCTGGGCCTTGGTGAGTGAGGCGACGTCCTGTACGCCTGGGACGACGTTGTTGGCGCGCAGGTCGGCCAGGTCGTCGGCTTGCTGCTCGCGGATTGCGTCCGCGACGAGCTCGCGCATTTTGTCGGCGTCCAACGCCTGCTCCTTGCTCTGGACGCGATCGAGAAGAGCACGGAAGAGGCGGTTTTGTTTGTTGTCTGGCAGGGCGTCGTCACTGTCGTCGCCACTGTCGTCCGCGTGGTCGTCGCCGTTGTCGTCGTGCGAGTCGTCGTCGCTTGAGTCGTCACTGCTGTCGGCGTCGCTGTCCATGACGTCATCCTCGTCCTCCTCGCCACCCAGCATGCCGGCGCGCACCTTTTGCATTCGTTTGTACATTGTGGGTTGGGACGGTGGGTGGTGGATGCGCAGGCGCAGGCAGCAAGAAACGCCGACTCGAACCGACACTTTTCCTGCCACCCCCCAAGCTACCGTTCAACCCCCTTTCCCCTTTTGCTTGCTTTTGTTCACGGAGAATCGTGAGGACGACCAAGCAAACGACATAGAGACGAACCCGAACGCGACCCCTATCAAGAACCCACCGACACACACGACGCAATGTTTGGCAACAAGCAGACCCTCGCGTTGATTGTATGCATGCTGGCCATGCTCTGCACCGTGGTGAACGCCGTCAACCTGGCAGGCGCTCCCGCGGAGCTGACTGTGGAGAGCAGCGTGCCCCAGGCAGATGCCAACGGGTAAGTTTTCTGCAGGGGGGAGAGATGGCGAAATGGAGGGAAAAAAAAGGCCCTCTGGAGCAGAGACGGATTTTGGTCCCGCGCAGGCGATGGAGGAGCCGGTGTGCCATCGGATGGTTGTGGACATGGGCAAAGGGCGTGTGGGCAGAGGATGCGAGGAGGCAGGAGGGCGCAGAGGCAGTGGATGGGCAGCTAACACGGAGGGTAACTCGGGGCACACAGGGCAACGAACCGAAACACCCTTGCCGAGACTCGTGGCGTTGCCGCTGAGCAGGAGCAGGTGGAGGAAGAACCGGCCAAGGAGCTGGAGACGCCCGCCACCGAGAGTGCTGCTGCTGAGGAGAGCAACGTGGACGAGCCCGAGCAGGCAGAGCCGACGGAAGTGATGGACCTGGCGGACGACGAAAGCGCGTTTCACGACGTGAGCAACTCGTCGGAGGATGAGGAGGAGGAGGACGAGGACAACAGCGACGATTCAGACGACGAGGAACAGGACTGGGACTCGTTGCACATGGCGCTGGACATGTCGTCGACCGAGGACAGCGACAGCGATGCGGACGCGTCGTTTGGCATGCTCGATGCAGAATTTGCAGAGGCTGCCGAACACGTGCACGCGCTGTAAGCTGCCCCCCTTCATCATGGCGGGCAATCATCACCTTTCCCATGGCTTTTTGCCACCCCGGCCACCCCATAGGCCCACGCACTCTGCCGGGACGACAACAGCATGTGCGAACAAACGCGCGTGCTGGGGCCGTCGCCCACCCAGGCCAAACTGGGTTGGGAGCAGGCGCAATGGAGGCATCCAGCCCTCGTTGTTGCTTCCTGCTTCCCACGGGCGACGGTTTGAGCGTCTGCAAGCGTAGCCAGGGTGGACGGAATCAGAAAATGAACAACACTTAGAAATTGCAAACCCCTATTCTGTATTACGACTCGTGGCATGAGGCGCCGACCTCGGCCTCGTCCACAGGAAGGTTGTTGTGGAAGAAGAAGAAGCCTACGCCCGAAGCGAGCATGATCACGAGGAAGATGCCGAGGTTGTAGGTCATGACGAGGAGCATGATGAGGTAGTTAAAGGTGAACGAGAGGGTCCAGGTGGCGGCTCGGATGAGCTGCTGGCGGGCCGAGTAGCGCGTGGCGCGCTTGGCAGAGACGGTCAGCGGTGTTTCCATGTTGGTCTGGTCGCTTCCAGCCGGCTTGTCGAAGCGGCGCTTCCATGCAGAGAACCATTGGTTGAAGAGACAAAACGCAAAGATGGCCAGCAGCGAGGCCAGGTAGCCGCCGTATTCGGTGGTCTTCCACGACTTGAAGAGCATGGTCACTCTGTGTGGGGGCGAGGGAGAAAAAGCAAAGCAAGGTCAGTCCACGCAAGCGGGTGAATCGCGGGCATGGAGCTCCATGCATGGAACGCACTTGGGGCTGTCGTAGAAATACATCTGCATCATCATCATCATGTCGTCCTTCATGGTGGCTGAGCGGGCAGGCAACGTTTGGCTGGTCGGACGGGTGGACGAAGCGCAAGGCGCCCCCAGCGTGGGCAAGCAAACATCACACGGGGCTCAGAGGCGGATGAGCAAGAGGAAACAGGCGGTGTTGGAGCTGGTGACATCGGGCTCGGAGGACATCGAGGAGTTTGAGGCGGACAGGGACGGAGACGTAGAGCCGAGGTCGATGGAGGCGCAGACGAAGCAGCAGCTGACGTGGGTGGACAAATACGCACCGTCACACCCGTCTCAATTGGCCATGCATCCAAAGAAGCTGGACCAGGTGCGGCAGTGGCTAAAGATGGCACTGGGGGAATTTGAAGTTCGAGGAGCGCGCGCGTACAGCAAGGCGCTGTTGCTCACGGGCCCCAGTGGGTGTGCAAAGACGGCGGCGGTGCGTGTGCTTGCGCGGGAGTTGGATCTGGAGCTGTGCGAGTGGACGAGTCCGACGCAGAACGGTTGGACGGACGTGGACGGGTTGCCGCGGGCGGGAGAGTACAGCTCGCCGCTGCAGGGGTTCTCGGACTTTTTGGTGCGCAGCACACGGTACGCATCGTTGCCTGGTCTTGCACACACGGCAGGTGACGGCGCGGGAGAAGGATCGGTCTCGGGCGGGGCTGGGAGAGCCAAAAACGGAGTTCCTGAGAAGGTGACGGATCGGCAGCGGAAACTGCTGTTGGTGGAGGACATCCCGCTGCTGTGGACCAGCGAGCAGAAGGAACAGTTCCACGCGTTGGTGAGCGAGTTTCTACGCGACGGCCTGTGCCCTCTGGTGATTATTATTAGTGACGAAGCGACGCACGGGAGCAACACGCGGTCGCGGTACCTGAGCGAGGAGATCCTGTCGTCGCCGTACATGGCGTACGTGACGTGCAACGCCATCGCAAAAACGATTCTGACCAAGACTCTGAAGTACGTGGCGACGTGCGAGCAGATGTACCGAGCAGTAAGCCGTGGGTCGCCACTGACGGTGGCTGCGCTGGAGCTGGTGGCCGAGAGCTCGGGCGGAGATGTTCGCCATGCAATCAACACATTGCAATTCTTTTGCGTGGGAGGGTCGAGCATGTCGCGCAAGTCGCTGCGGGAGCTGAATCGGACGGCGGCGCTGGTGAAGGGAGCGGCGAAGAAGGGCAAGGGAAACAAGAAACGCAAGGCGGTGGACATGTACAGTGTGGATGCACAGGGGGACCGGGACGACGACGGAGAGCGCGTGGACAGCAGCGGAGTGGTGGGGACGCGTGAAATGTCGCTGGACTTGTTCCGGGCGCTGGGCAAGTTTCTGTATCCGAAACGGCGTGAGGAAGGAGATGCATTGAGTGCAACGACGTTGGATGAGCTGGAGCCGAGCCCATCGATCTTTTCGCCTGCATCGCTGGGCGAGGAGCAGGCGACGAGGTTTGTCTCGCCCGTGGGCGGCCGTGTGTGGCGGTACGAGTCGCCGTACCCTGCGCAGAGGCTGGGGAACCCGGAACAGAAGCTGTTGGTAGCGCCAGAGGTGGTGCTGCACAATGTGCCGATGGACCTGGAGACGTTTTCGCTGTTTCTGCAGGAGAACTACGTGGAGCACTTTTCAGACATTGAGCAGGTGGCAGAGGCGGCACAGTTGCAAAGCGATGCACAGGCCATGTGTGCGTACCGAAGCGCAGACTATGTGCAAGTGCAAGGGAGCCATTTGCGAGACATTGCGGCGAGCGTGGCTGCGCGTGGGATTGTGTTTACAAACAGGGCGCCTGCGACGCCAGAGTTTCGCAGTGTACGTGGACCAGGGTTCTTTGCGCTTCGGCAGAATCAGGCAGAGCTGGGCTCGCTGGTGGGGACGGTGTTTGAAGAGGAGCGGGCAGTGCACACTCAGGCGACACTGTGCACGGAATTGCTGCCGCTGATGGCCAAGTGCAAGACAGGGGATCGAAGTGTACGTCAGCAGCAGCTGCTGGCACGAGTGGGACGGCTGCCGGAGGTGATGGGACACCGTGCGCGGCGGATCGAGTGGCAGTCGAGCGGACGTGGAGCGGTGGCGGCTGCAGAGACGGTGGGATGGAAGCGACAGCGTGTGGAAGAGCTGGAAGAGGAGATTGAAGAGGATGAAGAGGGGTGAGGTGCGTGGCGGGAGGCAATGGATTCGGTCAGTGACGACTCGGTGTTCTTTGAGGAGGCAGAGCGAGGGATCACTGAAGAAACGATAGCGGAGCAAGAGCGAGTGGCACGTGTGCTGTTTGGAGTGTTTGTGTGCATCTTACTTGTGATATGGACGTTTTGGCGGCAAAAGGGCGACTTGATCCGCAACACGCTGGGGCGGCCGACGCGGGTGCGAGAGCGAGAGAGAGAGCGAGAGCGAGAGCACGCCGAGTAGAGCAGGTGCGGCGTGTGGACAGGACAGGACACATGCGTGCGATGCAAAGGACGCTGGAACGGCTGTTTGGGCGCGGGCGGAGGGCGGAATGGCCTCTGAAGGTGCTGGAGGGGGAGTCGCTGAGCGATGATGTGGAGGAGGTGGTGGGGTTTGTGGAACGGGAGAGTGTCGGGTGGAAGCTGTTGCAGCAGAGCGTGTGGGCACAACACGATGGCGTTGGGACAGGGCTGGGCGAGCTTGTGTGCGCGGTGAACACGTTGTGCGGAGGGTTTGCACGTGTGCAACACGGCGTGCGTGCGTGGCCGGTGCACCGTACGTTGGCCAGGGTGAGGGAGGAGCTGCGCGAGCGGGTGGGGCGTATGAGCGTGCGGGTGGAGGAGGTTGTGAGCAACCAAGTGCGTGTGCCGGAGCGGTACCGAGGGCTGGTGGCGCTGGCTGCGGCGTGTGACGTGGATAGCAGGCACGTGTATGTACATACGTTGGGCAAAGAAGGCCAGGAGGCGAGCTGCGTGTTGAAGAACAGCGTCGGGCTGGAGATACGCGCTGGGCGAGTGCAAAGTGTCGGGGAAGCGGTGCCGCGCGCAGGGACAGCACAGGAGTGGGCAGAGAGGCGTAAAGACGGAGCGGATGGAGGCAAGACATGGCGTGTGTTGTTTGTGCAGGACGGGCGGGGCTTGAGAGAGTTGCAGGTGGAGGTGGAGGCGGTGGTTGTGAGTGGACAAGTGGATGCAGCGGAGGCAGAGGAGATGTGGGATGAACGCAGAGTGCTTGTGCTGGACAACGTAAAGTACGATGCAATGCAGGCGTGGGCGCGCATGGTGGGCTGTTGGCCTGTGGAGAGGGCGCGTGATGGAGAAGAGGAAGATGTTGGGCGAGCGGTACACCGTGCGGTGTTGGTACGGGATGAGACACTGTGGGTGACGGTGGAGGTGGAAGGAGGGCGGGTAGAGTGCGCAAGTGTGCTGCTGTGCCACCGACTGGGGTGGATGGTAAACGGGCAGCGACGCGCGTTCCGGCAACTGCAGCGGCTAGGACTGCGCAGGCGGGTTGTGCGGGACGTGGGCAAAGCGTACGCGCAATTGGCAGAGGAGTTGCGGGTGTGGGGAAAGGCGCTGGTGGGGGAAGGGGCGCTGGCGGTGGACGGGGTGGTGTGGGCGTTGGAGGCCCTGAGCAGCGGGAGCGGGCGCGACGAGGGCTGGGTGGACGCAGAAGGGGTGGAGAGAGGACTGGAAGCAGCGTTGCGGTTGGTTGGGGCGTTGTGGAGGGTGGAGTGGATGGTGACGTCGAGCGCCTGAGCGCTGGGTGAGGGAAAGAATGGACGAGTTTTTTGATGCCATTGAAGATGGGGATTTGGGGACAGTGGAGGCAATGGTGGAGAAGGGAGCAGATGTGCATGGGGTGAGGGCAGGCGGGTGGACGGCGTTGATGGTGGCCGCAAGGGAAGGGCAGGTGGAGGTGTTGGAGTGGTTGCTTGATCGAGGTGTGGATGTCCATGCTCGCACGGAAACAGCGCTGTGGACGGCATTGATGATTGGGGCAATGGAGGGGCATGTCAAGGTTGTGGAGAGGTTGGTCGGGGCAGGGTCGCAGCTGGAGGCGAGGAGCAGGCAGGGGAAAACGGCGTTGCTGGTGGCTGCAGCACAGGGCAGGGCAGGTGTGGTTGCGGCGTTGGTGGGCCACGGTGCACGTTTGGAAGCGCAGGACGCAGACGGGAAGACGGCATTGGTGGCAGGTGTGCGGTCTGTGGAGGTGACGAGAGTGTTGGTGGAGAATGGGGCGGAGGTTGGGACGGCGGCAGCGGCAGCGGCGGCGGTGAATGGGTTTGTGGCGTCGTTGGAGGTGTTGGTTGGTGCAGGGGCGGATGTGTGGCTGGCTGTGATGGCTGCAGTGGACTATGCGCGGAGCGAGGTGGTGCGGGAGGTGGTGGAGTGGGGGATTGGGAGGAATATGGACGTGAACCGGGTGGATGAGGAGAGAGGAAGGACGCTGCTTTTGGCAGCAGCACGTGTGGGCGAGGCAGCGTCGATGGAGATGCTGCTGGAGGCTGGAGCAGATTGTGGGGTGCGGGATGCGAGGGGGAACACGGCGCTGCATCTGGCTGTGGATGCAGACAAGGGAGCACAGGGGCCGCTGGTGCTGCTGAGGTATGGGGCAGAAGTGGATGCAAAGAACAAGGCGAGGTTCACGCCGCTGGCGCGGGCGGTGATGTTCCAGAGCTTGGCGTGCACGAGAGCGTTGGTGGAAGCCGGCGCGGATCTGGAGGTGCACATGGACGGCCTGGGGCGCACACCGTTGATGTATGCCGCGAGGCAGTGGAGGAGTGAGGTGGTGTGCGAGCTGGTGGAGGCCGGGGCGAACGTGCAGGTGCGAGATGTGAACGGGGTCACGCCGCTCATCGCGAGCTGCGGAACAGGGTGCACGGTCAAGACAGAGAGGCTTTTGCGTGCTGGCGCGGACGTGTTTGTGTGTGGAGATGATGGGAGGACGGCGCTGGATGTTGCTGTGGAGAGTGGGAATTTGGAGCGGGTGTGGCTGTTGGTGGACAGCGGGGCGGATGTGAACTCGGTGAGGGATCGGAGGGAGTTGATGGAGGAGTTGGGAGGGGGATGAGAGGGGGTGGGTGTGTGGGGGAGGGGGTTGGGGGGAGGAAGGAGTGGGAGGGAGTGCGCCGGGAAGTCCACAAGAAAGGAGTCATCCAACAATGAGTACACGCGTGTGTTCCACCTGCAATTTGCAGACGATCATCCCCAACGACTGTCAGTTTCAGGGAAGATGCCATTTTGGCCCGGGCCGGTGCTGGAATCACCATCACAGTTTCCCGACGACTACGGTGCGCAAGACAGCGGCAATGGGAGGCAATTCCACACATCCACGTTTGATACTGGCGCGTATCGACTGCATCGACATGAGCGCAACCAAGGAGGTGGGTTGCGATGGAGCGTGTGACGTTTCCCTCCGATTCTTGCTAACGACGACTGCACACGCACAACTGCACGCACACACGGACAGCGAGTGGTCCCTCAGGGTCGTCCTCCAGCTCGAGCACCGGTGGCTCATCTAACAGCACGGAAGGTGACGTGGGGATCAAGATGAGGGCCATGCAGTTCCACGGGGAGTTGCGCGTGGAGCAAAAGGTGGATTTGATGCTGGAAGCGATTCTGCGCGGCGTTGTGGGACCTCTGGCGGCATCGCTGCTGATTGACCACGGGGATCTGACGTGGGACATCAAAGGAGCCTACAGTGGCACGGATGCCACACACCCAAAGCCCAATCAAAGCATGCCTGTGGAGCGGAAGAACCGGTTTGTGGCAGCGTACCAGCGGTGGGAGGAAGACGGAAAGCCAGCGGACGTGTTTCCGTACGTGAGGGATCTCATGGACATCCTTCTGGCGTGTGACATTCTGTGGCAGGCGGGGATCAGCGATGGGGATATCGATGAGTACGGACTTGTGTGTGGTCGGTGCCTGAAGCGACTTGGCGTGTGGCAACATGAGGAGGACTGTGCGCCACATCCGCAGGGATGGTGTGACTGTGGTGAACAATGGACATGCACCAACAGCAGGTGTCGCAAACACAATGGTGGAGACTGTCCATGCGAGGCGGATGGTGTGGAGCGGTGCCATTGCGCGTGGAAGCATCCGCAGCTGGTGTTGCATCGCAGCGTGTGGATGGCAGTTAAGGATCTCCGCACAAAGACACAGGGGCATGTGACGGATCTTTCAGACGTGGGGTGGAGATGCAAGGGCTGTGGAATGCGTTGAAGCAGGAGGTGTTCAACGCAAGGGAGGGAACGGCGATGTACGAGCTGGTGAGCCATCCAGAGAGCAAACACACCCATGGCGAGTGTTGGAAGGGATTGAGCAGCAGCACAGGGGAGGCGTCGACAGGAAGCAAGACATGGTGCAAGCAGTGTGTGTGGCTGATGGCCAGTGGGATGCAGGAACTGGTCAGACCGAGTAGTGATGATGACGGGGGGCACAAGTACATCGATGTGGTGCGTACGGGAAAGTATGTGGTGGAGCATCCACACCAACCACTGGTGGTGTACGAGGGCACAGAGAAGAGTCTGCTGGAGGTGATGGAGGATGTGACCACGGAGGAGCTGCACCCGTGCATGCGGGAGCTGGTGAAGGGACAGAAGTCGGTCAAAAGAGTGGCCAAGGAGCTGGAGTGGATGGTGGAAGTGGACAGCGCGGGCCAGTTGACGCAGGTCCAGGTGCAGCCGAAACGAACCCGGCTGCTGGATGAGGTCCTGCCAGAGGCTGGGTTTCCTGAGGCGTGTGCAGTGGTGTCGTGGAATGGCACGCGTTCAGAGGTGGTCGAGTGTGTGAGTGGGCTCACTGTGGAGCTGGGGACGTCCTTGTCGCCGTCGTCGTCGTCGAGCAGCAGCAGCAGCAGCAGCAGCAGCAGCAGCAGCAGCGGGGTGCAAGAGACAGGGATGCCACGATACCCTCCGCGAGTGGCAGGAGGTGCATCGGGTGTGACGGAGTTGGGGCAACTGGAGGAAGGAACGATTGTTCGTTGGCAGTGTCTGTCCATCCTGCGTGCATGTGCCAGAGGCGTGTGCAAACCAGCGCTTTACAAATTGCATGTCGCACCGAGATACGAACTGCAAGCCATGGACGAAACCACCTGCGTCAAGCGCTTTGCCGATGCCTCATCGTCGTCGCTGTCTCATGCCGCATGGGGACTGGCGAACCATCGCAACGCCGTGCACCATCGCAATGAGGAATGGCAAGATTTGCTGATCATGTCAAAGACTGTGCCAAGACCTTGAAGCAGAAAGTGAAGGACTTGCCAAACACCTGTCCGTTTGAGGGCGAATGCGCTACAAAAGCACACGAGGAGCAGTTCTGGTGTCGCAATTGCGTCAACTCGGCCCTTTCATCGCCACCGAATCCCGATGGCAACAGTGCCATGGACACAGTGCAGGTTCTGCGTGACCTGTCTGTGGATGGACGCGAGGACTTGCCCCTGGAGCTGTTTGCCACCGATGCCCGCTTTGACTACGAGGACGGGGATGTGGTCGATGGCAGCGTGGTCGAGGCACTGACTGCCTTTGTGGCAGACTACGCCGGGGCTGTCGGACAGAATGAGGAGGAGGAGGAGGAGGATGATGAGAGCCCCAGAAGCAAGGTGGACATGCTCAGGGCACGGAATCGACTGGCTCTGGTGCAACTGCAGCGACTGCTGGGTCAGGCGGAGGAGTACGAATGGGACGCACGCACGGATGCGCTGGGTTACCTGCGCGCGGTGATCGTGACACGCAAGACTGAAGACGGGGACTCGGAGGGAGAGGAGCCGCAGGAGCAGTACCTCTTTGAGTTTCGTGTGCCGGTGCACAAGGAGTTGCGTGATGAGATGCCACTGACACTTGGTGGTGGACTGGGTGGGGATGGAGTGGATGATGTGCGTGTGTTGCTGGCGGATGGACAGCTGGCGGACTGCTGGGTGGCATGTGGACCCACTGCGGAGCGACGGGCTGGAAGGATGGTGACACGTGAACAGTTGGCGCATCTGCGGGTGGTGTGTGGTGGTGGCGATGGGAACGAGGTGGGGGATGAGGAAGTGTATGGTGTGCGTGTGCTGGTGCAGCGTGAGCCAGGGGAGATGGTGGAGCGTGTGGCTCAGTTTGGTTGGGAAGACGGCGTTGGGGAAGAGGGCATGGATGTGGGTGCACGTGTGGCACAACTGGTGAAGGGAGAGTGGCGACAGAGGGTCGAAAGAGTGGTGATCATGCTGCTCTCGAGTGAGGTGGAGGACATGGGCAGGGGTGAGAACTCGTTGCCATTGGCAGAGGTGAAGGATGTGTCGGATGTGGTCGCTGTGGTGGATGTGCGTGTGGGATGAGAGAGGAGGCGCAATGGAGGCCAAGACAACCGTAGGTCGACAAGATGTCATCATCGTCATCGTCGTCGTCATCATCTTCATCTCCTGAAGGAAGAGTTGTGCGTGCGCTGATCGTCCAGTGTGGGGAGAACGAGACAAAGGGAAAGGAAGACCCGCAGGCCAGAGCTGGCATGGCCAACAGCGTCCAACTGGTGAAGGAGTATGTGCTCAAGTCGCCCTTGCTGCGGTGGTGCAATGGCAACAAAGACATCAAGAATCTTGTCGTGTTGACTCCTGACGAGCTGGTGGACAAGGCGAGGCTGGAGAAGGAGCTGGAATCGCTTGAGGACGCGGCCGACGAGTACAAACAGCGACTGCTCGTGGTTGTGTACCTCATTGCGCATGGAAAGAAGAAGAAGGACTTCTTTGTGGTCAACAGTGATAATGACGAGTTTATGGAGAACGAACTGCTGGCCGCTCTGGCAGACAAGGTGACCAAGAACGGGGACAGGGAAGAGGGCGCCGACTTGCTCTACTTTCGCGACTCGTGCTACACAGGGACCGCAGGCATGGGCAACATCACCATGGATGTGCATCGTGGCTACTCGTTTGCACCCGAGGAGGGGGAAACCAACACCGTGGACTCCTACGAGAACAACCCGAACCTGGTGGTCCTCAGCGGCAGCAATCGCACCGTGAAAAGCCGCTTTGTGGACGAGACTACTGAATGGCCACTGGTCAGCAAGGCCAGTGGGTTGATCAAGGCCTGTAAAATCACGTGGGAGAACAGCGAGAAAGTTGTGGTGCATCCTGTGTCTGCGTTTTCCCTGGCGCTTGCCGTTCACTTTGGCAAGGCGTTGTCCAAGGCCGAGGAGACCGCATTCACATCGCAGGCACCGGACAAACTGGACAGGGCGTGGTTGCATCGCAACTGGGGCCTGATGGCACGGAAGATGGCCTTGGAAGGGGCTGTGTACGCCGTGGATGCCGGGGACGGAGAAAAGAAGGTAGACGCCCGGATGCAAGTGACGTCGGTGGCCTACAACGACACTCATTTTGCGCAGTTGGCATCGATGATGGTCATCCGTGCTACCAAGAAGGGAAATGGGCGAATGGAGCTGTTGTGTGACGGTGGGGCACTGGCAGGCGTGCAAGAGGGCCAACGCTGGGCTATGTTCGAGCCATTGACAGACGTGCACACGGGGACGCCCAGCTACACAGCCACAGTGACAGAGGTGACGGGAGTGTGCACGAGTTTGCTCGAGGTGGAGGAAACGGTGGATGAGGACGATGAAAAGGGTCTCGAGGCTGGGTGGCACCTGGTGGACCTGGACATGGCGTATCTGCATGTAGAGGATGGGTCTGTGGTGGGGCTGGAGTCGGGGCAAGGAGTGGAGAACGAAGAGAAGGCTGTGGTGAAGGGAAAGGTGACTTTGGAGGAGGACGGTGGATACCGAGTGCGCGTCACGCTGAAGGACGAGGAGTTTGACTCATCGCGGCTGTTTGTGTTGCCCAGCAAAGTGGAAGCAACGATTGCATTGCGCAAGATGGCACGGTATGCGTGGTTGCTGCGAAAGCAGGGCCCAAAGTCGATGTCCGACTTCAAGGTGACGGTGGATGACAATGATGAGGGCAAGGGACGCGAAGGGTTCTCATACATGCGCTCAGTGCAGTTGAGCACAGAAAAGAAGGGGAAAGGTGTCCAAGTGGCTGCGTTTGCGTTCTCCTGGGCGTACGGGGTGCATTGGCACACGCGTGAGGTGCATCTGCTTCAGAAGGGCAGGCCCATCACGTTTACGTCGTACGGCATCACACCACCCTCGTCGGATGGGAACCCACTGCCACCAGAGTATGTCAAGTTTTACGTGTGGGACAGCAAAGACACGTGCAACCTGTTGTACGCCATGGAGCAGGAGGGGGTCATGCGCGGCACAGAGGAAGAGGTGTTGCAGGCGCAGAAGGCAGCAACGGAACGGGATTCTCAATCAGGAATGAGGAGTGTGACTGAGTGGGCGTGTGAGGTTGTGCAGTTGGAGTAGGTCCCGCGTGCAGTCGCAACCAGAGTGAAGAAGCGCTCGCGACACTGCCCCGTTGGAAGCAAACCAACAAGACACACACAGAGAGACCAAACGACACAGATGACAGGAAATGGCAATTCCCGGATGCTGGCGGTGATGGTGGACGGGAGCATGACGCGCAAGGCGGTGAAACGAGCAGCAAAGGTGGCGAGCGAGGTGACGCAGCGATGTGCAGTCGGGGCGGACGTGGTGTGTTGGGTGCCGTTTGGGGCACAGGCCTTGTGTGGGATGGGGCCGGTGGAGATGGGCAAGCTGGGAGAGGGGAGGGTGAAGGAGAGGGCACGGAGGATGGGACGGGAGGCAGCGTGCGTGGCGAGAAGGAGCGGGCCGGTGGTGGCCCTGAGGCAACGACGGGGCATCATGGCATGGCACATGCGTGCACGGGGGCAAAAGACACTGCAGGTGGTGTGGCTGTGTGGCAGGAGGTATGCACAGGAGGGGGGAGAGGAGGAGGTGCTGCAGTGGACGGAGAGCAAGGGCATCCGGCTTGACATGCACGTGGTGCAGCTGGAGAAGGAGGGAGAGGAGGGAGAGGGGGTAGAGGGGGGAGAAGATGTCCATGCTCTGTGGGCTGGGTGTGAGCGATGGAAGGACGGGGAGGTGGATGACCTGGTGCTGGCACTGAAGGGCAAGGAGGAGAATGGAGCGGGAGGTGAGGCTGGTGAGGACGGTGGCGGTGGGACAGAGGAGGGAGGGGGAGAAGCAGAGAGGTGAGAGGAATGGAACAGGGTGCGGGCAGGGCAATGGAGTGGGACTTGTTTGTAGTTGTTGCCGCAGGTCTGGGAACACAAGCGTCCCCACGCGACCCAACAGAATGTTTGTGCGCCGTGTGGGGCCAAGAGCCGCGTCTACAGCTGTGCGTGCTACCCGTATCCGCTGCACATCAAGGCCAAATACTGTTGTGCAGCGATGTGCGCATTCTAGCACGAAACGCACCCCCATGAGCATAACCAACTTTCGGCGCCTCCAAACCTACCCGCACACACAACTGGGGTCGGTGGAGCGTGTGACACCGTGTGTTGCATGGTCTATGGGTGGCACAGTTCATCGCTATGCTCTGTCCACAACCACAAGCGACACAAATGAGCTCTCCCGCGCTCGCGCTGTGCTTGAACGGCAGCAACGCCGTCTGGAGGAGCTCTCTTCTGAACTCAGGGATGCTCGTGGACAGTTGCGCCACTGTACACGAGAGGAACGCCCAATGCTGGAGCTTGCAGTTGCCAAGATGGAGCTGGACGTGGCGAAAGCGGAATTGGTCGTGGAGGAAAGCAAGCTCGACGTCGCCAAAGCCGAGGGAAACAACCCCCTTAGGGAGTTTTACATACAACAGATGGTTGGCGCAGCACAGCAAGTCACTGTTGCCAGAGAGCAAGTGAACAACGCGCAGGCTCGTGAGTAATCCGCTCATCCCACTTTTTGTGTGTTTGGCATGCCTCTGCTGACCACCACATGCTTTCTCCACAGGTATGAGCATGTTACAGACACGCTCCGCACCCAAACGTACGTTTTCATCGCCCTGATAGGGAGAGGGGCTCCACCGCTCAGCCACTCACGCGGATCTGCATCGCACAGAGGACCTGGTGTCAGTGGAGCAGTTTGCCCAGCTTCTGGACCGCGAACCCTGCTTCGACTTGAGCAAGAAGAACACGCCGCTTGGTGATGCCGACCTCACACGGCGACTCTTGAGCATCCCGCTGCAAAACAGGAAGGCAACCGTAGAAGCGTTTCGCTCCACTGTGCATACACAGCTGCTCAACCCCAACCAACAGCGCACTGGGACGTGGCTGTACTCGCTCGCAGGCATGCCGGGCTCAGGCAAGACACGCATGCTCATGGAACTAGGAAACGTTCTGAACGACGTCACCAAAGAGGATGCTTTGGCGCACCTACACGCTGTCCCTGTCCTGCTTACCCTCAACAACCGCAACCATCATGAGATCGAGGGGATTTGGGGCGAATTCGGCCTCGGCGTGCGCATGCTGTACGACTACGCCGTGGATAACGGTCTCGAACGCCGTCTTCTTCCCAGCGATGTCCAGCTACTGGAAGAGGCGTTGGTCCGACTGCCTGAACCCGTCGACGCAGCTAAACTGATCATCAGGCACGCGCAGAGACAGAATGGTGGCGCCCCAGTGCTTCTGTATTTGGGGTTTGACGAAGTGCAGCGCATTGTGGACAATGACCCGTCCAAACAAAAAACGATGGAGCAGGTCATCCGCTCTGCCGCGGGCATCATGGCATCAACGAACCAGTTGCGGGGCACCCACAACGGCCAGGAGCACCCGTGTCGCGCGGTGGTCGCCGTCGCTGGGACCCGAGATCTGTACCTGCTCGGAGCACTGCAGCGCACATCGTCGTACATCGCCTACTCGCTCGCTGTGCCCACTCTCGGTCTGGCAGAATCCCTCACGGCTGTGCTGGGCTTTGTGGGCACGTCACTGAAAGAGACACCACCGAGCCATGTTCCCGTACTCGTCAACAGCCTGCGTCGTGTGTTTGGTGTCCCGCGTGCTGTGGAGATGCTTGCGGTGGAGTACGCCGCCAAAAAGGACTGGGATGTCGCACACATCGCCAAAGACTTGGATGCGACGCTAGAGCTCGTGAAGCTGCGCATCAACACCAAAGAGTTTCCTGGAGACCTGGCCAAACAACTCATCCGCATGAGCCTGTTCAAGGAGCGCGTGCAGCTGACGGACGAGTACAATGGCTCAACGGTGCAGGAGCACATGGACTGTGGACTGGTGATTGTGCACGATGGCCTTGTGACTCCCATTCCTCTGCGTGTGGAGAAGGAAGCGCGGAAGAGGAGCCTCCTGCTTCGCTGGATGGACAGATTGGACCGGGTGGATCACTGGGAGGAGTACGAACGGTTTGCGCGCCACTACCACCGCCTGCGCGCACAGGCGCTGGTGGAGAGCCCACCGTCGTTCAGCTCCATGGATGGCGCGCAATGGCATCAGGGTGCGTTGTGCAGCCCGCGACTACAGCGCATCGAGTACCGCACACGTGTGACGGACTCGCAGTTGGTAGATTTGAGCAAACCATTTCCAACCAACGTCGATGAGGTGACCGCCATTGTGCGGAAGCTCGCGCAGCAGCAGCCAGACGGTCTCGAGCACAGCATCCACATGCTCAACGCGGACAAGGCGCCGTTTGCCGACGTGATTGCTGTGCATCCTGCGCAGGATGGAGTGGTGCTGGAGTGCATCCAGTGCAAGTTCAGCGAGGACGGAGAACACGCGAGCGGCAAGGTAGACTTTGGGATGGTCAAAAAGGAGTACGACAAGGTGATGGGCACAAATTACTCGGGCTCGAACAAAAACAGCGCGTGGCAGTGTGGAAAGGGGGACACCGAAGAGTTCCTCGAGCAGATGTTTCAACCGCTCGCTGGTCCAGAGGGCAAGGTGCACGTGGTGTTTGGCCTGAGCAGCGTCAAGGCGCCCAGGGGCGTGTTGGAACACCAGCTGCTGGGCGATTTTGATGATGGCTGGACTGCAGACAAGAATGTGTATGTGGTGCATGGGAACAACCATCGCGACTACTATGGCCAGCTGATGCAGTCGGTGATGGGGTTGCAGATGGTGGAGGCCGAGGTGCGAGGGGAGAGTGGGAAGTAAGCGTACAAGCATCCAAGTGTGAACACGGATTGACCTTTGTCGAGACTATGTTCACGAGCAACCAGTGCAAGGGGCCACGAAGTTCCCGGCCGTCGCCAAAACAACCCCGGTGAACCATGACGTGGACGGTGCGATACGGCGGTGACTTTCCCGTGTATGTGGACAAAAGAAAAGCCCCTCACTTCTTCGTGGCGATCTGTGGCAATCGCGATGCCGGGTGGGAAGACGTCAAACAACGGTGGTCCACCTCGGGGGAGATCTGGGAGAGCAGTGCGCACATTGCCATCGGCGTGGTGGTCAACCACCGGAATGAACGTATGGTGTTTGCATGCATCAGCAACCCGCAGGAGTACACACCTTGGAAGCTCTGTGTGGCCCCGCAGCTCGCGGACGAGTGGTACGCAAACACTCGCACCAACCTCACGACACAGGGAGAGGCGTATTTATGGGATCGACACACTGTGGATCTGGACACTGCAGCGGTGAGTGTGGGAGTGGGGCTGTTGGGAGGCAAGGGTGTGCGCACGGGCCAACGAGCTGACACCCGTTTTGCGTGAAAACCCTCTTTTGCACTTTAAGCGAATTGCGGGCGTGGCAGACGAGGCGCATGGTTGGAAGTGTGTGCAAAAGGGAGGCATGCTGAGCCAATACCAGCCAAATGACTTTCTTTTTGATTATGGACGCAAGGTCGAGCAGGGGGCGAATTGGAACTCGGTTCTGCTCGATTGGAGTCGCACAGGTCAAATCTGGACGCCTGTGGACACCGATGGGCAATCGCCCGTTGCCCTGTTGGTGTTTGACACTTCTCAAGGAGTGCGTGTGATCATGGAGTGCACACCAAACAGAACGGCAAAGTACGACTGGAAGCTGGAGAGCTTTGATCGCGTCGACGCGTGGGTCGAGAGGAGACGCTGACAACAGATTGGAAGCTCTTCGTCGTCCAATCAATACGGGCAAGCAACGAGTGTGGAACTGTGTGAAGGGACATGTATCTCTTTGGAGGCACTCGAGGTGAGGCAACCCGGAGCGACGGCAAGAGCACCACTCATCATCGCTGACATCCCCCTTCCTCTGCCATGACACAGCACATAACATGCACATCCTTCTCGACGGGAGCCAGCGAACCACAACAGAGCATGTGGAGCATTGGGATGGACGTGCCACTTGACAGCGCGGGGTCGTCGAGTTCGTCGTCGTCGCCAGCGAGCGAGCCCGCCCGATCGTTTTCAGCCATCGTGGGCGGTAACGCCAGCGCCTACACACCCAAGTTCCCCAAGTTCAAGATTGAAAAGGCACAGTCGGTGAAGGTGACACTGTCGAACCCAGCCATCGTGGGCGGGAGCCGAAGTCCAAGTCCGCGCGTTCGCACGTACCCCCCTCCGGGTATTGTCACGCAGTGGGACAACTCGCCCTTGGACTCGTCGATGAGCAGCAGTCGCACAAGCATGGACGTGGGAACACCCCACGGACAGGAAACACAGCCGTTTTTCTTTCAATCATCATCGTCCACCTCGTCAAAACGATCATTCTACTGTGACGAGTGGGAGTGCACGCAAACGGACGGACATTTCCCGGTGTTTCTGCGCAGAGAGCATCGAGATGGATTTGCAGACAACATGACTCCGCACTACTTTGGAGAAGCGATGGAAAGGTTGCGCGACTTTTACGATAGTGCATTCGCGGATTCGGGCAGGATTTGGACCCACACAAGCGAACGCTGCGCCGTGGTGGTGACGGAAAACATGGATGGTGACTTGTATGTCATTGTTTGCGAACAGAACGAGGGTCGGTTCAGCTCAGACAAGCCGTGGCGGGCGGTGGACGAGGGGAGGAGGGCCGCGGACTGGTTGGACGAGGCAAACGGAGCTGATACTGTCGCATTGATCCAGGGCGTGAACGTGGACGAGTACACAATGAGGGTAGGTGAACGGTGTGAGAGAGTGTGTGTTATGGTTGCGTGCAGCTGACCACGGAGGGGATGAATTGTGCAGATGATGTTGGGGGAGGAGGACATCCAGGTGCCGCAACTGCACCATTGGGTGGGTTCCACAGCATCGTCGTCGGGCTCTGTGTCCTCGAGCAACGACGGCGCGACCACTGGCACAAGGCGACAGCAGCACAGTGGCATGACGGTGCCGCAATTGAAAGATGAGATTGTGCGGCGGGTGAAGTCGGAGCTCAGGAACACGGGACAAGGAGAAGTTGAGTACAAAAAGGTGGGTGCATGGATGGGCACGGCATGCAAGCGGGCTGGCCATTCGTTTGCGGACATCATTGCAGATATGGAGGAGGACCTTGTGATCTTCTGGCCGCAGGACGGTTCCGAGAGGGTGATCGCGCTAAGGGGCGATGGAGGCGGAGGTATTGATGGGAACTGGAGGAGGAACACAACGGGATTGGGCAACACCGAGTTTGGAAAAGGCAAAAAGCCGCAGCGAGTCACTTACGAGCAGACCGAGGAATTGGCGAGGCATCTGGCCATGTGCGCCGAGCCACCGCAACTGAAAGATGAGTTGCACGCCATGATTTGCGCGTGGTGTGAGGAGGAACGAGTCAACCCGGTAGCGCCAGGCGAACGCATCTATCGCCTGCGCCTGGCCGGATTCATCAACGTGGAGGATGGAGAAACAGTTGTGTACCAACAGCCCTTTTCTGAGCTGCGTGATACGGTGGAGGTGGACACTACGTCCAACTCGGAGCCGGAAGAAGGGGGGTTGGAGGAAGGGGGGCCGTCCATCGACGATCTGCTGAACGAGCACCACAATACCGATGACACTGCGCTGAGTGACAACGAGAGGCAAAGGAGGCTTTGCCATGCGCTGTGGAACGCCGACAGTCAGGAAACACTGGCCAAAGTGCTGAAGCGATGCGGGTTCCTCGATGATCTTGTCAACGAGATGAGCCAAGCAGCCTCAGGGCAGAATCTGGTAAGGATATTGTCCGAAGAGGGGTTTCAGCAGCTGATGGACCATGTGAACCTTGGGTTCATGGTCAAATTGGGCCAGAAGGCTCTGTACAAGGACTACATCGAGGATTGCGAGGCCAAAGCAGGCAAACCACCGCAACAGGAGACACAGGTTGCTACAGAAACCCACAAGAAGTACCTACGCAGTCAACTGGTGCGCATATGCAAGCTACGCGATTGCAGCAACGAGGATGTTCCAGGGCTCCTGGACTTGACGGAAACGTCTGCACCGCGGTTGCTTCATGAAGGGCATGACGAATTCGAAGACACGTTGTTGATGCTTGCTTGCGAACATGGCAATCTGCAGCTTGTGGACGAGCTGCTGCGGCGAGGGTGCGACGCAATGGCCGCGAACGCAGAGGGATGGACGGCAGTGGTGTTTGCCGCCCGTGGAGGGTACGCGCAGGTGTTGGAGCGTCTGCTTCAAGAGTCTAGTGTGAAGGAGGCGCTGCAGGACGCGGAGCGCGAAGAAGGGCGCCTTGCCATGGCTGAGGCCGCAGAAAAAGGGAATGTGGAGTGCATGGTCATCCTGATGGCTTGCGGCGTCGCCAACGGAGTTCCTGTGACTCGCAGAAAGGCAATTGTGGAAGGCATTCTGCAGATGAATGCAGAGCAAGACGTGACTGTGTCGACGGTTCGGTCGCTGCTCGACAACAGCGGGTGGTCGCTTACAGTGCTGAGTGTGGGGATGGAAGCATGCGAGAATGGTAATGTGACCATGCTGGACTTGCTGTTGAACGCTGGGCTGGATGTCAATGCGTGCGACTCGAGTGGATCGGTGATGTTGATGTCCACGGATGAGCCCAACGGTGCTGAATGCTCTGTTGGACGCAGGAGCAGACGCATCCATCGCCGAGAACGTCGAGGGACAAACAGCACTGATGATGGCCTGTGACGCAGGAAAGGAAGCGGTGGTCGAGACGCTGCTGGCCCATTCGTCGACTGATGTTCGCGCGTTGTCAATGCAGCAGGACAGCTATGGGCAGACGGCACTGATGATTGCATGCGAACGTGGCGTGCAGTCGATAGTGAAGCGGTTGGTGGCTGAGTGCCCAGAGTGCATCAACCTTGCAGACAAACACGGGGCGACGGCGTTGCACATTGCCGCAGAAGCCCATCACAGAGGGGCAGTGACTGTGTTGCTCAGACACCCTCAGTGTGAATGGTTTGTTACCACAGAGGGTGGACTTACTGCTGTGGATGTGGCCGTGGATACCGAGAATGTGGACGAGAAGGCGACGCACAGCTGTGTTTTTCCCTCTGCTCCAGTGCGGCGTGGGGTTTGACGATGAGACACTCGGAGGGTGCAGCATGCTTAAAGAGCTGTGTGAGGGCCGAGGACTTCTCAGATACGCAAAGGAATATGCTCACCGCAAGTTGGGTTGGGTGCAGCAGGCATCCATGCCCTGGGGTGAATCTGTGGCAAAGGATGTCGTGCAGATGGTGCGTGGGAAGCTGATCAGTGGTTGGTGGAAACGGGAGGGTGGGATGGAGGTGTACTTTGGTCAGGGCGAGGCCCCTGTGGAGCTCCCCGTGTGTGATGCAACGAGCTCGGAAAAGGAGCTCGCCGACGAGCATGTTGCAATGACCATTGGTCTTTGTTTCCCCGGATCTGTGACAGGCTGCCATGTTGCACGATTGGAGAACGGGATGCTGCGCATGGATACGGAGGAGGGCGCGAGCAGCGTGCGTGCGTTGAAAATCACGGTTGCGGAGCATGAGGAATCGACCACCACGGCGATTCCAGACACGCTTGGGGAATGCAACAACCTCAGGATGCTCGACGTGGAAGCATGCGGCGTTGTCAAAATGCCAGCAGCATTTGGCAACCTGGCTCAGCTGGTGCATCTTTGCACAGCTTCCGACCAGTCTCTGGAAGATGTGCCCGAACATGTCGTGCAGGACAGTGCTCAACGTGTGGTGAAGTATGTCAAGAACATGAACCACGACTGGAACTGGGTGAATTGGATTGTTCTGGGACATGGTGGCCAGGGCAAAACAACCATCATTCGCTCCCTCCGACGCCTGTGCAGCAAGCGCAGCAGTCTCTTTGACGAACCAGAGTACCAAACACTCCACAGCGAGCGAACTACGGATGCTACACACGGCATGGATGTGTTTGAGTTTGAGATTCGAGCGGAGGAAGACGAGGCGATTGCAGTTCACGTGCGCGTGAGTGACTTTGGGGGCCAGCCGGAATACTGGCTGGCCCACCAACGCCTGTTGTCTACCATGGGCAGTGCGCAAGTGATTGTGGCGACCCCAATCGTACACGGGGAGGGAGAAGGGAACGATGCAGTGGACTACGAGCAGGCAAAGGACTCGATGGAATTCTGGCTGGAGCTCGTGTCATCGCGCGTGGACAGTGCAGCATCGAGGGACAAGAAGCCCAAAGTGGTGCTGGTGTTGACCAAATTGGACCTGGTGCGCCAGTTGCAGGGCCAAACGGAGGAGGCTCGCGAAAAGCTGCAAGAGTGGCGGGAGGAGTGGCAGACGCGGTACAAGACCGTGGACTTCTTTCATGGGGACGATGGGGTCTTCTTTTTGGATGGCGATTCGTTGCCGTCGCCAGAGACTCTCGCGAGATCAGGCAGCAGCAGCATGGGTCAGGCACACACGACCGAATTGGAGCGCTTGCGCGCCGCCTTGTCCAGGTACAGCACTGGCGCGCGACGGAAGGTGCCTTTGGCTCAGGTCCGGCTGCAGGAGCTCGTGCAGAAGCTGCGTGCGACAAGAGGAGCGTTGAACCCATGGACGAGCGTGGACGCGCTGATCCAGGAGGCCAGGGAGGATCCTGAGATCGCGGAGATGTACGGACGTCAAGGCCTGGACATGGAGCAGCCTCTGGAGGAACTGCACCATCTGCATGAATTGCTTCTGCATCGACCCAGCCGAACGGTGGTGTTGGACGCGCAGTGGTTGGCCAAGCTTGCGGGTGCGTTTGTACACCCACCCGACGCCGTGGCAGAACAGACGAGGCTCAAGCACAAGAGCAAGTCCATCTGCGATAAAGTCGACACAAACGGGGTGATGGTTATTGAGGAGGAGACCGAGCGTGCCCTGTGTGCACTGCACGAGGAGCTGCGAAAGACGCAGGTGGACAGCCCGGACCGAGAAATGGTGTTGCAGGACACTGTGTTGCTGCTTTCACAGTTCCAACAGTTGCAAGGAGCGGGCATCAGCAACGATGAGGCACAAGGCAGGCTGTGGAGGATTGTGGACATGATGGCGCACAAGTTTGGTTTCGTCGGTGGGCCTGGAGAAGATTCCAGTGTCGAGCCCAGCGATTCCGAAAAGGTGGAAACCATCCTGCGGCTGTTGAAGGAGTTTGGCATCTGCCGCATTGACCTCGACGAGACCCGGGTTTATCAGGCGTTCTTCCCCTACCGCAGCCCGGATCTGCAGATGGAAAAAATTTCGTCTCTCGACGTGCAGAAAATGCCGCGTGTTGTCGCGAGACGGTACTACTGGGCGATTACAGACAATGAGCAGGGCGAGTCTGGGGGAAGTTTGTCTCCGCAACGCAGCTGGGGACACATTCCACCCGCGATGTTCAACGAACTGCAGTTTGTCTTGCTGGGTGAGGTGAAAAATCACGTAGAGCACTTGTATGGACTGGATCAAGACGAGAAGGCGCGTGAGGATGCGCGTCAGCGCAAGAAGCCGCCTGTCGCGGCACGCAATGCGTTCTTCCACGTCGTCATGGAAAAGATGTCGTTGTTGGTGACACACAAGTTGATGACACGACACATTGACGTGGTCGTGTGCGCCCATGATGACTGCGTGCTCAATATCCACCGAACCCTGCAACGGGTCGAGTCACTGATGCAGTCGCAGATCGACAACGAGCACTTTGGTGGAGTGGGATCCCTCAATTTTGTCCCATTGTGTCCACATTGCGTCAAGCGGCAACTCGAAGACGTCAATGGCGCAGATCTGCCGCTGCCGGTGTATGACATGGGAGACGAGGTGCGCCACAAGCTGCTGAAGCAGGGGCCGTACGATGAATCCATGACAGAGAACCTCATTCAATGCGGTGAGACAAATAAGATGGTTTCTGCACGGGACGCCCTGCTGGGAGACAACGTCGAAGCCGAAGCTGTGCAAAGTGGTGGATCATGGGTCGAGCCGATGGATGGATGTGAACTGCAGGTGTTGGCAGTGACAGATCGCGGGGAGGGGATGACTCCACACGCTTGGTTGGAGTTTGACGCATTGCGGGAGCTGTGCAAAGATGTGGCGTGGTCGGAGAAGGACTCCCGCTCGCGTGACACAGACGTCAAGGAAGTACGCAAGGTTCTGTCCCAATCACAGACAAACATGGTACACATTGTGTCGCACATGGACGACGAGGGAATGTGGTGTGCAAAAAGCAAACTTCCGCGGAAGAAATTGCTGCTGAGCATGGTCCGTGGTGTTGACCATACGCGTGCACTATTGGTGCTCAACGGATGCAACAGTGCGTCTATGGCCAAAGAGGCGGTCTGCAGTGGCATCTTTGCAGCCGCCATCGGCCACAGCGAACGCGTGCGCGGTGAGGTTGCAACCGCCTTTGCAGACGACTTTTACGGCTCACTGTTGATAGGGCGGGGATCCTTGCGTGCTGCTTTCGACTACGCAAGGTTAGACTGTCCCTGTGCATGCTTGTATGCACGCAAGGAGGTGTTGGATCGGCAGATGGGCGGGGATTTTTACGCGTCAACAGAGTGCGAGGAAAGCGATGTGGTGTACATTGGTCCAGCTGGTGCTGGGAAAGGCAAGGAGAAGGTGTCGAATGATGATGAAGCAGGGCCATCTGGAGCAGCAGAAGGGGGGAGTGGGGAATTGGGTGAGCAGGCCGGGCATCCCAACCGGATCCACACCTATTCCAGGGTGTTGAGCATGGAGTGGGAGTCTGAATGAGGAGGCATTGTAATATCACATGAATGTCAGAGTGCAGTAGTGTGCAGTAGTGTGCAGTGGTGGACGAGGCGATGGAGTTGGCGATGGTGATGAATAGGGAGGAGAAGGAGGCGATGTTTGCGTGTGGAGGGATGGAGGAGTATGTGGAGGAGAGGGGGTGGGAAGGTTGGGTGACGCTGTCGGATGAGGTGATGGAGAGGGTGGTGCAGTGGGTGGGGAGGGGAAGGTGGGTAGGAATGAAAGGGTGGTTTATTCGAGGCGCTGGCGTTTGGAGGAGGAGGAGGAGGAGGAACGGTCTTTGCGCTTGGGAAGGGTGAAGGAGGGGATGGGGTAGGCGTTGACGAGTGCGGTTGTGGTGGGGCGGGTGGTGATGTGGGGTGTGATGCGGTCGATGAGAGTGTGTAGGAGGGTGTGCAGCGTGGCGTCGCTGGGTTTGGATTTGTCGAGCCAGGCGAACTTGAGGGAGAGCGAGGTGAGGCCGCGGGTGAGGGTGTTGCTGATCGCCTTGGATATCAGCTGGTAGGTGAGGTGTGGCCTGAGGAGGCGGACAAAGAAGGCCAGGTCGACCGGCGGCACGCCAACGTTGCCCAGCGCAAGGATGATGTGTCGCACAAGGGACCGCAGGTCGCCGTTGTTGATCAGCTCACGCAGTGCATGGTGCTCGTGTGCGTGCTGATGGTGAGGGTGCTTGGCTGCGCGTGCCTTCATGTGTGCCAGCAGCGTCTGGAACTCCCGCGCCGTACAGCTGCCACGCTCGTCGTTGGGATAGTGCCTTGCCCAGCCACTGCGCACAGACTCTGGTTCCCACTTTTCCACCTTGGTGGTGGTGAGGTGGTGGTCGTAGTCGCATTGTGTCCAGTGTGGGTCGCTGTCGTTGTCAGCAGGGCGTCGTGCTTTCTGCAGCCACAGCTGGGTCTGCTTGTGCTCCTTCCAGGTGGTTGGGTGGGGTCTGTCACCAACAGTGTCCATCTCTGTCATGAGCAGGTGGAGGAGGGCGTAGTTGGGGTCGCCGTGGTCGTGTGGCTCCCCTCGCCAGCACACCTTCAACCCAGCCTTTGTCACACCCATGGCCAGACCAGCGTTGAGGATGGCATGGCTGCACGCCTTTTGATCCATGTCATGGCCGAGGAGGGTGAGGCAGAAGGCCATGTCGCCCTGGGAGAGGGGAATTTTGCCCAAAGCGAGCTGAATCTGTCGGACAAGCGTGGTCGTGGTGCCATGGCAGACCACAACACGCGCCTGCAGGGTCATGAGGTCGGGGATGTCGTCGATGGGATGCTGGTTGGCCAGAGTGTGCATGTGGTTCAGCAGTGCCGTGTGTTCCTTCTTGTTGCTGTGGCAACGATCGTCACTGGGCCCCAGTTTCCACCCTTTGCGCACAACGCCAACTGGCAACTTGTTCGTCTTGTTCACGCCTGCTTTCTTCCGTGCGCCGTTGTCTCCGTTCTTGGCCCTCCTTGCCCGTGTGCTCGACGTTCCCGTCTCTGTACCACTGCCAGCCGTGACCCTGCGCCTGCGCTGTCCGCTGCCTTTCTTCTTTTGGGGACCAGTACGTCGGCTGTTGTGGTCTCTGCCTCGTCTGTGGCCTCTACTTGGGCGTCTCGGCTGCCACTCGTCCGTGTCCTCCTGTTCCATGACGTCTGTGCCGTCGTCGCTGTCGTCTTGCGGCATGTACTCCTCATCCATGGCATCTCCAGTGTCTGCAAAGCTGAGTGGGCCCTGAGCTTCCACCTCGTCGTCCACGTGCTGCTGGGATGCGCCGTTTGCCTCGCCGTCTTCTTCGTACGCCTCCATCCATGAGCTGGGCATCCACTCTGAGTTGCTGGTGATTGGCCGTGGTTCACGGTGGCCAAAGTTCAGGGACATCAGGTCTTCCACGTCGCCGGTGTCATGGGTGTGTGTGTCCTGGTCTGTGTCGTCGTCGTCGCTGTCTCCAGTCTGCCGTGTGCCCTGCTGGGTGGAGGACGACGATGTGGTGGTGGATGTGGTCCGTGTGATGCCGGCAAAGGCAGGGCTGATGCGTTTGGGGACGCGGTTGTGGTTTGTGGTGGGTTGAGCAGGCGGAGGGTGCGACGGAGTCTGAGCGAAGTGCACCTGGGCGGTTTGTCGCGGCCGAGGAGGCGGCGGAGGAGGGTAGGCGTAGTATGGGTGGCCCTGATGAGCATATGCGAAGTGCTGCTGGGGGTGGGTGTTGACAGGGACCCAGATGATGGGTGTTTGTGGGTGCTGGTACGGGTTTTGTACGCCAGAGACGGGCAGCGTGTTCGGAAACGGCTGGGCAGCCATGGGAGGGACCATGTACCCGTAGCTGTGGGAAGACGGGGAGGGGCAGGGCGGGTTGGAAACGGTGAGCGGAGGGCGGAATGGACGCCGTCAGAGCAGAAGCGGGGGTTGAAGGGAGGCTGGAACGAGCAAAGAGGGAAAACGGAGGAGATTGGCAGACGGGGAAACTGGCAACGGGGAGGGCAGTGACAGGGGAGAGGGGATTGGAGAAGAGCAGAGAAGACAGCAGCGGTGGTGATGTGGAAGTGGAGATGCAGGGGAGGAGTGCAGGGAAGCGACGGAGGCATGGAGGAGGCAAGGGAGCGGGAGAAGCGGGCAGTCAGAAAACGGAGTGGAAGGCAGAACGCACGCGGGGTAGGTGTTGGGTGTGTGTTGTTGCTTCGGAGTGCTCGAGTAGTCGTTGTCCATGGTGGTGGTGGTGGTATTGGAGTATATGTGGATTGTGTTGGACTGGTGGAGGGTGTTGTGGGTGTTGGTGATGTTTTGGTTGAAGGCGGATGGGTGGGGTGCACAGGTGTACGAGGCTAAAGAGACGGGGTTGGTGATGAATGGGGAAGAGGGGGAGGCGATGTTTGGGTGTGGTGGGATGGAGGCGTATGTGGAGGAGGGAGGGTCGGAAGGGTGGGTGACACTCCCGGATGAGGTGATGGAGAGGGTGGTGGAGTGGATGGGGAGGGGAATGAGTGAGGAGGGTGTGAGAATGAAAGGGTGGTTCATTCGAGGCGTTGGCGTTTGGAGGAGGAGGAGGAGGAGGAGGAGGAGGAGGAGGAAGGGTCTTTGCGCTTGGGGAGGGTGAAGGAGGGGATGGGGTAGGCGTTGACGAGTGCGGTGGTGGTAGGGCGGGTGGTGATGTGGGGTGTGATGCGGTCGATGAGGGTGTGGAGTAGGGTGTGCAGTGTGGTGTCGCTGGGTTTGGGCTTGTCGAGCCAGGCGATCTTGAGGGAGAGGGAGGTGACGCCGCGGGTGAGGGTGAGGCTGATGGATCCTTGCACCTGTTGGTAGGTGCGTTGTGGCCTGAGGAGGCGGACAAAGAAGGCCAGGTCGACAGGCGGCACGCCAACGTTGCCCAGCGCCAGGATGATGTGACGCACCAGGGACTTCAGGCTGCCGTTGTTGATCAGCTCACGCAGTGCCTGGTGCTCGTGTGCAAGCTGATGGTGAGGGTGCTTGGCTGCGCGTGCCTTCATGTGGGCCAGCAGCGTCTGGAACTCACGCGCCGTGCAGCTGCCACGCTCGCTGTTGTTGGCTTTGCACCAGCCACTGCGCACGGACTCGGGATGCCACTGTTCCACGTTGGTTGTGGTGAGGTGGTGGTCGTAGTCGCATTGTGTCCAATGTGGGTCGCTGTCGTTGTCAGCAGGGCGTCGTGCTTTCTGCAGCCACAGCTGGGTCTGCTTGTGCTCCTTCCAGGTGGTGGGATGGGGCTTGTCGCCGAAAGTGTCCATCTCTGCCATGAGCAGGTGGAGGAGGGCGTAGTTGGGCTCGCCGTGGTCGTGTGGCTCCTCCAGCCAGCACACCTTCAACCCAACCTTTGTCACACCCATGGCCAGACCAGCGTCATTGATGCCACTGCTGCACGCATTCTGATCCATGTCACGGCCGAGAAGGGTGAGGCAGAAAGCCATGTCGCCCTGGGAGAGGGGAATGTTGCCCAGAGCGAGCTGAATCTGTCGAACCAGTGTCAACAGAGTGCCATGGCAGACCACAACACGCGCCTGCAGGGTCACAAGGTCTGGAATATCGTCAATGGGATGCTCGTTGGCCAGGGTGTGCATGTGGTTCAGCAGTGCCGTGTGCTCCTTCTTGTTGCTGTGCATGCGCTCGCTCTTTCGCCAGCTTGTCCAACCACTGCGCACAACGCCATCTGGCAGTCCATCCTCCATGGCCATCTTCTCCTCCTCTGTGGGCTCGGGCAGAACAAGCTCGGTGATGCGGAGGGCGTTGACGGCGTCCGTAGTGGTGGGGCGGGTGGTGATGTGGGGTGTGATGCGGTCGATGAGGGTGTGGAGGAGGGTGTGCAGTGTGGCGTCGCTGGGTTGGGGGTTGTCGAGCCAGGCGATCTTGAGGGAGAGGGAGGTGACGCCGCGAGTGAGGGTGTGGTTGATGGCAGGTGCGACCTGCTTGTAGGTGAGGTGTGGTCTGAGGAGGCGGGCAAAGAAGGCCAGGTCGACAGGCGGCACGCCAACGTTGCCCAGCGCAAGGATGATGTGTCGCAAAAGGGACATCAGGCTGCCGTTGTTGATCAGCTCACGCAGTGCCAGGTGTTCGTGTGTGTGCTGATGGCGAGGGTGCTTGGCTGCGCGTGCCTTCATGTGTCCCAGCAGCGTCTGGAACTCCCGCGCAGTGCAGCTGCCACGCTCGTCGTGGTTGGCTTTGTTCCAGCCACTGCGCACAGACTCGGGATGCCACTTGTCCACCTTGGTGGTGGTGAGGTGGTGGTCGTAGTCGCATTGTGTCCAGTGTGGGTCGCTGTCGTTGTCAGCGGGGCGTCGTGCTTTCTGCAGCCACAGCTGGGTCTCCTGGTGCTCCTTCCAGGTGATGGGATGGGGCCTGGCACCCAGAGTGTCCATCTCTGTGATCAGCAGGTTGAGGAGGGCGTAGTTGGGCTCGCCGTGGTCGTGCGGCTCCTCCAGCCAGCACACCTTCAACCCAGTCTTTGTCACACCCATGGCCAGACCAGCGTCGTGGATGGCGAATCTGCACGCCTGTTGATCCATATCACGGCCGAGGAGGGTGAGGCAGAGTGCCATGTCGCCCTGGGAGCGGGGAATGTTGCCCAGAGCGAGCTGAGTCTGTCGGACGAGCGTCAACAGAGTGCCATGGCAGACCACAACACGCGCCTGCAGGGTCATGATGTCGGGGATGTTGTCGATGGGATGCTCGTTGGCCAGGGTGTGCATGTGGTTCAGCAGAGCCGTGTGCTCCTTCTTGTTGCTGTGCATGCGCTCGCTCTTTCGCCAGTTCATCGACCACCCTATGCGCACAACCCCATCTGGCAACTTGTTCGTCTTGTCCACGCCTGCTTTCTTCCGTGCGCTGGTGTCTCCGTTCTTGGCCCTCCTTGCCCGTGTGCTCGACGTTCCTGTCTCTGTGCCACTGCCAGCCGTGACCCTGCGCCTGCGCTGTTTGCTGCTTTTCATCATTTGTGGACCAGTACGACGACTAATGTGGCCTCTGCGTCGTCTTGTGCGTACTCTTCCTGTGCGTCTCGGCTGCCATTCGTCCGAGTCCTCCTGCTCCATGTCGTCTGTGTCGTTGTCGCTGTCATCTTGCGGCATGTACTCCTCATCCATGGCATCACCGGTGTCTGCAGAGCTGAGTGGACCCTGAGTTTCCAACTCGTCGTCCACGTGCTGCTGGATTACGTCGTTTGCCTCGCCCTCTTCTTCGTACGCCTCCATCCATGAGCTGGTCATCCACTCTGAGTTGCTGGAGATTGACCGTGGTTCACGGTGACCAAAGTTCAGGGACATCAGGTCTTCCACGTCGCCGGTGTCATGTGTGTGGGTGTCCTGGTCTGCGTCGTCGTCGTCGCTGTCTCCAGTCTGCCGTGTGGCATGGTGGGAGGAGGACGACGATGTGGTGGTGGATGTGGTCCGTGTGATGCCGACAAAGGCGGGGCTGATGCGTTTAGGGACGCGGTTGTGGTTTGTGGTGGGTTGAGCAGGCGGAGGGTGCAACGGAGGCTGAGTGAAGTGCATCTGGGCGGTTTGTCGCGGCCGAGGAGGCGGCGGAGGAGGGTAGGCGTAGTATGGGTGGCCCTGATGAGCATACACGTGGTGCTGCTGGGGGTAGGAGTTGACAGGGACCCAGACGATGGGTGTTTGTGGGTGCTGGTACGGGTTTTGTACGCCAGAGACGGGCAGCGTGTTCGGAAACGGCTGGGCAGCCATGGGAGGGACCATGTACCCGTAGCTGTGGTGAGAAGCGGAGGGGGAGGGTGGGGAGGGACCGATGAGTGGAAGGCGGGATGGACGCCGTCAGGGCAGAAGCGGGGTGAAGGGAGGCTGGAACGAGCAGAGAGGGAAAACGCTGGAGATTGGCAGACGGGGAAACTGGCAACGGGGAGGGCAGTGACAGGGGAGAGGGGATCGGAGAAGAGCGGAGAAGGAAGCAGCGGTGGTGATGGGGAAGGGGAGATGCTTGGGAGGAGTGCAGGGAAGCGAGGGAGGCATGGAGGAGGCAAGGAAGCGGGAGAAGCGGGCAGTCAGAAAACGGAGTGGAAGGCAGAACGCACGCTGGGTAGGTGTTGGGTGTGTGTAGTTGCTTGGGAGTGTTTGAGTTGTCTTTGTCCATGGTGGAGGTGGTGGTACTGGAGTGTATGTGGATTGTGTTGAACTGGTGGGGGATGGTGTGGGTGTTGGTGATATTTTGGTTGAAGGCGGATGGGCAGCACTGACTGCACGGCGTTGCTGCACGACGGCCACTCACAAGCGACATTTCCACTCCCACCCATTGCCCACTGCCCCGAGCCATCACTCAACTCAGCCACCCCGCCAGCAATCACAAGCACAACTCACAGGACATAGACCGGACTCATCATTTAACAACGAACGAACACAAATAAGGGTCAGGGTTAGGGTCAGGGTTAGAGGGTTAGGGTTAGGGTTAGGGTTAGGGTTAGGGTTAGGGTTAGGGTTAGGGTTAGGGTTAGGGTTAGGGTTAGGGTTAGGGTTAGGGTTAGGGTTAGGGTTAGGGTTAGGTTAGGGTTAGGGTTAGGGTT